>CM056947.1:29507521-30107521 GCA_029856935.1 Cyclocarya paliurus
TGTTACTGTTTATGTAGATTTTTTCTTTCCGTATGTAGAAATGCCAGTTTGAGTGTAATGCTGGTGGCGTGCTCACCGGTACCAAACCTATTTTTTATTTAATTTTTATTTATATATATATTTTAATATTTTTAAATATTTTTAAAAAATAAAAAAATATGTTAATATACTAATAATCATTTTCTTAATCAGTAATTTTAAAAAAATTTAAAAATAAATTAAATATATAAACTGTCAAAATGAAAGAATAATACATAATAGTATTATTCATTTTGAGTAGGGATGTTACTCGGCCTATGTGTTGGTTTTGTACCCACCCTACCTTTGTCCATATCCCTTCCTAATCTCGCTTATTCAACGAGCAAAGCCACTCTCTTAACTATCTGCTCAAGAAATAAAAAATACAACAAATTCTATACATATGCACATGGCCTTCTAATCCCATCAACCGCTTCCAATTTGTAACCAATGTTCCAAATCAAACCAGCAACATATTAGGTTGCACACCCTTTGTCAAAATACTATCTTGTTTATTATATTTAATCACTTCCTCTTGTCGATGCATATCATTATAAAGCTCGCTAGCCAAATAGGCATAGTCGATAATGGACCCGCGCATGAGCCACACACATTGTGAATCTCACTCACTGCCATGCATCCAACCTTCCAGGTCTCCAACGACTAAACGCACCACACCGCCCAACTGAGTGGCTTATACTCTTCATGATGTGGCCACCAAAATTGCTTTGTCAATCAATGCATGCATGATATGCACCCGTAAAGATCTCCATGTTGCCGTGGTGTCTTCTTATGTCAATATACGTTACTGCATGCTTTCCTCCAAAACCAGAGTCGACACACTTCTATTCAATAGAGTTGAGAACCACGACTTTTAATTTAAGATTAACAACCACGACGCTACACTAACAATAGGCTTGTTCATCTGAGTCGGATTTTTTCTTGACTCGGTTCGGAATAACTGTGTTCCGGATGATGTTTCCAGCCCGGAACCTATCCAGTCCGGAAACCGGATTACTTTACCCATATCTATCCAGTTCGGATACGGTTTTGGAATCCGAGTATCGGGTTTAAAACCCGGTACCCGATTTCTATTCAAGTAAAAAATTGCTAAAAGTTGAAACACCCCCCCCCCCCCGGGCAAACATCGTTTGGCTCTCTCTCTCTCATTCCTAGTCCCGATCCTCCTATTCAAACGCCCACCGATCGATCTGGCTCTCTTTATATCTCTTTATTGCATCGAAACCCTAGCCTCGCCTTCCTTTTCTTTGGGTAAGACATGGGTTTTGGGTAAGATTCTATTCATCGCAAATATGTGTTCTTTTTTTAATTTCTAGTTGGATCTATGTTTTCGTTCCTCTCAATTCTCACATGATACGAGTTGTAAACAAATCTTATGTGGGTACAAGTAATGCATAGTTCTTTTGCTCGATCTGCTCTTTTTTGTTATATTTTTAAGGTTTTAAGGGTTTACGTTTTGGTTCTTCTTGTCGACGTTTCCAATATGCACTCTCGATATGCTCTTTTTACATGATAGAAACAGATTATTGGTTTAGCATGGATTTTTTTAAACGCGGCTTGTGTGTGTGTTTTTTAAGTATTTGAGGGTTTTCGTTGGTAGCATTTTTCTTTTCAAAAGATTTGGATATGATCATATTTGGTTTATTATTTAAATTTTATTGAAAATTATTCCTTGTGAGCTATGATATAAACATATGCTTGATGTTTCCCTGTTCTTTATCTTTTATTTCATCTTTGCCTTTGTTACTAGTTCTTTATCTTTTATATCCTTTGTTCTCTCTATTGATTTGGGTCTGTTTTGATGACAATGTTTGAATGGATTAATCTTTTAGGAGTATTTTTATGGGTTGGATCTGGATTTGTGAGTCATTTTGCTGGCTTTCAAATCCTTTTGCTGGTTTTCGAATCCTTTTGTTGGTTCTTTTTCTTTTATTTCCTTTGTTCTCTCTATTAATTTAGGTCTATTTTGGTACTCATTAATTTATGCTTTCTTTTATGATAATGTCATTTGTGACTTTTTTATGATTTCTTTAAAGTCCTTGGATATATTAACCATGAGCGTCGCAGATTTTACACATTGAAACGCCTAGTATGGTATATGAGAGAATGAAAAGTTTATGGGAAGGGCAAAATAGGAAGGTCATGCTACCACTTATGTTGTTTTAATTATATAAATAATCTACTTATAATCATACCAGGAACATCTGAAATCTTAACTAACACTCATTCTTGGTGATGTTATGTAGCTTATATAAGATCTGAAGATTTAAACAAAAACCATTTTGCATTCCCGTGGAAGAAATAGGAGGGTTTAGGCATTGAGTATACTTATTCCAGATTTTCTTCTATTAATAAAAACAATCCTTCTATCTTTCATCAACATATAATGTTAAAAGTTGTCTCATCGGCATTATGAGGAACTTATTACCCAATGACTTGTCTATCCGTATTGAAGAACTTTTACAAGAAACTACCCACCTAACTGCATACATCCCAGCATTTCATCCTTTGCAAAAGATCTCTCCATTTTGCATCCATTGGTTCCAAGGGGTTCCTCTCGTTCCACAATATCCATGCCTGAAGGAATTACTTTTATAAACAAATGGTACTTGTATGACATCTGTTGATTTCGTGTTTCATAGCTCGAGTAGTTCTGTAGATACCCAAGCCCACGCCACCTGCAACTAAGAGAGAGAAATGATTCTGGTGACGTTTGGGGTCACTCGATGCCAAAGTTAGTGAATATTCTAATAAGGACGGGTACATAAAGTAAAAGCGATAAGTTTAGGACGAGCCTAGTTTGCCCCTCACCAGGGGTGGGGGGGGGGGCTGTCCTTTATACATGGCCGGGGCCCTACTGCCAGGGGGTATAGGGGTGGAAAACATCATTTATGGACGCTTTATCACATGACGGGTCTTTTACTCTAAAGCCGGATTGTCCCCCAGTAGGGAGGTGCTCGCATTCTGATTGCTTGTCTGCCACATGCTTGCCTCATGGGATCTAGCTTTTGCTAGATCCTGGGGATTACCCCTCAGTGCTAGGTCCTGCTAGAGACCCAACTCTTCAGGTTCGTCAGCTTGGTCACGTACTCGAATGGGCTTCTCGGCTTGGGCCCTTCACCTGCTCCAGTTCTCTCCCTTAGTGGCCTGTGGTCTTTCAGGTTCGGGCCCAAAACCTTCTCTTAGAAGGTTCTCCCCTTACAACATCTATTAGGCTAAGGTTACGAAATCCTCAATTCTTCTTAACATTATTATATCTAAAACTAACAATCCAAAGACTAAACACATTTGACTTCATATAGCCCTTCTGAGCCATCAGTCCTCTACCATTAGTACCCTTATGGATCATCACTGCAAGACAAAACTCTTTTTTGCTAGCCATTTGTGATGCACACTCCAGCAAGATTGTGTCATATTGTTGAGAGAAACTCTAGCATCATAAATTAGCATTAGTAATTCTAAACGATAAGTTACAAAATTCTTCTTTTGACCACCCATATTAATGTGAATCATGTAGTTTATGGACATTAATCTTTGCCATGGTTTTCTAAATTGGAAATTGCAGTGTTACTATTGTTGGGAAACATGTCTAATCTTCAATAAGTCATTAGTTTGTATTTTCTCTAATGGATATAGTGAAAGAAAATTTCATCACTCAAATCGAGGACCCTACATATCTTACTGGCTTGACGGAGATGCCATTGGAGGTGTCTTCATAATTATATTGGACCAGGGATGAGGAGACTTCTGAAGAGCAATGTCAATTTTTATAGTCCTTTGTGGGGTAGAGATAGCATGAATGTTCTTGGCAAATTAGTTCATGGTTGTTGTTGTGTGTTAAAGTTTGATTAAAGTAATGTATGTGTTTTGTAATATTCTTAGCAAATTTCAAATAATGTAATATGTAATGGATTGCATCGTGTATATCGCATGCATTTTGATTTGATTTGATTTTATAAAATCATTCTACTGCCACATCAATATCATATAAACAATATAGGCTTTTATGTGTTAAAAAAAAACAAAAAAACAAAATAAACCCAAAATCTAGAATTCGGATTTTAGATTCATTCAGATTCCGGCCCAAGTTTAACCTGGACTAACACGGTTCTGATTCCGAGGAGGGTTTGAAGCCCAGGTTCCCGGGCCAGAACCCAGATGAACAATCATAACTAACAACATCAATGCAATGCTACATTGGATGCAACTCCCCCACTTTCAGACGCAGCCCGACAGCTTATTGCCAACTACAACTCAGAGAAGCAGCACAATCATGGGACTACGTGAAATTTCACCAATAATGGTGCCCTTCCCTTAAGCTTTGGGCCTAGAGTAACGGAGTAAACTCTACAAGTCTATTTCTAAATTTTTTATTTTTTCATTTCTCATTGTTTATCTAGCTGTTACTCCCATTTTAATATTTTGCAATAGAGTAAGAGAAGTCATTTTTTTTTTAATTCTTAGCAAAATTGCCACTTTATTTAATTATTTACTTAATTTGGGTATTCGGAAATGAGTTGGGATACTCGACTCAATATTCGCTCAATTAAACTTGAATCGAACATGAACTACTCTATTCAATAGCTTGTTCTTGGGTTGTGCTAGAGTTGGGATCTTAGCTCACCAAGTCAACCTCAAATAAAGATGATATAAATATCTCGAATTTGGTTTTTTAGCTGAGCCGAGCTTGACAATCCAAAATTTTACTAAGCTCAACCCGATTTCAACCTTATTCGCAAACCCAATGTTTCTCTCTTCCATGTAATTCAAGCAATGGAAACCCTAGAAGGCCGCATTTACCTTCATTAATGCCCCCCTTTTTTTAAGTTCTCATTTATCATCTCTTTCACCCAAGTTCTTACTGAAATGGATATTTAAGAACTTGAAGTTAAATATTTATTATTATTACTATTACTTACCTTAATAATATCAACCTATGGATGAAGGTGTTTTAAATTCTTGTCTGAACTTAAGATCAGGTGAGAAAGATAGATACATAAAATACACTCTATAACATTTATTACTACCTACATATATAAATATTTTGAACAGTAATATTATAAGACTTAAATTCTATATCTATTTCTCCAACTTAAATTATTTAAATTCATACAAGAATTTGAGTAGATATTTTTTCATAACGTAATTACCTAAACCTTTAAGAGAAAGAATAATTTAACATAATACTAAAACAAAAGCCAGGAATCGAGAATTACAATTTACAGCCATCACTCAGAAATCGATCAAACGATAGAATTACTACTCTATATCAATTTGTTTAGAATTATCTAATAAAATAATATTATTTTAAATTTTATTTTAACTTTTACTTTTGATTTGAAGAGCTTAAATGTAATAAAAAATATAAATATTATTATATTTAAAATTCTATATATATATATATATTGTGAATAGGTTGTAAGCCTATCCCATCTCAAAGCTGGACTAGTTTGGGTAACTTCGGATATACTCAGATTTTTTTTTTCAAACATCACTAGAATATAAAGTATTTTTAATTTTAAATATTCAATTTTTTCGTCATTATAATTATCTAATTATTATAATTTTTTTTCAAATTTGCAAATAAAATACAAAATAAATACAATTTTTTCTTCAAAACAAAAATTATATCAAATAAATTATATTTAAATAAATTTTTTATTCAATTTTTTCTGTCTCATTTTCTAAAATTTAATAAAATATCTTAACTGAAACTGCTATTAAAAAATTATTTTATTATTACATACACATTCAAAAATATTTTAAATTTCCAAACAAGCCCTTGATGTACAGCACATAAAAAAAATATTATATTCATCATATTCACATATTATATATCACACTTTTTGTATTTGTATTTATATTTTTTCTCTTATTAAATATATAGTGTATGGCTAACGAGTAAAAAAATTCAATTAGTTAAAAAAAAAAGTGTGATAAATAATAAATAGCAAACCTCTAAAAAAATATACTAAAGAAAATGAAAAGTTATCAAAACATATTTATACCTTTTTTTTAAAAAAAAAATGCTACTTTATTCTTTAATGTTGACGTCATATATTTTAATTTTTTTAATTAATTAATTTTTTTAATAATTAAGAAAGTAATATTAATATATTGATTTTTTTATATTTTAAAAATATAAATTAAAAAATTAAAAAAAATTTACACTGGCGGTATAAGAGAGCGGTGCACTCCGAGAGGAGAGTGGCACCGCTCTTTTTTTTAATACTTTATAGACCTTTTCTATGCACAAATTAAAACACCATATGCATGCTGAAGGTCAGTCGTATATATCAATTAAAAAAAAGGTCTCAGACTCTCAGTACAATATCCGTAAACGATTAATTAACTATTCATAGCCAAAACGACAAAGAAAAAAAAATAAAAGAAAAAGAAGGTAGGCCATGTGAGGGGTGGATTAAACCAAAAAGATACAACCTCCCAAAAAGACAGCCGGCGCATACTGTAGTTTGCTAATCATTACCGCATCCACGGCAGCGGCGGCGGCGCAACCTAATCTGTCCCCATGCATGCAGACGCCGGCCCTGATCTACGCACCAGCAGTAATTAATTACTCCAGCCAGTAATGATCCTCATCCTCCGGAGCCGCGGCGTTCAAGTCCAAAACCTCACTCTCCTCCACTCTCTCCCCCACCCCCCTGATCTTCTTATTATTCTTCTGCTTCACCATCGACCTCGCCCCCCCACCTTTATGCCCACCATCATCATCACCATGAACAACAACAACCACCCCTTCCTCTTGATCCTCCTCATGCTCCAGTTCGTCCAGCACCACCACCTCCTCCGTCTCCAGCGCCGCCCTCCACCCCTCCCCATTATTCCCCCCCACCGATCTCTCAAAGTACTTCACAGCCACCTTCATTCTCCTCAGTATCGCAAAGAACTCCTCCACCTCCTCCTCCGTCGGCACCCCAGCTCCTTCCTCCTCTTCCCTCGTCTTCTTCATCCCGGCCTCCTCCACTTTCTCCCTTTCTTCCTCCTCCCTCTTTCTCTTCTCCTTTTCCATATATCTGCAGCTAAATTAATCTATGTAACCAAGATCGGTCCTAAAAGAAGGCAAAGCTCTAAGATAGGTTTAAAAAAACGCGTTAAGTATATGCACAGTAGTGATGGGTTTTTTTCAGTGGTGGGTATTTTATCTCACAGCCATGAACGGCTCGCACTGGTTTCATTTTCCAATCTCCTGTAAGCTTTGAACTTTCTATGGTTCTTGCTTGGTGATGGTCGCAATAGCGCAGAATTTGCTTGTCTTATAGACGGGCCATTTGAGCCGTTGGATCGTTTTGGAAAGGAGACATCTCATTGCCTGACGTCATGGGGATTCGGTTGGGATGACGTCAGCTCATTGTGCTATATATTTATATTCATGCGTATGCGATACTCCGGTCGAGAGATATAGGGCCGGCGCTACTCCACGCGCTGGTTTGGTTTATTGATGATGCCGGTGGGACAAAGGAGGCTAGGTTATTAGATGGACGCGTGAGATGAACGCGTGACTTGACGGTTGGTGATGGTTAAAGCAGTTGATGACGTCCCTTCCGCGATGCTTCCTGAGTAGAACCGACTGGACGGCGACCCCTTGTGGAGTCAACATTTTAAATGAGCAGGAGGGTTATAATACACTGCAGCTTGGAGCATCTGAAGTTATTATTGTTAACGCTATGTTTGAATGTTACTTCAGTCAATCTCAAACTAATTATAAATAAAATTTTTTATTTTTTAATTTTTTATAAAAAAAATTAAATTCAACTTAATCTATTATCAAATTCATATATTTAAACAGATATATAAACTAATTTATATTTAAAGGCATCTTAATATGAAAATATTACTCAAATCAGATCGTAACATCTAAACATAATACATATCCTAAGCGTATCAGATGAGAAGTCCGCATAAGTAAATATATAAATTAATTTGATTTGGTGCATCGGTACTTTACGTTAGATTTGAATACTTTATTTATTAAATAAAGATTAATGATTTGTAAAAGTTTTAATTGTATAAATTTTGTGAAATTTTTTTATAAAATAATTAGACTCAATTGTAAAAAGTGTAAAAATAATCTATTATTTTTTAGCAGAGTCATTTTTTTATAAAAGATTTGCACGAGATTTGTCTATTTGAACTTGTACCTAACATTACTGCTAATTATTTATTACTCTTGCATTTTAGGCCTCTCTCAGTTTCAGTCATCTACCCTCTCTACTAACTAGATCAAGTACTCTATCTACTACAAGAGAAGCATCCTCTTGAGCGAATTCTTCATACTTAGATATGTCACGACTGTACACCACCCTTGGACTATCAAATTTCCTCTCAAATATGAACTTATTTCTCCTAAACCATATTTTCCTTAAAACACAGACTACCTCACCCAACTTCTGCAGCTATGTAATCCTTGGACAATCTCTCCCATACATTACTGAAATCTTCCTCTGCACTGTTCCACTTTTGTAGCACACTTAGTTGTTCTTCCCAGATATCAGATGCAGCCCCACAACTCCATTATGCATGACATGTTGTTTCCTATTATTGCTCACAAATAGGACATAAGGCTGAGTCAGTTACTCTTCTATAAAACAGATTTTTCTTCGTGGGAATTGCCTCATTTATTGATTTCCATATGAAAAGTTTAACTAAATGTGGCCCTCTCATCTTTCATATGCATTGACACCCTGATTTAGCTTGATCAATGTTTGACTGCTCTCCCATCATCTGCTTCTTCCTTTGAACTGCTAAGTAATATGCACTCTTTTCACTAAACATTCCATTTCTGCTCATCTCCCAAATTAGTTTGTCTTCAGATCCTAGCTTGCTTAGAGGTAGACTACATATAGTTCTTGCTTCTTCTTCATTCATCACCTGGTGGATTAGTTCTTCTTCCCAGCTTGTATCATGATGATTAATTAGCTCACTAATAGTTGCATCCTAGTCTAGAACCTTCACTGGTGATTGCACTTGAAAAGTACTCTGAGTAGGCAACCAATTGTCCCCCCACATCCTAATTTTTCTCCCATTTCTAATTCTCCATCTCATACCCCCCCCCCCCAAATACTCCTCCAAAGATAAGATGTTTCTCTAACCTTGCCTTCAAATGTTCCCATCTTTGTAGTACTTTTCCTTCATAATCCTTGCACTCAGAGAGTGAGAATTATTTATGAGTCTCCATGTTTGCTTGGACAACAAAGCTTGTTTAAAACAGACTATGTCCCTAAATCCCAACCCTCCTATACTCTTTGACTCCCCCACCTTTTCCCACCTCTTCCATTGTATTTTCTTTTCCTGATCTAGATTACTCTACCAAAACTTTGCAGTAGAGATGAGATTTCTATACACAATCTTTTTGGAAATTTAAACACACTCGTAGCATAGGTTGGTATCGCTTGAAGGACTGACTGGATGAGTACTTATTTCCCTACTTGTGACAAAAACATATTTTTCCAATTATGAATCTTATTCCATATTCTTTTCTTAACTCCACTAAAATAATTGTACTTAGATCTAACCACCATTGTGGGTAGACCTAAATATCTTTCCAAATCTCCACTTGATCTAGCCCCTGAATTTCTTAGTATAAATTCTATGGTATCTATTCTTGTATGCCCATTGAAAACTATTGAGGTTTTCTACAAATTCAACCTTAGTCCCGATGACCTTTCATATATATCCAACAGTTTCCTCAGCCATTCCCAGTCTTCTAGAGTTGCTTTGCAAAACATGATGCAATCATTTGCAAAAAGCAGATGATTTAATTTAGTTCTCCCTCTTGCTACTGAAACTCCTTTGATCCACCATTTTCTTTCTACATTATTGATCATAGGAGTGAGACCTTCAACACACAAAAGGAAGAGATAGAGGGATAGTTGATCCCTTTGCCTTAACCCTCTTGTGGGAATAATAACATCTCCTGGCTGTCCATTTATCAATATTGAATAATGGACAGTACTTACACCTGCATAATTAATTCTATCAACTTCTCTCCAAACCCCAATTTCTTCATAATACCCCAAAATTTTTTTCACTCCACTCTATCAAACGCTTTTGCCATGTCTAATTTAATTGTCATACTACCCCATTTCCATCTTTGTCTAGATTGCATAGAATGTAGAACCTCATAAACAGTTACTATATTATATGTCATGAGTCATCTTGGGATAAAAGCACTCTGATTGTGGGAAATCACCTTTGGTAGAACATGTTTAAGCCTTTTAGCTAGTGTTTTTGCAATAATTTTATACAAAACATTGCATAGGCTAATAGGCCTATACTCTCCACCCCCTTCAAGATTTTTGTTTGAAGGAATCAAGACTATATGTGTTGCATTTAAGGATTTATCTAATTTTCCACCCTTTAAAAAATCAAGAACAACCTTGCTTACCTCATCACCCACCAGACTCCAATAAGATTGGTAGAAATAGGTCTCAAACCCATTAGGTCCTAGGGATTTTAGAGGGGCCATATTCGTGAGTGCTTCTTCGACTTCAGCTCTTGTAAACTCTTATAGTAGCTTCATTCACATATACTCTACTTCTACTCCACCTTGTATGCGCCTCACTACACTGTACTAGAGACTCCTAAACCTCTGTCATAGCTGCAACTGGTCTAGCTTTGACCTTCCACTCATTTTCTAGAATTCTTGCACACTCTTCATCATTTAGCCAGCTAGCTTCGAATCTAAACAACTTCTTTTTTCTTCTCCATGACTGTCACTTCCCTTTACATGACATAAATAAAGGTCTGTAGTCTGAGCATTTTGCCACTAAATCTTCTACTTTACTTTTTGAAAACATGTCTCGCCATTCTACATTGGCAATAACCCTATCCAATCTTTCTTCTATGAAACCTTCCCCCTTCTGATTGTTACTCCATGTAAAAGGATCCCTTGTATATCCCGGGTCAAATAATTGATTATTCTCTTGAGCCTCCCTAAAATTTACCATATGATTCTCAGGTCTTGCTTGCCCCCCCACATTTTCCCTTCATTAAAATCTCCTATAATGCACCATCGTACATTTCCTCCTGGTTTGATTGTTGATAATAATTCCCACAACAAATGTCTCTTACTAGTCTCAAGGTATTCATAAAAACCTGTCCAAAGCCATTTCTTGGATTGATTATCTACACTGACCCACCCACTAATATGTCCAGTAGAAAAATTATAAAGTTCAAAATTAACATACTAATTCAAAAAAATAGTCAAACCCCCACTCTTTCCTATCGGACCCACCCCTAGACATCCTTCAAAACCTAACTTTCTTCGTAACCCTTCTAGATTTGACTTTTGTAGTAAGGTTCCATTAAGAAAACCATCCCGGGACACTTATCCTTCACCAACTAGTAAAGGTCTTGAATTGACTGAGGATTCCCAAGCCCCTCAGTAGTTTCAGCTTAACAGAATCATGGCTCTCAGCCAGGTTGAACATCAGCCTCCGCCGCTTCATCAAACAAAGAAAAATCCTCCTTAACTCATATTGTTTTGCTCTTCTTACCCAGCCTATCATCATCAAATTCATCTCGCAACATTAACCCTATTTTCTTATCCAAAGATAGAGAAGATACCTTATTTGGCTTTCCTTCTAATCGTGCTCTTCTCCTCCAAGACTTTGTAGTTCTTGTCACTTTCATTTCCGCACCAACATTTTCACTATCAAGCTAGTTGTAGTTGTTCTGGTATAAATGGTGGCTTCCAACTCCAACGACCGTCCTTTGTTGGTCTTCAGATAACATTGGGCCTCTTTTGTCAAAGCTCACCATTGAATCTAGACCCAATTCCTCTCCTTGTCCAAAACTTGATCTCCTTGTCTCCTTTTGAATAGATGATAATCCTTCCCGCCCTTGGGTTTCCTCCATACTCTCCACCAATCTCCTTATCCTCATATCATCTTAAATTACATTCTTTTCTATCCGTTTAGTAACTAACTCACAACTTTCTCCTAAAATCATGGTCTCTGTAACCACCTTATCTCAACCTCACTCGCTTTGAACCTCATCGTTATCCTTCCCTATGGTATCTACTAGGTGATGGTTGCTCCTATCTCCCTTCAGCTCTGCCTTCAGGCTATTCCTACTAAATTATGAACTTACCCCTTTGATGCTTCCTCCACTGCCTGCCCGTAACCATGACCCATGTAACAACCCTAAGCAACCTTGCTCCCCATTTAACATCTTATCACACCTCAAACAGAACTTTGGCAATTTCTCGTATTTCAGTGGCACCCATATGTTAGTGTTGTTGAAAGTGATCGTACGTCCCCCTGACAATGAATGGTGCAACTCAAGTTCCACTCTCACTCATAGGTAGGTTCCCCAAACAACATAATCCTCTGGTGTGTCCCCCTCTACTACTTTCCCCAATGACTTCCCAATCTATTCCCTGATCTGAGAATTCATATACACAACATTGGTAAATTGTGTAATTAAGCCAAAATCGTTCAGTGTTGAAAGTAAGTTTGTCTAGCTGGGTGACTCCATCAAACGACTTTAACACCAACAAACTATTGTCAAAGAGCCATGATCTCCCTTCCAATACGCGATCCTTGTCTATGGTGTTAGCAAACAAAATCACATAAATATTTGGTCTGATTTCTTTGAAAACTATAAGTTTGCCAACTCTCCACACTTTCATCATAGTGGAACATACTACCTCTTTTCTGATACGTCTGTCCATACAAATCTTACCAATTAGACTCATTTCCCCAATCTCCCCATATCCTTCCCCCTCCATGGCCATGACTTCTATTCTTTCATTCTCAGCATCATTAAGTGACATATGTTCTCATGCCTCTCCCAGTTCCTCCATACTGGAGTGCCTCTACTAAGGAAACACTCCTCTCACTATCGTAATCTATCCAGAAAGAGTAGAAAAAGAGACTCTTTATTTTGACTTTTTTTTTCCTCTAGAGAGAACGAAAAGCAATGACTTAAATCTATGTGTATTAGGTACAAGTAATTATCCTACTTTGGTTCTTTCAATCAACTTAGGCAGATAGTGAAAGCGTTTCATCTTATCTCATCTCATTATTATAATTTTTCCAAATTCTCACATAAAATATAATAAACAATTCAACTTTTTCAATTCTCAAAATAATAATAATATTTAAAAATAATATTTTAACAATATTTCATTTAACTTTCATTTCAAGTTATTTTATCTCAACTTACTATCCAAACGAAACCATAGTAAGTTAGATTTTTACATGGATAGAAAGCTACATGTGTAATTTAAATAATTAAAAGGGGTAATGTTCATTTTAAGTAAAAGGAAATCTTCAGATGCCGGAGATGTGGGCTCTCACATTTTTAGAAGGGAGTTTATGGCCTTGTTTGGTTACATAAACTATCTCATTTCATTTCATTTTATCTATTTATTACAATTTTTTCAAATTTTCGCAGAAAATACAATTAATAATTCAATTTTTTCAATTTTATTTTTAAAAAATAATATTTTATTCAATTCTCAACTTTCATCTTATCTCTGTAATCAAACGAGGCCTATATTCCCTTCAAATTCGGATTGAAATGTAAATTTAGATTCTTGGACAGTGATAACAATCAGTTTACAATTAAGACAATAAAGATATTTTATAAAAGTATAAGATATTTTTTTATGAAAATGATAGACTTATAACTATTTTGTAACTACTTGACAACTCCACATAAAATGAAGGGTAATTTTATAATATTGAAATTTATTTTTAATGGAATGACATGATTCTATTGGTTGATTGAAGATGAATTATAAAATAATTGTAAACAAGTTGTAAGTATATCAGTACCCATCTTTTACATATATTCTTTTTTTTTTTATTATCTAAGTTGTAAACTGGTTGTCAACAAATTGGAAAACTATCATTATTCTTCTCGTAAACATTTGAATTCTCTTTCATATATCAACTCAAAGAAATTATTTATTTAGATTTACAAATTTTAAAAAGATTACTAATCACATAAGTTATTATCCAGATTTTTTAAAAGAGTATTGTTAAATATAGTTTTAAGGTATACAAATATCAATATCTCACATATTCTCTTTGGAAATAGTTGGTCAATAGTTAAAAAGTAATTTTTTTTATGCAAACTTCAAATTTGCAGGCCAATTTTTTCAAAAGAATTAGAGTTATTATATTATTAAATCAATGTATAGAGCACATCATTCGTATTACATAAATAATAAAATTTAATTTATAAAATTTAAATTTTAAAATTTATCTTCTAACTTAAATTATGTCTAGTAAGCATTTGTGTGCTCATAATCTTTTAAAAATATATATATAAGACTTGCTTACCCGAAAAGTGTATTTACGGTGAACCGTTGGGTATTTAGTTTTGGAACAGTACATGCCTATTGGATTATTCGTTTGGTCGTAGGATGTGGGGTTATAAAATCATGAATGGAGATATTTTAGGGGCAGTCGATGGATTTGAGGCAGAGATGAAACCAGTGGGTGGTATGGGGTCCCACGGTGAGGAAAGGGAAAGATGCAACACTATGGCCCACCAGTCACCACACACTTAGTGGGCTTTTTTGTTTCTAAATGTTGTGGGCCCATCTATTAAAGCATTCTTTGACTTTAACTTGCGAACCAAGCATTCATTCACAGTACGGATTTAACGCCTCACGGATTATTCGTGCAATCATTAGCGGTGTATAAAAAAAAAACGTTGAATTGGGACCAGATAATCGGTTGGTTTGGATTTTGGTTCGATTTATCGATTTTATTTTATTTAAAATCGGTTAAAATCATTTTAAAAGAAAAATTAAAATCGATCCGATTTTAATTTTTCTTTTTTTAAAATCAAATCAGCTCAAATCGGACCGGTTTATATATATTATAATTTTTTATATTGTATATAATTTTTATATATAATATATAATTATATATAAAATAGTTTTGTATTATATAATAAATTATTAATTAATATAATGTTAAATTTTAAAATCTTATATCACTATAGTCTGTTGTATTAATAGTTATATTGATACTATATTATTATATATTATCACTATATAATATATAATATATAATAAATAATATAGTATATTAAAACTAAAAAACCATATCAAAACTAGTAAAACAGAAAGTACCGATTTAAAGGGTAATCGATACGAAATCGATTCTTGAAAATACTAATTTGGTTTCAAATTTTGTCAAAAATCGAAGCGGTTACACCCATAGCAACCACCATTGTGTTTAAACTTTAAAATGTCCTATACAGTTTATATGGGAAAAAGTCAAATGCCAATCAAGTGGGTTATTTGCTTTTACACCACCCAATACGAATTCGCCACATAGGTGTAGGAAAGACACATGCACTTGCACGTGGACCATTCTTCTTCCTCTCCCTCTCTCCCCTGAATTATTTTCCCCATTCCTTCCTCCTTCATATCTTCCCCCTTCCTTCCTTCCCCCATCCTCTCTTCCACGAATTCTTCAAGTGTGTCCTCACCCCTCCAATTTCATCGGTGACTTTTTGCCTTCCCCACCCCCTCCCTCACACGCAGCACCGATTGCAGTGACGATCTTTCCCCTCTCTTCCTTCCCACATGAATATGTAACAACTACTTGTTCAGTTTTTTTAAATGATTGGAAAAGCGGTATTAATTATCAATCTCAGATTTCTCACGAGAGAATAGTCAAATCTTTTTTTTTTGTTCAAAAAATTAAAAAAGAAAATAGCCAATTGTCTTTTCTTCTACTTTTTTTCTCTGGATAAGTATGTCGAAGAACCTCATCGGTCGATCCAAACTGCGCTTATGATTGATCCAACGGGAAGATGAGTACTAGCTCGATCTAAGATTGTTATCCCAAGTTTAAAGTTATCAACTTTTAATCTAGAAGCTGATCTGCAAGAAGGATCTGATTGACCATGCACGTGGTCAAACGATCTGATCCCAATGGAAGCTAGTTTTTACTCATAATTCATCAACATCTCACAATTGGCCCTCCAAAGCTATTTGTGATGCATATATGCATGCATGCATCTATAAAATGCATAACTGCCGATCCAAAAGTTGTAACACGACAATTTTTTATTATTTCATCTGAAAGAAAGGGACAATATTGTTGAGAGAGGGAAACACAGAGAGAGAGAGAGAGAGAGAGAGGAGAGAGAAAGAAACTAAGACATGGCTGGGGAGAAAGGAGAGGGAGTGAAATAACTTTCTATCACCTGTATGCAAGTGTAAATTGGATTTTCATGAGATCCATATATGACAGTTGCTGATTGGTTGGTGTAAAAGCATTTAACCCACCCGACAGGTTGGGAGCAATATCCATTTATATTCATCTATCATTTCATTTTGAATATTATTAAATGCTGTTAGAATTTATGTTATATGTCTTTTCTTTTTTCCTTTTTTAAAGGAAAGCTTCATTTCATAAAAACTTTAACTATTACATAGCTTTTCTCCCAAATTTTCACAAATCCATCATCTGCTTTATATCATCTATTACTTGCCCCATCCAAGAGTTATCATCTGGATTAGAGTTAACAACATCAATAATTGTCTTGGCATTATCTTCAAATTCGACCTGATTAAAACCAAATTCACTGCATAGTTCCATAGCTCTAGATAAGGCGTAACTTTTAGCTAGAAAAACTGAGAATACACAATCCCTTGGAACAAGGAGAATAACATGCAAATCCCCTTCACTATCTCTGATAACAACACACATACCCATACCCATCCTTTCATTTCCTTTATCATAAGCAACATCAAAATTGACTTTAAAATAAGGCGAAGTTGATGGTCTCCATCTCTGTCCTCCTTCCCCTATCTGATCACTTACTACTATACCAGCTTGCTTTTGATGCAGTTGCTTGTAAGAATACAAATTAGCCATAGACAATTCTAAAATTGCTGCAGGGTGTTTAAATTTATTTTCAAAAACAAAAGCATTTCTCCTTGACCAATTTCTGTGAAGAATGACTCAGACCAGCTCCAATTGTTCCAAATCTAACCTCTTGTGTAAAGCATACCATAACATCTCAAAATCAGCAAAATTCATTTGTCATTTCTTAACAGGGTTTGCATCTCCACTCCACACATTTGCTGCTATAGAACAGGTCCACAAAACATGCACCAGAGACTCCTCATCCCTTTTACAAATTGGGCATAGACTGTTGTCAATCACTTATTTTTTAAACAGATTACCTTTAGTAGGTAAAATGTTGTTTAGAGCTTTCCACACCAATTGTTTTATCTTCCTTGAGACCCCTATCTGCCATAACTTTTTCCCTTGTTCTTCATCCTTCATGCAGCTTGAAGATTCTCCTTACTTTTGTTTGTTATGCATGAAATCTTCATAATATGCACTTTTTACAATAAAGAGTCCCCGGTCTGAACCCTTCCAAATAAACCTGTCATTTACTCCCCTCCTACTTATTGGAATAGCACATATTACTTTTGCTTCCTCCTCATTAAAAACAGCTACAATTACTTCTTTTCTCCACATCTTCTTATCACGATCAATTAATACATCCACTCTTACTTCAGAATCAAGAGTATTAATTGGTGCTTGTACCTAGTATGTGGATGGCCTAGGCAACCACTTGTCCTTCCAAATTCTTATGCATTGGCCATTCTCCACTTGCCAGACAAGAACTCTCTTAACAAATCTTAGTTTTGCCTCCAACAACTCACCATGCTAAAAATACTTATCCTTAAAAATGCAAGCCACCATTGAAGAATGTTCCTTTAAGAGTTTCCATCCTTGCTTAGTAAGCAAAACTTTATTAAAACAATTGAGATCTCTAAAGCCTAAGCTTCCATTTCCTTTCATCACTCCAAGCTTTTCCCAACGTCTCCAATGAATGCTTCTCTCAGATCTCTTATGACTCCATCAAAATCGAGACAACATTGTTTCAATTTCCTTCAATAAATTTATTGATAATCTAAACACACTCATAGTGTATGCAGTTATAGCTTGTAAAACACTTTTAATAAGTATTTCTTTCCCTGCAGTGGATAGTATCTCAGTCCTCTAGCTATGAATTCTTTTCCATATTTTCTCCTTTAGTCCCCTAAATGAATTATACTTTGACCTGCCCACAATTGTTGGAAGCCCTAAATACTTGTTATAATTATTGCACATCACCTCATCAGCCTGCTGCAAAATGAAATCCTTGGTTGCAACCTTTGTATTAGAACTGAAGAGAATGCTAGTCTTCTGCTTGTTTAAAGTTTGGCCTGAAGCACTTTCATAATGAGCCAAAAGATTATTAACATAACACCACTCCTCCTGTTTAGCTCTACAAAATATCACACAATCATCAGTAAATAGAAAATGATTAATCCTTATAACTCCTCTTGAAACTACTACCCCTTTAATGGTCCATCTGGATTCAACTTTTTGAAACAAAGAACTAAGGCCTCAGCACAGATCAAAAACAGATATGGAGACAATGGATCACCTTGTCTCAACCCTCTTGTGGGTAAAACAGTCTCCCCTGATACCCCATTAACAATAATAGAATAACCCACTAATCTAACAAACTCTATCATCAATCTTGTCCAGTTCAGTCCAAAGCCAAGCTTTAACATCATGGTTTCTAGGTAGTCTCATACTACTCTATTATAGGCATTTGACATGTCCAACTTAATGGTCATACTACCTTCTCTTCCCCTCTGTCTAGTTTGCATTGTATGGAGTAATTCATAAGCTATCATTATATTATCAGTACTTAGCCTACCAGGTATGAAAGCACTTTGAATTCAAGAAATAACCTTAGCCAAAGCACCATTCATTCGATTTGCCATAACTTTAGGATTAGTATGAACTAATCAATGCACTGATCAATGCACCTTATTGAAGGTTTAGTATATTTGGACACGTTTGAGAAATGGTTTCAAAAGCCAGCTTCAATTTCACCCTTCTCAGTCAAAACCTTCCCCTCAGCATCTAATACCCTTTTTATTTTATTCTTATTCATTCTTTGGTTCACACAAGCATGATGAAGTTTAGTGTTCCTATCCCTTCCTTCTAACCAATGCCTTTTGGCTCTTTACTTCTATTTGATATCTTCTTGATTCGACAAAAAGCTAAGCTCATTTTGCAGCCTTTTATGTTCTGTCATGTTTTCTGGGCTCTCATTCCTTTGTAGTTGACTCAACAACTTTGTCTTCTCTCTAATTGCGGTTGTTCGCTATTGTACAAAATTTCTACTCCATCTATGAAGACCCATTCTACACCCTTTTAACTTTCCTCGCACCCATTCTACCCAATTTTGTCTAACAACCCAAACTCAGTTGCAACAATAGCACTGCAACCTTCCTCCTTAATCCAATTGGCCTCATATTTAAAATGAAACTGACTTCTTCTAATAGTTCTTCTCTCATTCAAGCAATCCAACACAATAGGTCTATGATATGAGCATAATGTAGTCAATGTTTTCACAGTATACTCAGCATAGATAGTTCTCGATAAAGAGTCTGCCACAACTCTATCCAACCTATCCTTGGTAAATAAGACATCCTCATATCGAGTACATCACGTGAATTTATCCCCTCTCCATCCTAGATCAAATAAATTCACATATTCCAAAAATATTTTAAGCATACCTATTAGCTTCTCACTTCTTGGCTTTCCACCCATTTTCTCATCATTCGTCATGACTTCATTGAAGTCTCCATTCACACACCATCCCCTTGCTTCTAGTCTAAAAGAATCCAAAAAACTCCATGCCTCCCTTCTCAGAATAGCCTCGAGTTGGCCATAAAAGCATGTTAACAGCTAATTAGAACTGCACTCCTCATCCTTAACCATCACATTAATGTGTCTCTACGAGTAGTTAACCAACTTAACTTGATCTTGCTGTTTCCACAATAGCATCAAACCCCCACTTCTCCAAACAGCTTCCACCATAATACACCCTTTAAACCTAAGTCTTCTTGCAATTGCTTGAGCATGAACATAGGACAGCTTAGTCTCCATTAAGAAGATCACATTAGGCTTTTTTTCCTTCACTAAACAATAAAGGCTTTGAATTACTTCGAGGTTCCCAAGCCCCTGACAGTTCCAGCTTAATATTTTCATAATGCTTGTGGGGCTAACTAACAGCCATCGATATACAAATCATCATGTCTCTGCACTTCCTTACTACGAGTCTTTTTAATTCTCTCCGTGAATGAAAACACCTCAACACTATCCTCCAAGCATGTGTTCTTACCAGATAAACTCAAAAATTGATTAGAAGTGGACACACCTTTTTCACGGGCTCGTCGCTTCCACCTGTCACCTCCTTTTTGTTGCTTTAAAATCTAAGGCGATGCCGATAGTGAACTGTCCAACTTTCCCTCCACCTCAGTTAGATTAATCATTGGTTTAGCTTTTGATTGGCTGAGAAAAGCAACAGGCCCATTAAGAAGCACCTGGCCCTCAGTGGACCCATCCCCTTCCCCTGGCCCATCATGACCCATTATGTCATCTCTATCTTCCCGCCCACTATCCTCTAATGTTTCATTTGAAAAGTCGTTATTTGGGAAGTTAGCTTTTGAAACTTTTAAAATCCTCTCCATGATCTCCTCTCTATCCCCATTTGAAATGAAACTATGTGTTTTGCCCTCTAACCCAGCAAGTCTCATCTCACTCTCAACAACTTTCAAAATTATCCCTTGATTCTCGACCCTTCCTTCATTTGAATCACCACCATTATTTCCTTTTTTGTCTCTGATAAGAATTCTTCACCAACCACCCTTGAGCTGTACTGCTGACGAATCTCACCACCTCGCCTCCCTCCTTTCTAGTCTCAGTTTTCTTCTTCCACCCCCCATTACCATTATATTTTGCATCTGACATGAATAACTATCCACAGTTAAAGCCATGAGCCAAATTGTAAACTTTTGTTTGCCTCAGCACCCAATCCTCCCTTACTAGATGTGCATCTTTTCTCCCCATGCACTAACTATCCATAGTTAAAGCAAATTTTAGGTAGCTTTTCGTATTTGAAATGTACCCACACCCTTTGTCCCTGCAAGTTAATGAATATGCTCCTCGCAGTAGCCTTCTGTCAAGGCATCTCCACCTTTACTCTCTAAAAGTTCTCCCATCCAATCCCATCATCCTCCACATCCACTACTATAACAAGACCAATTGAACTTCTTACCTGCCAATCACACTCCTTCGTCATTTGTCCCAAATGCAGGTTATGAATTTGAAGCAAACAAACTTCATATTCAAACTTAATCTTCCCCGGTTGCAAAACTTCGTCGTATGGTGAGATCAGAAACAAGACATTGTGAAACACCCAAGGTTTTCCTTCAAGAATCTTATGCTTGTCAGCATGTGTTGTGAAAGTAATCACGAACACATTCTTCTCCACTTCTTGAAAAACAACATGCATGCTTATTTTCCATGTCCTCGCCATTGTGTTAGCAATAACTTCTTTTCCAATGAAACGCTCTGAACATACCTTCCCAATAAGACTCATCTCAACCTTTTTTGAACCCCTCCCCATTCACAGCAGGAAAATCTATAATAACATCCTCATGCTCCGTCAAACGAAGGTGCCTCCACATATCCTCAATACCCTCCATTATCACTCACTCACCCCACCCCACCGTAGAACTCAACTAGGCTTCACAGAAGAAACATGTTTTCTACACAACCTTTGGAGTCGACGAGAGTCTTACCAGAGAGGAGACGTACTTCTATTCTTTTCATTTACTATTATATTTCTTTTCACAATTATGTCAATTAAACCTTATAATTTATATTATGTTATGTGTATATATTCGAGAAATGATATTTTCGTCCAGGAATTTCATCAACAAAAAAAGTCGCTGATTATCTTTCTTTTTTTTAACTTAATATTTAAGGAAGTGTTTTTTAATAATTTTTTTATGTTTTTAAAAAATATTTAAGGGGTTTAAAAAGATGTTTGAAAAAAGCAAAAAAAAAAAAAAAAGAGAGAAAAAATTACAAATTGAGTGAGTTTTTTTGATGATGTTGGTCGGAGGGTGTAGTAGCACCATTTATATATATATATATATATATATATATATATATATATATATATATATATATATATATATATATGTTGAATGAATTTTATAGTATTTATTGAATATCTAATATTATCTAAAAATACAATTATAAATATGATGAGTCCACTACATGCACTTTTAATTTAGGCCTTGAGATTTGGATTACCGTCATTTAAAATTCTTGTTCGAAGTTGCGAGTCTCAATCGAGAGAGAACGGACACATGAAATGATCTACATAAATGATTGCTCATTTAAAATTGTTCAAAATATTTATACGCGTATCAATAAATATTATAGGTTCTATTTTATGTCTCAGTCTCTTCCACTCGAAACTCTCAAATTCGGATGTAGATAAACATATAAAATTCTGAATCCCATCTTGATAAATTTCAGAGGTCACATATTTATTTATTTTATTAAATATCGATGCTACTAAGATTAGGTTTGTATTTATTGTGCATCAAGTTTGCAAGGTATTTCTTTTAGATTGCCTCTACCACTCATCATGAGTCCATATGACTGAAAACCATGGTGAAATAAAGAAAATAAAAAGTCTTCATGAAAGAAATCATATTTGAGCCACTATCTCTTTGGCTTCTTTCAAAATTAATTATGATGGATTGATATATAATACTTATTGAATATTTATAATTATTTAAAAGCCGTTTAATTAACAGAAATGTTATATAATTCAATTAGACTTCTTGGTGTATGTCTTAAATTTTGAAAGATAATCATCACAACATTATAAAGAAATCATTTGTTAACTCAAGATATATAAATTTTGCATACTTTTAAAAAAAAAAAAGTGAATAAATTTAAAATTCACATAAAAATTTACTTTTTAATAATATAATTCTTTTAAAAAAAATAAATATGCAAAACTTACCTATCATAAAACTGCTTTTATTATGAAAATAAAGGTTAATGTGTTGTTTACATAGTAAATCGATATGAGATGAATTGAATAAAATATTATTAGAATATTATTTTTTTTAATATTATTATTATTTTAAGATTTAAAAATATTAAATTATTTAATATATTTTATATAAAAATTTAAAAAATTTATAATAATGAGATGTGATAAAATAAAATACTTCTCGGATCTAAATCTTGAACCATTATATATGGAGTGGAAAGGTAAGATTCCCACTGTGTCGGTGCAGTTAATTATACTAATCATTTGTCTTTTCTTCGTAATATCCATGAGAAGTTATCTTTCTAATAAATAAATATTATTATAATATAAAATTTTAATATTATTTATATTTTTAATTTTAAAAATATTTTATTTCAAATTTTGGAAATAAAAAATACAATAATTTGATGAGATGAGATCAATTCATTATCTAAATAAAGTCTAAATCTGACTTGGCTTAAACTAACTAGTAATCTTAGTGTAAGTCTTAAATATATTAGTATTGTGTAGTTTTTTTGTAAAAAAGTAAACTCTATTAAAAAAAAGTAAATTATTTTTTACAATTTCTTTTTATGGTGTGATTTATTTAATTTTTTAATAAAAAAATAATATTTATAATCATAGAATAGAATGTACAATCAAATTTAATAATCAAATATGCGAATAAATATGTATGCGTTTGTAAATGTGGATGAGAGTTGACTTTTAACTTTTGCATTATGAAAAGGGTGCCGCCACATACACCTAGCGTTATTATTATTATTTTTTTTCGTTTTTATCTTTTTATATTTTTTTAATACATTTAAAGATTTAAAAAAAAATTCAATACACTTAAAATTACTTTCTTAATTATTAAATAAAAAGAAAAAATTTTACCCATCGATCAACTTGGACGGTCAAGTTGGGAGGACAAAGTAGTGTTTCTCTTATGAAAAATGATTGAGCATTATTCAAAAGGGAAAATATGGAGATCATGTTTTGATTATATGATGAATTTGAATAAAGAATTCAAAGAAAATTTTCTTTTTTTGTTTATTAGATATTGACTTCATTAATTAGTAAATTACTTTATTATTCCCTCCTTCCGAACAACATAAGCAACAGATCTGACCTACAAAGAAGCCATGGGGCCATGATAATGCAAAATATTCAACACATCCTTCGACGCCTCATATGCTATTATCAACATTTTCCGACAAAAATGATATTTTCTTTTTGTTTGTAATGAAGAATCTCTCAAAAAATATCATAATTGACATATAAATAAATTTTCAATCACTTGGTGTCACATCAGAAGATAATAAAAGAAGCTAGGCCGTAAAATAATTATGAATACCATTATTTCTAAAAAAAGCTAGATTTTTTCATATTTTTCAAATAGTTTATTAATAATGATCCCTTAATTCAAAATCTTTTTTTTTTTTTTAAAGAAAAAAATGTCTAGCACTACAGAATGATCCCAAGGTTTTCATCGGATGCTTTGCGTAAATGGATGAATAGGCGTGAAAAAGATATCATCTGCATTGATTGGATTTCACATCAAAGATATGTCTATGTATATCACTTTCCATTGAAATTTGGGTTTTCATTGTATTCATGTAAGGTGGTTGTGCTCTCCATGTCATAGATATTAGATGGTTGGTTATAAAGAAAGGAAATTCCATACAAAATACTATTACCTTTCAGTTCTCCATTTGCATTATTACTATTATTACCCTCTTCTATCTATATCTTGCTACCCAAGTCATCATTAAAGTTCCACAGATTTTCCATCACAAAAAAGGAGAAAGATTGAAAAATTTGTATCATGAGTTGTGCGTAAGTGATGTGGGAATACTTGGATGACGAAAATTTTGACACTTTTGGGATTTTTTGAAAAAACAAATTGAGAGTTGTTTTTTATTGGGTCATGTGAAAGTGGGTTGGAAAAATAAGAATTTTTTTGGATATAAAAATATTTTTAAGATATGCTTAATATTGGAGTTTGTGAAAATGGGTAAGTTTCAAAAGTTATTTCGATAGTTTATTTTTTGCAACTATTTTGATTTAAAATTTTTATTTTTTTTCACAAAAGATAGGTGAATTATTAATAGATCAAAAGTTCCTTCCTAACAAATAATTTTTTAAAGATTTAAATATATGTAAACTTAATGTAGGTGAACTTTTTTAAATATTTAAGAGAAAATAACGTGGACTATAGTCAAAACTCCACGTTATTTCTGCAAAATATCTCGACGTACGATAAGGTAGATCGAGGTGTACTACATTTCAACATGTATGGCCAAGTTCAAAAGTCCTGAAATTCGAGAGTTGAAAATTAGGGTCCTCATAGCCGAAAGCATTAAAAATAAGTATATGATGACTAAATGTTTGACGAATAACCTTATCTCTCTTTTCCATATGCTTTGAATATTTTTTTTAGTTATTCTATTTTCAAATATAAAGCATATTCTAATATATGATATAATTTCATTTGAAAGATAAATCTTAATTTTTAAATATTATAATTTAAATAATGTGGATAGTGTACTTTACACTCCGGTTCAATAATATAATTTTTTTTTCTTTTTTTATGCAATTTGGAGTCTACGCCTAATTTGATCTAGTTGAATATGGTTTTAAACCATAATTGAAGCACCCACACTAGTAAACACAAATGAAGGTGTTTTAATCAAAATTGGTTTAAAATATTTGTACTAGGAAAAAAGAAATAAAAAATAAAGTTTTGGAATAATAATAATAATAATAATAATTTCTTTGCTTTGCAATCTGTTGGAAAGTGAGCATAAGAGCGATTCTTATATTCGTAACAACACAACCTATATTAGTAATAATATTATCACTAAGGCTTGGTTTGAATAGAGAGATTCTTCTTTTTCATTCCATCTCATTTCATTTCATCTCAACTCAATATCTAAATGTCACAAACACAAATACTTTTTAATTTCAAATTTTGATCAATTTTTTTTATCTAATTATTACAACTTTTCTAAATATCTAAATAAAATATAAAAAATAATTTAATTTTTTCAAATCTCAAAATAAAAATAATATTAAAAATTATCTTCTAACAATATTTTAACTTTATAATATTTTTATTCAATTTTTTCTTTCTTCTTTTCCAAAACCCTATAACATATTTTAATATGAGATGATTTGAATACCTTGTTTGGTTATACAATTAAGATCAGGTAAGATCAGATATTTTGTTGAAAGTTAAATAAAATATTATTATATATTATTTTTAATATTATTTTTATTTAAAATTTAAAAAAATTAAATTATTTATTAAATTTTATATAAAAATAAAATAAATATATAATAAATATATAAAATAAAATAATTTTATATAATCAAACCCGCCCTAAGTCTTGAACCATTATATATGGAGCGGAAAGGTAAGATTCCCATTGTGTCGGTGCAGCTAACTATACTGATCATTTCTTTTCTTGGTCATACCATGAGAAGTTATCTTTCTAACAAATAAATATTATTATAATATAAATTTTTAAAAATTAAATTATTTATTATATTTTTCTTAAAATCTTAAAAGAAAAATTATAATGATTTGATAAAATAATATCAACTCATTATCTAAATAAAGCCTACCTCTACCTTGGCTTAAACTAACAAGTAAGGCTAGTGTCAAGCCTTAAATATATTAGTCTTGTATAAGCCTTTTGTAAATTTTATAAAAAAAAAAGTAAGTTTTTTTTTTCTTTACAATTTTTTAATGGTGTGATTTATCTTTTTTTTTTAATAAAAAAAAATGATATCTATAGTCATAAAATATACAATCATATTTAATAATCAAACATACAATTAAATATGTATGCATTTGTAAATGTGAATGAGAGTTGACTTTTAACTTTTTCATTGTGAAAAATGATTGAGCAACATTCAAAAAAGGAAAATATGGAGATCTTGTTTTGATTTATGATGAATTTGAATAAAGACTTCAAAGAAATATTTTTTTTGTCTTTTTTTATTAGATATTGACTTCATTAATTTGTAAATTACTTTATTATTCCCTCTTTCCGAGCAACATATTCAACAGATTTGACCTACGAAGGAGCCATGCATGGGGCCATGACAATGCAAAATATTCAGCACATCCTTCGATCCCTCATATGCTATTATCAACTTTTTCCAACAAAAATGATACTTTTCTTTTTAGCGGTGTTACTTTGTCTTCTGAGTAACACCACTCAAACAAACTTATGACTTATTATTTTTTTAATCTTTTTTTTTATTAAAATTTTTATATATTTAAAAAAAAAATACATCAATACATTTAAAATTACTTTCTTAATCATTAAATAAAAAATAAAAATAATTTTTTTGGTCAAATAAAGCATTAAGATTTAGTGGACATAGTAGTTTTTTTTTTTTGCAGTGAGAATCTCTCAAAACAGAAAAGTTCTACTGCTCGCTTTATTATCTATCAATCTTTTATCATCCCTTGATATAATATCAGATAATTGACATATAAATAATTTTTCAATCACTTGGTGTCACATCAAAAGATAATAAAAGAAGCATACGCCGTAAAATAATTATGAACATCATTCTTTCTAAAAAAAGATAGATTTTTTCAGGTTTTTCAAATAGTTTATTAATAATGATCCTTTAATTCAAAATCTTTTTTTTTTTTTTTAAGAAAAAAAAAGTCTAGCACTATATAATGATCCCAAGGTTTTCATAGGATGCTTTGGGTAAATGGATGAATAGGCATGAAAAAGAAATCATCTTTATTGATTGGATTTCACATCAAAGAAATGTCTATCTATATCACTTTCCATTGAAATTTGGATTTTCATTGTATTCATGTAAGGTGGTTGTGCTCTCCATGTCATAGATATTAGATGGTTGGTTATAAAGAAAGGAAATTCCATACAAAATACTATTACCTTTCAGTTCTCCATTTGCATTATTACTATTATTACCTTCTTCTATCTATATCTTGCTACCCAAATCATCATAAAAGTTCCACAGATTAGCCATCACAAAAAACGAGAAAGATTGAAAAATTTGTGTCATGAGGTGTGCGTAAGTGATGTGGGAATACTTGGATGACGAAAATTTTGAGACTTTTGGGATTTTTTGAAAAAACAAATTGAGAGTTTTTTTTTATTGGGTCATGTGAAAGTGGGTTGGAAAAATAAGAATTTTTTTGGATATAAAAATATTTTTAAGATATGCTTAATATTGGAGTTTGTGAAAATGGGTAAGTTTCAAAAGTTGTTTCAATCGTTTATTTTTTGCAACTATTTTGATTTAAATTTTTTATTTTTTTTCACAAAAGATAGGTGAATTATTAATAGATCAAAAGTCCCTTCCTAATAAATAATTTTTTAAAGATTTAAATATATGTAAACTTAAGTAAAAAGAACTTTAAAATAAATTTAATGTAATACGTAAAAATTATTTTATAATAAAAATAATTTGATAATTTAATAGATTACATTAATTAAGATCAATATATAATCATTATTGTGTAACATTTAGGTGAAGAATAAGTATTTTCCTTTCAAGAAAATAATCCATTTCAAGCTAGTCATATCTCCACGTTATTTCTGCAAATATCTCGAAGTACGGAAAGGTAGATCGAGGTGCACTACATTTCAACATGGCCAAAGTTCAGAAGTCCTAAAATTCGAGAGTTGAAAAATTAGGGTCCTCATAGCCGAAAGCATTAAAAAAAAGTATATGCTGACTGTATAGCGGAAAGTATAGCCGAAAGCATTAACAAAAAAAGCATATATAGTAAAATATTTACATAATATAATTTAATTTAAAAGATAAATTTTTAATTTTAAATCTTACAAATTTAATATTATAATTTAAATGACGTAGATAGTATGCTGTAATATAATTTTTCTTTTTCTCTTTAAATGTGAGCAATAATTATATTAGGCTGTCAAATGGTAGATACAATTATATATATATATATATATATATATATATATATATGTATATTATGTATGCATGCATGCGAATTGGTGCAATTAGGAATCTACGACTAATATCTGGTTGAATATGGTTTTAAATAAGACTATTGGTTCCAGCTTGGAAACCCAGATATACCTGTGAATGTAGATATTATGCCAAACAATATAAATTCATGTGTCTCTATTTTTTTTTTTATTTACTTATTTACTATTTATTCTATAGATGAACGGAAAGAACACTATATAGAAACTTAAATGATTATCGTGGGCAAGAGATAATTCTTTCATCCCTTCCGATCTATTATGCAAAATGAGGCATTAACACATATCTTTAGCATAGGTATCAATTTAGGCATCTTTTGATTACACAATCTATCTCATATAATTATTATACTTTTCTAATCTCTCACAAAAATACAATAAATAATTTAATTTTTTAAAATAAAAATAATATTAAAAATATATATTTTAATAATATTTTATTTAACTTTTATCTGATCTCATTTTATCTTTGTAACCAAATGAGGCCTTAAAGTTTGGAGCAGTACTCGGCTTGAGCAGTGATTCCTCCTTTTGCTTTTCAAAGTGGGCTGCTAGAGAATTTTCATGAAATTTGAGTTCGAGGAGTGATCACTTTTAAACCATAATTAAAGCACTCCTAAACACAAATGAAGGTGTTTTAATCAAAATTGGTTAAAAATATTTGTACTCGGAAAAAATAAATAAAAATTAACGTTTTGGAATAATAATAATTATTATTTCTTTACTTTGTAAGCTGTTGGAAATTGAGCTTAAGAGCCTTAGGATGCTAACAAACAAATAAAGAATCTCTCATATTCGTAACAACACACAGCCAAGATTAGTAATAATATTATCACTAAGGCATGGTTTGAGATCGATGCTTCTTTTTAATCTCATATCATTTCATCTCATCTCAATATTAAAACAGTAAAAATATAAATACTTTTCAATTTCAAATCTTTAACTTTTTCATTAAATTATTACATAATTATTATAATTTTTTCAAAATTTCAAACAAAACATAAAAAATAATTCATTTTTTTCAAGTCCAAAAAAATATATATATTAAAAATAATATTCTAACAATATTTTAATTTTATAATATTTTAATTTAATTTTTTCTTTCTTCTTTCTCAAAACCTCATAACACATTTTAACTTAAACTATTTCTAACTTATTTTATCTCAACTCAACTCATTATTTAGATGAGGCGTAAATATCACTTATCTTCAATTTTGAACCTTAGAAATTAAATACACCATGCTTACAAGGTTTGATATGGAATCTATAAAAGATTTGACTGTGTCTTTTCTAACACTAAATGGTTTTAATTAAGTGTTTTTAATAGTTCATTGTAGGACAAGTTACATTAGAGCCGGAAGAGAGTCGTAGTGAGGGAGAGATTGTTGAAATATGTCTGCAATACTGCTCTCTATGACCGATCTATAAACAAGCTCGTAAGCCACAATGTCTAATACCATAAAAAACTCTAGTCTCTTTTCAAATATCGATTAATTTCCGATGGATTAGAAGCTCATGATCAGACAAAAATATACTAAAAATTTAGGAAAAAAAATGCAATTTGATACTCGTAACAAAAAACGAAAAAAGAAATCTTTTTAAGAATGAAATTAATCTTAAATATTGCGGGTGCTTTCAATGGGCTAAAAATTGGTGTATGGGCTGGAGTGGGCAATCACTTCGAAGAAGAAAGAAAGATATGGGCAATTATGAGCCATCTTTGGTTTGGGCTATATGGCTTTTATACTCGGGCCCGGATCATTAGTACAAGACTTTCGATTTAATGTCAATTTCAATATTTTGTAACTAAATTGTAAAGAGAAATTATATATATAGTCATAAAATATATAAATTTCATTTTGAAAAAAATGAATAAATATGAGATCCATGTGAAAAAATTAATTTTTTAATAGTAAACCCTATTTTTTCTAAAAAAGAATATGCGACGCTTACATAACCTATAACTGTATCTGACATTACTTGTTCTAACTGCATGGGGATGATGAAAAATTCTACTCGTTATCTCTACACATCACACACCACAACTTTTTTTTCTCTTACTAAATGTGGTATATGGATGATGAGTAGAAAAATTCAATAAGTTTAAGAAGAATAAAATAAAAAAATATTTAAAAAAAAACTTAAAAAAAAAATATGGTGTGTGGTGTGTGGTGTGTGAAGATGATGAATAGCAAAGCATCGAGATGATACCCTTTTTTAATCAAATTATTTGAGATTTTTCACTTTGCACTCTAATTTATCGAAGCAACCGTATCACATCCTTTGCTAACCAAACATTACATAGTTTAGTTCGATGAACAAAAAATAGATGATATGATACAATTTTGATTGTAAGATATATTAATAGTGTACACTGTAACATTCTGATTACTCGAATGCGTAATGTATTAATTTTGGTAATTTGGAGTGAAAAGTACGAACTTATTGATAATTTGATTGTACAAAATGTAATTTTCAGTTAAAATAACAAAACATAATTTGTCTCTTGGAATGGTTTGTCCGTAGAGGTTAAGTCTTCCCTTTCTATGAAGGGTAAATCTGAGTCTCTGTTTAGACAGAGTGCTGTCTCTTGGAAATTTACCTCTCAATCCCAAGCCAAAAATTTTCAAATCTGTCACCAACTCGCAAACATGAAAAAGGGTTCCTTATCGGCGACATCATACTATCACAAAGTCCGTCTTCCATCGAACACCATGATTGTTGCGGGAGAACCTTTAAGAGGCTCTAAGGTTATCTCCTACCTTCTGAATGAGCTTAACTCTGAATTTGAAACTTTTGTTTTTTTAGTAACCACTTGAGCCACCCTAATCTCTTTTGCCAAACTTTTCAATATGCTTTTTCATGTTTGAAAGTCGTCTCTCTCTTGCTTTCATTCAACAAGGTCTATTTCCCAATCCCTCCATAAATCTCACAACAACCTCTCCTACTTGTGCATCTCGTGGCAACTACCGTGGTGGACGTAATGGTTATCGCGGTGGTCGCAACAATGGTGGTTACTCACCTTCATCTTTTCAACCCCCCTTGTAGCAACATGGCAAGCCCACTTATCAAGTGTGTAATAAAATGGGCCATGTAGCATTACAATGCTAAACAGATTTGACAATGCATATCAATATGAATCTTCGCGTTCTCTGTTAGCTCATTATACCACTTCTCAATCATCACTTGATAAACAATGGTATCCTGATTCGACTGCTACAAACCATATCACTTCTGATTTACAAAATCTGAATCTCTCAGTTGACACTTGTACTGGCCATGAACAAATCAAAGTTGGTGACAGAACTGCACTACCTATTACTCATTTCGGTGACTCTTTTCTCTCATCCTCTCACTCAAAATTTCTTTTTTGCAATCTTTTATGTGTGCCTCAGATTACCAAAAACCTTGCCTCTATTAATCTTTTTGTTCTGATAATGCTGTATTTTTTGAATTTCATGATTCTTTTTTTTGTGTGAAGGACAAAATGACAAGAGCAACACTAATCCGAGGCTCAACGAGTAATGGACTTTACCTCTTCCCCCCCTCTTCTAGTCCTCAGTTAGATCATTTAGCATTTGTTGGTGAACGGACATCTCTTGATCAATGGCACCGCAGACTCACTCATCCCTCTCTTCGGCTGGTTTCTCATATTTGCACACCAAATGTTTGCCTTTTGTTCCCTCTCAGCTGAATTTCTTTTGTACTAGTTCTCCTCTTGCCAAGTGTAGACAATTATCTTTCAAACATTCTATTAATCGGTCCTCAGGACCCTTGCACTTAATTTTTGTAGACATTTGGGATCCATCCCCTCACTTATCAAGAGATGGTTTTCGATATTATATTTCATTTGTAGATGACTATAGTCGTTATATATGGTTTTACCTAGGTTGAGTTTTGACTCCGACGGAGTCGAACTCCGACTCCGACTCCTACAGGAGTAGTCGTTTCTGACCTTCGACTCCGACAGGAGTTGGAGCGGAGATTTTACTCTGACTCAGAGAAACTCCGAACTCTGATCGGAGCTCTGAATGGAGTTCGAAATTCGGAGTTCCAAACTCCGATCGGAGCTCCGACTATTTATTAGGCTAAATGGATGCCCTTTTTCATCTTTTGGGCTTATCATTGCCCAAGTCTGAATCTGTAAAAAAAAAAAATAATGAAAAGATAATTTTTTTTTTTTAAAAATCCAATAGTTTAAAAACTAAATAACTTATGGTTATTTAGTAGCCATAAGTTATAACAGTTTCATACAGTCCCATTTATAACAACAGTCCAAATCTGTAAAAAAAAAAATACTGAAAAGAAAAAAAAAACTTAAAAACTAAATAATCATAAGTTATAACAGTTCCTTACAATCCCATTTAATAAAGATAACTACATAAATATTAAACACAGATTTCACTCAAATCTCAATGGTCCATTGGTGATTGGTCATGCCTGAAATGAAGATACAGAGTTATAAGCAATAAATGAAAAAAATTGATAATAATAAATTGAATATGGTAAAAGTAGAATTTGATTCTCCATCTGATTCTTACCAAGAAAGGGGATTTCTCCAAGAAAGGGGGTTCTCCATCCCAACTCTCAATAGGCGTCCATCTCAAACTCTCAAATTCTTAATCATTGGCAATTATGTTAGAATTCACAATTAGGTCTATAAAATCATAAAAATTAGAAATTAGAAATATTAAAATTAATTAAATGAAAATTTAAAAGCATATAAACTTATAAAGTTACCCTATTCAAGCCTATAGCTCTCGGGCATCAATGCCAACAGTATATAGTCTAATGGACGTTCCACTGATCAATTCTGTGTGCAAACGAGGGCCTCCACGGTTGACGGTGACAATGAACTCTGGTAAGCATCCAATACACGACTTCCAGTGCTAAATGCCGACTTTGAGGCAACCGTAGTGATAGGAATGGCTAGCACATCTCGAGCTATACGGGAAAAGACTGGATATTTGGTGGAATTAACCTTCCACCAAGTTAGCAACTGAAATACATCATTAGGTGCCTCGACAGCTTACATAAAATATCATTTAACCTCAGATGTACATTGCATAATATTCCTCGTTGCAATGAGTTGATGATATTGTTACATAATACGATGGCATGTAAGCCTAAGTCTGGATGAGTCAGTATCATCTAAGGAAACTGTCAATCCCGTTGGCCTCAAATGTGAGGAGCTACCAGCTACGGATGATGGTTGACAACTATTGCTGTAGTGATGATATAGGTCATCAATATCACTTTTAAGCATTGTAATAAACTCTGCAGCCTTTACTGCCCCGAGGATGGAATTTACCCAAAATTCTAGAATGACCAACTTATATCGAGGGTCAAGGATAACAGCCACAAATAGTAATAATTTATCTTCTCAATATTCTCCCAATATTTATCATATTTGGTCTTCATCCCCATAGCCATAGCAGATAACAATCCCCTAGAATCAGTACAATTATTTTTGAAGCAGAAGTAAAGCTCCGAGAGCTCGGTGAAGTACAAGTTTGCAGTCGTATATTTGGATCTAGATATCCGCATGGTTATCTCATAAAAACTTGCAAAAATTGAACAAAGTACCTCACACTAGTCCAATCATGTGCGTCTGGCGCACCGAGCTCCTGTCCTATTGGCTCCAACAAAGCGTATCTCAGGCCCCCATCCTCAACCTCCATCCGCTCGAACACTCTTTGGTAATTCTGTGCCACATCCAATATTATGTATGTAGAGTTTTATCGAGTCGGAAAGTCTAAGCACAACATACTAGAGCATTCAATTTGAAGATCTTTTGCTATTGCCTTAAACTTGGCAAGCCTTTGGGGGGAACCCTTTACATATTGCACAATGTTGTGGACTCGGGTAATGGAAATATCAACCTCTTTTAACCCCTCAACAACTATGAGGTTGATGATATGAGCACAGCACCGAACATGAATAAAGTCGTGGTCCCGAATGACATCATCGTTCAACGTTCTGTTCTGCTTAAACCAATCAATTACTGTTTCATTGGCACTAGCATTGTCAACTGTAATACACATAACTTTTTGAATCCCCCAATCCTTTATACAGTCATCTATCTTCACTTCAATAGATGCACCTTTATGATCCAAAATTTCTTTGAAGCCAATAATTCTTTTATACAAATTTCACTCACTGTCAATGTAGTGTGCTATGATACACATGTAGCAAACGTTCTACATGGACGTCCATGTGTCAGTCGTAAATGACACTCTCTGGCCAGTGGTAACAAACATCTTCCTCATCTCCGCCTTATCATTCACATGCCTTTTCATACAATCTCGCATTACTGTATACCGTAATGGAATGGGAAAGCGTGGCTCAATAAAGTTTAGAAACTTTCGGAAGCTTCTTTTTTCAACTGTGGTAAAGGGCATCTTATCAATAATTATCATCTCTGCAAGCATCTCCCTCAACATCTTCTCACTGTATTGAGGGATGACCAGTTTCTTAGCCTGTGTACCATCAGTGGCCGTAGAAGTTTCGTAACTGAGGTTGGTCTGATCAATAGCCGCCAATCTCTTCGCGATCTTATATCGTTGGCAACTTTGAAGATGTGCTATCATCACACTGGTATCTTACTTTTTCTAATGACATTTACAAAGTTGACCACAATAGTGGCATCTTGCTTGCGGGTTTGCAATTTCACTAAAAACTTTGGTGAAATGCTCCCATGTCCACGTCTATTTTATAGAAGCCCGTTGTGGTTGATCATATTCAATGGGCATTTTCTTCTCTTCGTTGAACATATCCTCATCCTCACCTCTATATCTACTGGGAGTGGGAGTCGACTACTCACACAAGATGTGACTGCTCCAGATGTGGCTACCCTAAATGTGGCTCTAGGGGTGGAAGTACCCACCGGTGTAGGAGATGTAGCATTGGCATCTGCCACATCCCCTTGTGGACGATCGTCTCCACTAGGTTTATGATCCATATCACAATCAAAGAAGCTGCAAAAATAAATTAGAACCAAGAAATTAGTTTAAAAATAACTAGGCTATATTAGTTTAAAAAATTAGCTTGTAACTAAAATTCAAATATCGATACTTTTTGTCATAAAATATTAAACCATCACAAAATGTCAAAATATGAAAATAATATTCATTAATGACCCATTACATTATTCAACATTTTCTTTTCCCCATTTATTTTTTTAATCTCAATTCAGACAGTCTTAGAAAAGTTAGGCACCCAATTAGCTAAAACAACGAAAACAAGGTTTGTTATTATCTCTAAAATAGTCTAGGAATCAGGTTTGTCATCCCACTCAAGCAGACTGTCGAGCGGGTGTCGAGCAGAGCTCTCGGTTCGACTGGTTACATAGTTGCTCGAGCGGATTGTCGAGCGGGTGTAGAGCAGAGCTCTCGGCTTTATATTAGCTCGAGCGGACTGTCGAGTGGGTGTCGAACGGAGCTCTCTGGTTCATATTAGCTCGAGCGGACTGTTGAGCGGGTGTCGAGAGGAGCTCTCGAGTTCATATTCGCTCGAGCGGAGTTGAGCGAAAGGTCGAGCGAACGTGGCTCGAGCTAGGGGTCAAGCCACATTCAAGCCAAACCTTAGAAATTACATTTTTGAGATGAAATCAAACCAAACTCAACAAGTATAACTCAAATTCACTAGAATAACTACCTTTATGATCCTAAAATAACTAAATCTAGGTAATCCAAAAATAAACATAAAATTAAATCAATTTTAGGGCTTGGAATCGGAAACATACCAAAGCTCAAAGGCTACGAAGGTTGGCCTGAGAACGAGATGGAGAGACTACGAAGTACGGAGGCGCAACAAGGAACGGTGGTGAGGGAACAAGGAGGGAAGATCAACGGTTCACTGGTTCAAAAAAGAGAAGAGAAGAGAAGAGAAGAAGAAGGAAGAAGGGGAAGAAGGAAGGAGGAAGAAGGGAAGGGCCGAAGGGGGGTCTTGCGTTTTGGACCCCCATGTGATGAAACGGCGCCATTCCACTTAATGTGGAATGACACCGTTTCGCATATTATTTTTTTAAAAAAACCAGATGTAAAACGACATCTGGTTCACTCTGAACTCTGACTCTGACTCCGACGTCTTATTTGGAGCTACTCCAACTTCAGTTCCAAATTCTGATTACTCCGACTCCGTCGATGTCGGAATCTGAGCGAAAGTTGGAAGGAATAAAAAATTTCAAAATTTTGCATAGCCCTAGTTTTACCCCTACCCTCTAAGGGTGATGCTACATCAACATTTATTCTTTTTCAAAAATATGTTGTAAGACTCCTAAATACAAAAATAAAAATTCTTCAAAGTGATTGGGAAGGTGAATTTTGTCCTCTCACTCGCATTTTAAATTCTCAAGGCATTATGCATCGCCTCTCTTGTCCTCACACTCACAAACAAAATAGTGTAGCAGAGAGAAAACATCGTCATGTCGTAGAAACGAGCCTTGCCCTTTTGGCTATGACATCCTTACCCTTTCAATTTTGGGCGAATGCTTTTCAAACCACTGCCTATCTCATCAATCTTCTTCCCTCACCATCTCTTAAAAATAAATCTCCTCATCTTTTACTCTATCAACAAGAACCCGATTACTCATTTCTCAAAGTTTTGGATCTGAATGTTACCCAAATATTCGTCCCTACAATAATCACCAAATTGATTTCCGTTCACTTCCTTGTCTTTTTATTGGTTGTAGTCCTATGCACAAGGGCTACAAATGTCTTCATCTTCCCTCCAACATAATAAACATCTCCTGTGATTTATTTTTTAACGAAAAATCTTTTCCTTATGCATCTAACACCACCATGGATTCTCCCTCCTCTCAATAGATCCACGCTGCTTTGCCTCTTTTCTTTCCATCCAATTTCAGCCCAACTCACACAACTCCACTAGTCCAACCTTCAACTGATAGCCCAACTCAAAGTCCCTCTCTTTCCTTTTCTTCATCCCAATCTTCTTTAGATTCCTCTTCTTCGACAGCCTTGGATTTCCCAGCGTTTGCATCCCAATCTTCTTCTCATCCACCTCCAACCCGATCCCTCATCATAACCCATTTCAAGACAAATTTCTACTATCCTAAAACTTTTTTTGATTGCCATATTGCTTACTCTCCACCTCGACACTACCTAATCACCTCCCTTGAAATACCAGATGGACCTAGCTCCTACACAGTGACTTCCCATTTCTTATAATTGCGTGAGGCCATGTCTACTGAGTTCAAGGCTCTCATCCAGAACCAAACTTGGACACTTGTACCCCCTTCCCCTTTTTCTAACATTATTGGTTACAGATGGGTATTTCACACAAAATAAAAATCCAATAGCACGATTAAACGAAGAAAAGCAAGACTTGCACCAAGGCTTCTATCAATAGGAATGTATCGATTATTCTGAAACCTTTAGTCTTGTTGTAAAGCCCACAACAATTTGGGTTGCTCTTTCCTTAGCCGTATCACAAGGTTGGCCACTTCGCCAACTCAACATCCAAAATGCCTTCTTACATGGCGATCTCACTGAAACAGTTCACATAACTCAACCCTTAGGATTTGTTCACCGTGAATATCCAGATTATGTCTGTTGTTTGAATAAGGCTATTTATGGCCTTAAGCAAGCTCCACGAGCTTGGTTTGCTCAATTGAGCTCTAGATTGTCTGAATATGGTTTCACCCATTCTAAGTTCGATCCTTGTTCATCTATTGTTTCCAATCTGTTTTAATATATGTTTTAGTTTATGTTGACGACATTGTTGTCACCAGTTTTGATCCATAACAAATTGACAATCTTGTTAAATTCCTTGCTTTAACTTTTCCTATAAAAGATTTAGGAAAATTGCCCCATTTTCTTGGGCTTGAAATCACATATCTTTCCAATGGGATCCATCTCTCATAGCGAAAATATATCCATGATATATTGTCTTGCACCAATATGATCACCGCCAAAGGGGTTACATCTCCAATGGCAGCCTCAACTCGTCTCTCCAACTCCGATAATCCTTCCTTTGCTGATCCTACACTCTATAGGAGTGTTGTCGGAAGCTTGCAATACCTGCCCTTGACTCACCTTGATATCACCTTCATCGTCAACAAAATCTGTCAATTTATGCACTGTCTGAGATACACTCATTAGCAGGCTGTTAAGCGCCTCCTTCGATATCTTAAGCAAACCATAAACTTTGGTCAATTTCTCTAAAAGTCCTCTAATCTTCAACTTCAAGCCTTTTCCAATGTCTATTGGGTAAGTTGCCCTGATGATCGCCGCCCTACTGGTGGTTTTTACATCTTCCTTAGCCAAAATTTAGTCTCCTGGAGCTCTCTCAAGCAACGTATTGTTGCTTGCTCAAGCACTGAGGCTGAATATAAGTCTCTAGCCAACACCACAACTAAATTAATTTGGATCCAATCCCTTCTCAAAGAACCTCATGTCTTCCTTTCTCAAGCTCCCTTACTTTGGTGTGATAATTTAGGAGCTGCTTACCTCTTAGTAAATCATGTTCTTCATCCCTGTAGAAAGCACATAAAAATTGATTTCCATTTTGTTCGTGATAAAATTGCTACAAAATCACTTTAGGTTGCATTTATTCCCTCTAAGGATCAATTGGCAAATATTCTAACCAAGCCCCTATTGTCCTCTCGATTTCATACACTAAGAACAAGCCTCACTGTCTTGGATACACCGCTTGGCTCGCGGGGGCGTATTGAACATATAATTCATTCCTCCAGATCAACGATGACTAATCAAGACTCTACCAAATTATCCAACTATCTAGAAGATTCTGGAGTCACTTAGAGCAAGTTTGGAAGATACCTTTGTAGCTCTGTTGTAATGTTTTGATTGGTTGTATTATAGTGCTCAAGAAATATTCTAAAAGACTCTACAATACCCTTTGTACAGAAGCGCACATCAGCTGCTTGACACTACGCACATGCCAATTCTGTTAAGGCTCTGCAAGTCTATAAATACTCCTATGTACATTCATATTATATAATAAGAACAGAACATTTTTCAGAATATTTTTCTACCTTCCTTCTCAAATCCTATCATCTATAGCGAGTATCAGTAGTAGTGAAGTCCACACTAGTCTAGTAATGTATTGGTAGAGTTCCAAATGCTTTATATGAGAATATTCCCGCATGTATTCCATTATGGATGTAAGTTTCTCTTAATAAATAAATGATGATATTTCTCTTCAAAATAAAAACATTATATAATTTTAACGTCAATATCGTTCAACATGCAACTACGACAACATCAATTAAATTCAAAATTACTAAGCAGCTTCTATTTTTTGTTCTCCTCAAATTTTCTCTAACAACCAAACAACTTCATTCATAATTCACGGGAAATTTGTTTGACGTAGAAATTGAGTGCGGAAAATTGTGAAGGGGGAAATTTAAGAATTGGATTATAAAAACTTGGGTATCCTAAGAGAAATTACTATACATATTTAAAATCAGGAATTTCAGAGAAAGTGGCCCAAAATTCAGATGTACCACGTAATTTACTTATATATTATTTATTTTTGACAACTTGTGCTTTTATAAATGAAGAGATATTTTTTAAAAGAAATATATTTTCAGTTATAGAATGTATAAATATCGTATACTTCTTTTAAGAAAAATAATAAATATAGGACTCAAAAAAAAATTATTATTTTCATAATAATGTACTATTACGTACATTTGTATAACTCTTGACTATATTTAATATTATTTTATTTAAAAAGTCAAGTTAATTTTGTCCACTTTGAATGACCTGGACGAAGAAAGAGAGTGCTAGCTATTGGGAAGGAAGAATTGTTCGCTATTTGTAAATGAAGCGGTTGTTGTTATCCTTTTATAATATGTCTTGTAATTAAAATTATTTAAGTAAACATTACTTTTAAGGAAAATACTAGTCTTTTTGCTGGGGATCCTTCCCGCTAATTTTTATTTTATTTTTACTTTAAGGAAGTATTTTTTTTTTTAATGATATTGTGACTTTTTTTAAAAAAACATTTAAAATTATTAAAAAATATATGTAAAAAAAAAGATAAGAAAAGAAAAACACATAAATTACACTAGCGTGAGCACCACCCTACTTTTAATTGATATAGCATATTGTGATAAGATAGAAGTTCTTCATTTTGTTCTTTTATTTTGACTAGTCATGTATTTAATTTTTTTTTAAAATTTGTTTTTGTTTAATGGTTAAGAAAGTAACTATTTATTTATTGGTTTTTTTTAATAATTTTTAAACATGTTAAAAAATGTTTGAAATAAAAAAGAAAAGAAAAGTATAATTTACACTAGGGCGTACACCAAGTGAACAAATTGAGGGGCATAGTAGCACTACCTTTCTATGCATTTACCCGTCGACTAATTTAATTGTGTGGTTTTTCAATCTTTTTTCATTGAGTTTCCGTTATTTCTCGGATATTTACTATAATGAGGGTAGTTATCCAAATCCACCCTTTGTTTTTTTTTGAATTTTTTTCGGATAAAGTTATTCCTCATCCTCCACTTTCTTTTTGATTTGCATCATTAAAAGCATTATAGAACATTTACCAAAGGAAGAATGTTATTAGGGAAGAACTCAATAGTGGCAATGCATCCTTTAATGTTGAAGGGCATAACCCATTGGGACTAATTTGTATGGTCATATGTTTACAATACTGATGATTTTACAATCTTTTATTTGAGCATTTCCATATATTTTTTTTAGATGTTTTCTATAGTGAGGGCAATTATCCAATCCTCCATCATTTTACCATTTTTTTTTGGGACAAAATCTCCATCCTTTATTTTTCTTTACCAATGTGCATCATTAAAATTTAAAAGTATCTCATAAAATATTAAATAATGTTAGATATAGTTATATAGTGTACAAATTCTGCATACTTTTTTAAAAAAGTGGGGTCTCAAATTGTTTACATAGGTCTCAAATTTTTCCTATTTTTTTTTTTTAAAGAGAGTATCCGAAAAAACTGTATAAATAATTTCTCAATTTAGAGCCCTTCTCAAACATACAGACTCTGTAATCACTTGGTTAGGAAAATCTAAACCCATTAATCGTTGCAAGGAAGCCATATTCCAACCAGATGAAATCTACAATGTTAGTAGTTGTTGAAGAAACAAGCCACAAATTATTTCGTTTATGAAGATAAAATTGATATCCACAGTTCGCATATAACTACTCTCTGGTACTTGCCTTGAAAAAACCCAAGCCCAAAAAGAAGAACCATGAATAAAATTTCAGCTTCATATGTAATGGCTTTCTTAGGGCCCGTTTAACAATATAATTATTCTCAAGTATTTTTAAAGGAGGATGCTAGCGGGGCGTCCAGGGAAAAAGGGTGTACTACTAGTATAAATTTGCAGTTTTTTTAATCATTTTTTAAGTATTTTCTTAACATCTATGAACATTTAAAAAAATTAACAAAAATATATAATTTTACTAATAGTCACTTTCTTAATAATTAAATCAAAAAATAAGATTAAAAAAAATACTCTAGCGGTAACTTTGAGGGGGCTAAGTAACATTTTCTATTCTTAAATATTCTCATATATTCTCAAATATTTCATTTTCAAACATTACTTAAACTTTACATTTTTCAATTTAAAATTTTTGACTTTTTTTTATCTAATCATTACCTAATCATTACAGTTTTTTTAAATTCTTAAATAAAATATAAAAAACAGTACAACTTTTTCAAGTTTCAAAATAAAAATTATATTAAAAAATAATATTCAAATAATTTTTAACTTTATAGTACTTTTATTCAACTTTTTCTTTCTCATTTCCTAAAATTTAATAAAATATCTCAAGTATTTATTTCACTACAATTCATAGATATACTAACATATTCAAGTATTCAAACGGGGCCTTAACTTCAAACAAACCTGCAATCCCTAATCCACTTTCTGCCATGATTTGCAAGCCTTTCTCCTTGGTCATCCTATTTACATGTATAATACATTCTTAATTTAAAAAATTCTAATTTTAATCCTTAATCTTGTTATCATTAATTTACTTGTTGATGTGGCACATGTTAAGTGATTGAGCTATAAAATCATTTAAAGTGTACTGCATGCATCAACAAATGTGACTAAAGAAGATAAGACTTATAATAAGAAATAGCATTTCTTAAATGTTATTATCTTGCAAATCTAATTTTACTTGGCCGCATAATCTTGTATCAGTCCTAAATGCTAAAAGTTTAAACGGAAGTCTTCCTAATTTGAAAGGAAAATTTTCTATTTATTATGTTTTTTTTTTTTTTTTTTATCATTATCATCTCAATATTTTTTGTATTTGTCATTAGTTTATCGATAGATAAGAAAAATATAATAAATAATTTATATCATTTAATAAGATATCATAAAATAATGATTTAAGTAATATGTTTAGTATTAGGAGCATAATTTTTTATAATCTCTTTTAATATTTTAAATATTCTTATTTTACATATAGATATAATACGATAAAATAATAAGTTTGAAATTATTCAAGTTTATACAAGTTCATACGTGTCAAATAGATTTTTGTATGAGTTATATGATATATCATTCAATTTTCAGAAACACCGATTTCTCTCAAGAAAAAGTCTCCTCTTGTCCTTCTCTCAACGAAAGAAGGAAAATGTGGAGCTTCATAGTCTGATCTTACTTGAGGAGTAAGAGAGGAAGAGTCCCATAGATTGAGCCTTGCCTTATTATGTGTGCGTATGGAAGAGATAGAGGAATTATGGTCTCAGTTACCGTTCACTGAGGAGGAAAACTCAACGATAAACATTGATACAGAAAGGATGGGTGAGGTGCTGAAGAAGGAAGAAAAAAGCTTGGTAGGAAAACTGTGCTTAGATCGTGTGGTTGGGAAAGAAATAGTGAGATCAACAATGGCAAAAATATGGAGAACAAGCAAGGCTTTTGTGTTCCAAGACATTAGCCCAAATTTATTTGCCATAACATTTGAGAAGCAAATGGATCGAGATAGGGTACTTGCTGGAAGGCCATGGCTTTTTTACAACAGTCTTTTTATCCTCAAACCGTTTGATGGATTGACACCCCTGAAGATGATGAATTTTGATTATGAAGAATTTTGGATCCAAATGCACATCTCCCACTGGTGTACATGACCAGAGAGATAGGATTGCAAATTGGTAGTACTATTGGAATGGTGAAGGAGGTGGATCTTAATGGAGATGAAATTGGGTGGGGAAGTTATCTTAGAGTTCGTATCGAGATCGATCTACAGAGAGCAGTTTCAAGGGGCAGAACATTTAATTTACTAGGAAAGGAGCTGGGTTCCATTGCAGTATGAGACGTTGCCTTGTGTTTGTTTCGAGTGTGGGAAATTGGTACATGGGGTTAAAGGTTTGCAGTGTTGAAGGGCCATTGGAAAAACAGAATAACATAAAGAATAGTCACTTTGGAACATGGTTGAGAGCATATTCGAACATGAGGAGGAAGGCCACTGACCGAATGGGAAGGGAGCAATATGAAAAAAGTGCAGAAGCTGAGAGGGAGCCACAACAAAGGCCATTGGAGAATGTTGGGGTGCGGAGTAAGAAAACATTTTCGGCAATGGATGGTGGTACAGAAAGCAGTGGAATCTCTGGGTGGAGGCAAACAAAATGCGAAAATGCCGGGAATTCAAATTGTGTTTTGAAAGCTGTGAGATTGGTGGAAAAAAACAGAAAATTTGAATGAGATAGAGCAGAATTTGTTACTGCCTAAATACAAGGAGAAAATGATAAGAGTTTAGCAGATGAGGGAATTTTCAAAAGGAAAAAGCTCAAAACCGGTCGGGTGTGTATTCCATCTTTACACCAGCCAATAAGACTTCAACATCTGTAAAGTGTATTTGTGTTACAATACACTACAATGCACATGAACCCTCTCCCGAAATGAGATACCCTCTCCCCGTTTTCCCCTTTTCGTCTCCCCTCCCCGTTTTCCCGTTTTCCTCTCCTCTGCCCCGCAGCGATTCTCCCTCTCGTATTTCTCTCCATTAATTGATTCTTGTACCGATTTCGATTCTTGCACCGATTCTCCCTCTCTTATTTCTCTCCTCTCCCTGATTCTTGCATCGATTCTCCCTCTCTCGCCCGCGCCTCCCATCGAGTGATTTGGAACGGCAAGAAGCAACTCGTAAGTTTTTTGGTTTAGGATTACAGTCTATTTATGATTTATGATTTCTTTAGGTGGTTCGATTTTCTTCATACTGGGTCGATTTTCTTCATATTGCAGTGGAGTGAATATCGAATTTCTTCATATTTCTAGGCTGGGTAGATTTATTTAGGCCGGGTCGATTTTCTTCATATTTCAGTGAAATGAATATCGAATTTCTTCATATTTCTAGCTGGGTAGATTTATTTAGGCTGGGTCGATTTTCTTCATATTTCAGTGAAGTGAATATCGAATTTCTTCATATTTCTAGTACCACCGTTCAGTACTCTCTTTAATCAAATTTATTGTTCACCTTGAAGAGTTTTTGTAGTTGAGGTTAAGGTTTAGTTGAGTTGAGTCATATAGATAACATTATATTAATTCAATTTATGATAATCGAAACTGTGTCTTGCTGGGATGTTTGATATTTTCTGTCTCTTTACGACCAATTTTGTAGATTAATGGTTTGTGAATACTTTGTCTCCTTACCACCAATTCTGTGTCTTGCATTATGATATATAACTGTTGTGTCTTGCATTGTGCCTATTTTCACTTATAAAGTCTTTAGTTGAAGACATCGACATCCCTTTCACATTTAAGAGTAGATCCTTTAACATTAAGTAAGGTTGGCAATAATCATCCGAGAGAGATGAGTATTCCTTTACTCCTATAAAAAAAAATAATAATAATAATCTATATGATATTCCTGTACTATGTGTAAGCTACTTATTATCTAGCATATTTATTTAGTAGGAACTCATATTAGTAACTGATTGTGAATAGACCACCACCAGAAGATTAGCATTTAGCAGGCCTTTTTTTTTTTTTTTTTTCATATCAAGAACCACCTTCATTCTCATTTTCATGGCCAAGAAAGAGAAAAAAAAATAACATGAGCTGACAAATTAAACATAAACTGGTCCATATTGTTTTGTCTAGCATTATGATATATAACTGCTATTTTTTGGCTGCTGCTTGGTTGTATTTGTTTGCTGCTGAGTGGTTGTTTTATTTTGCTGCCCAGGTCCCCTCTCCCACCCCTTTTCAGACTCTTTTGTGTTTTGATTCGATTGGCATTATTTGCAGCAATATGGACATTCCTGGAGGAGACACCATAGCATTGTTGTAGGCGAATCTTGGCATTAGCACAAAAAAGAAATGAAAGGATAGCAGTTGAATGTGCAATAATACAGCACGCAACTAATTTCACTCGATGAAGAAGAAGTACAAAAATGCGCAGATTGCATCTTGTTTATTCATTGCGTTATTAGTTAGTCCAAATTTCAGTAAAGTCAATGATAATGTAAATCATTTAATGTTACATTAAGATGTACATGTGGCTTATCAAGTTGTATTTATTTTCTGAACCAGTTGCATTCAAGTTGTATTTGCGCAATACTATTTTTGTAAAAGACGCTTGGGTTGAGTTGCAGACTATTGAAGTTGTATTTGTAAGACTATTTTCCCTGTGTATATCTTGTTCTAGCATCTATCACCATCTACAACTACATCCTTCATATTAACAACTAATTAATTAGTCACATTAACAAATTATTGGATTCTCAAGCTATGACATATTAACAAAATATTGAATTCTCAAGCTGTGACATATTGGATTCTCAATCAGTCACATTAACCACATATTGGATTTCAGTTCATGAGACAAACGTTTATATACCACTAGAAATCTATCTCACATCCAATCTAAACTTACAAGTTTAAAATAAAAAATATCATAGACAAATTGCACGCCAAATCTAATGGCTACAAAACTCAAAGTTCTATTTTTCCATATTGATAGAGAATAATTCCAATGCTAATGATCTTGTGATGGATAATAATTCCACGATGATCCGAAATCTTCATTTTGTAATATAGTCGGGTCTTCCACATTCCTGCAAAAGGGAAAAAATATATTACCACTGTTAAAAAAATAACCAACTAATTAAAAAAGTATTTGTATAAAATAGAGCATAGTATTCAAACATGTCAAATGTAGTTGATATGGTGGTTGGGTCTGGATATAACATAGTTGAGCTTGGTTCCCCAATATTCCTGAAGTAAAAAAAAAAATCTTTTATCAAAATAGAAGCTCATAGAAGGTAAATTCTAACATTAGTATATGAACACGTGAAATTATTGCAAGTACCTATGTGATGGACACTTGCTTCTTATATGCCCTTCTTCTTTACAAATGCTGCATCGCCGCTTTTTCATTGGTACATTTTCTTTTGGATTCTTTTGTCGTAATGATTTTGGCCTTCCTTTGGACACAATATGTGGTGGATCTTGCAATGAAAAATTTGAAACTAACTGGCTCTGGACTATATCTCCCTCCACGTTACCATCACCATCAATGTTCATCAATAGAAGCTCTGCATGAATATTCTCTATTCCCCTAGAAGCATGCTCAAATCTCTGGATAGATAGTGACCCCACCTCGGCAACGTTATAAAACTGTCTCATCAAACGATGTTTCATGACTAACGCAGTTGGGACCATCTCCAATGGCCCCTCATCGACACATATCCCATTTAGCACACGACTCTTTGCATTGATCGTCCATCTCTCTAAAACATATGATTGGAGTACACTGTTCAAACAACTTTTTTTTGCCAAAACATGTAGGCTGTGTCGACATAGAAAGCCAATAAATTGAAACTTACAACATGTACAAGAAACTATGTTGTTCTCCTTCCCAAGTGTCACTTCATATGTCGGCTTTTCTTTCCCATCAATGCCCACCAAGTAAATTTTTCTTCCATCTTCCTCCCGTGTTTTGTGCGCCTTGTACCTTTGACTATTAAGCAACTCATCTTGAAATATCAGAAATGATTTTCTTGTATAGATCTTGGTCACTTCCTCTTCAATATTGTAAGTAGTCTTCATAATTGGCATTGATGTTTTTGTCTTCACATCTTTCTCTTTCTCGCTAAAATAACGGGCATTCAATGCTTTATCATATTGATGAACAAAGTCACTTATCATCGTACTTGCACGAACATAGTCTTTAAAAAATTTGTTCATACTCTCACTCCGTTGAGTTGTGGACATTCCAGCGCAAAATGTGCCTCTCAAGTAAGCCGGCACTCATTTTGCTCTCCTCGTATAAATATTCTGCAACCAACTATTTTCTTCAATATTGTACTTCGATAACATGTATATCCACTCCATCTCAAACTCCTCAATAGTCAGTCTCTCATGAATACAATGATTAAAATCATGTTGAAATTGTGGATATTTGTTATAAACATGAGCTAGATGTTCAGGAACTTTTTGTAACAGATGCCATAAGCACAATTTGTGCGTGGTATTGGGCAATACCTCTGCAATGGCCCTAGCCATGGCCTTGTCATCATCGGTTATTATTGTAGAGGGAGCACGACCAAGCATCGCTTCTAGCCATGTTTTCAATAACCATGTATAGGACTCGACCGTCTCATTTACAAGTAACGCACATCCAAACATCACAGATTGATGATGATGATTAACTCCAGTGAATGGAACAAATGGCATCTTGTAGCGATTTGTGAGATATGTAGCATCAAATATAACAGCGTCTCCAAAATATTGGTATGCGGCCCTTGATCTAGCATCTGCCCAAAAGAAATTCCCCATCGACCCATCTGCATCAACTTGGATCGAATATACAAAGCCTGGATTATTACGTTCACTTTTCAAAAAGTAAGCGTATAACTTTTGTGCATCTCCCTCTCCGAGAACTTGTCTCTTTCGATGGCCTAAGTAATTCTGAATATCCTTTGGTATGCAACCGACATTATAATCACCGCCCGACTCTTTACTCAACACAGACATTATTTTCCGTGTTGGTATCCCCGACTCATTTAGTGTGTCGATTAAATTTTTTTGCGCAGGTGTAACCCGTCTATGCCCACGAAGCAAACTTGTACTCCTAGGTGTCAACAACTCATGGTTATGTTGGAGTACAAATTTGGACACAACCCATTTTTCTCCATCCTTCTTTATTATCATCGTCGCCTTACACCCACACTTTGTTTCTGCAGCCTCGGGTCTTGCTCTCTCTTTGAGTTTAGAATTATGACGCCGAAATCCTTCTCTAGAACACACATACTCTACTCCAATTAATGATTTTTCTACATTTGACAATCGAGTATGGTTTGTTCGAATGCTAAAACCAGTCCTTCTAGAGAAGGCTTTATAACAACTATGTGCATCCTCTATGTCATCAAATTGTAACCCCACATACGGCTCCACATATGAAAATGGCATCGTATTATTTCCCTTGTCTTGTTGAACCTCGCCATCATCTTCAAGAATTTCAGTGTCATCGGTACTATCATCTAAAATCTCAATATCATCTCCTCTTGAAGCACTCATCATTCAACCTGATATTAGAAAAAAAAATTGGTTCCCCATGTGAGTCATTTTCAAACCACGTCATAATCGGATAACATATATATATATATATATATATATATATATATATATATATAATAAACCACATAACCTACTACATATTTCACTTTCATTTGATTAAATTGTTGGACCACATGAAGACAAAGACAAAGATATCCTATTATAAAAGTCCCTTTTTGGACCACATCCTCAACTTTCATTTAATTAAATTTTTGGCCTTGAAGACAATGACAACATACCATTATTCTGCAACCTTTTTGGACTTTTTGTCTTTTATTTGATTAAATTTTTTAAGAGGATTTTGGGAATACGGGAAGACCTCCAGGGGTGAATATATAGTGATCCACCTCCAAGCAAAAACCTCAAATGGCAACCAACGTGAAGATGCCGACAACGCTCAAATGGCAACCAATGTATACGCAACTTTAATCATTTTATCACCAAAGTTTTTCATCAAATTTAGTTTCTCAGATTTGCTAAAAAATTATCAAATAAAAAATTACTAAATAAAAAATTACCAAATCATAAATCACCAAATAAGAAATATTTGTATATCTAACTTCATAAATCATAGAAGGGCTTCAGGGACGGTGGGCAGTGATGGCCAATTTTTTTTGGAATGACTGGAAGTGGCCAATGGAAGTGGGGCAAAGTTTCGACTGGGTGGGGGCAGCGTGTTTCGATGGGGTGGGGGCAGAAATGTTTTGGGTGGGGGTAGAGTAAACTGCACATAAAGAGAAATTTAAATCTGCTACAACCGGCTTATTTTAAAATTTTACTAAAACTCTAACGTGTCAAGTTTTTATTTGCTAGGTGTAAACTAACCTTTCACACCCGACCGGCCCGTAGCGCCACTCTTTTCAAAATGTGTGTCAGGTCAACATGCTCATATAGAAAGGCAATGGGAGAAGGAGGAAAACAGTGCGGTTAACATGGGCTTGGAAGATAGAAGGATGATGGGCCTGGGACATTTGGAACAAATGGGCTTGGAGTATATGAAAAGGAAGTGTGATCAGCAGCTCAAGCCTTTCGAAATAGAAAAGAGTTTTAGCGAGGCAAAGGCTTCTAAAGAAAATCTGTTGGGGAGAAAAGACAACAACAACCCAGCTCTGAGGAGAGTAAAAAGATGGTGAGAAGATGGAAAAGGAGAGCCCACAATTCTAGTAACATTACTGAAATTCCCTGGAGTAGTGTTAGTAAACGCAGAGCTGTATTTGCTGAAATTGGTATTGAGGAAGATGGAAACAGAAAAAATGTAGGAGTAGTGAGTTGGTTTAGGATGATCAGAATCATTTATCGTTGGGAGTGGTTGTGGTTGTGGCTCAGCCCCGCCAATCATTACGAATTCCTTAAGTTGGAATTGTCGGCGGCTTGGCAACCCCCAGACAATTTAAGATCTCTATCTTTTGATAAAGGAAAAGACCCCAAATTGTTTTTCTTATGGAAACTAAATTACTTGCGAATAAATTTGATGGAATAAAACGTAGATTGGGATTTGAAGGCTGGTTTATAGTACATTCTATGGGTAGAAAATGAGGTTTGGCACTGCTTTGGGATAAGGAAGTTGAACTTGAGATAATAAACTATTCACAGCACCACATCCATACAAAATTGAGTTACCCAAATAAAAATACCAGTTGGTGACTTACTGGTATGTACGGTCATCTAGAGAGGAATAGAAGAAAGGAAACTTGGAATTTGTTTTCTCTATTAAAGCCCCTACAAACCAAGCTTGGTGTGTGTTAGGAGACTTTAATGAGATAATTACTCAAGATGGGAAGGTAGGAGGTTGGGGTGTACAAAAACCGGTCATAACCGAGTCAAACCGGCCGTCAGAGTACGGAATTGCCCGAAACTGATAGGGAATAGGTCAGCCGGAGGTAGAAATATCCTAAAACTGATGTCAACCGATGATAGAACTCATTTCAAACCCCTGAATCGGCCGATTATATATATATTTTTAAATTATAGATATATAAAACGACGTCGTTTATCTTAAATAAGTGAAACGACATCGTTTTATCCCTGCAATTTGTAAAATAAATAAATGAAATGGCACCAAACAACGCCATTTGACCTATGGTTTAAACAGCCCCGACCCTCTCGCTTCTTCTCTACTTTCGCTTCTAGACTTCCCTTCCTCCCTACTTCCACATGGCCCAGGCAGTGGCTTCACCCCATCTGTCCCCCTCAGCGTTCCCCTCCCTCTGTTGACAATACCCAACTTTCACTCCCTCTGTGAATCTTTTCCCTTACCTCCATGTGTCACTATGTTAAAAAAGCCCCCATGGCTACACGACCCACTGTCTTGACTCCCACCGTGTGTTAAAACGACGCCCTAACCTCCCCACAGTCACCGCCGCATGCTAGTGTTTTTCTTGAGGTGGGGTTTTGTTCTCACTTCTCACGTCGGCAGTCACCTTTTTTTTTAAAAAAAAAAACAAAAAGTCATTTTTGAACTTTTAATGTATTCGGTTTTGATGTGTTTATCATCATATTAAACTATTTTTCATATTATTTGTTGCCTAAATTGTTTATTATGTATGTATAGAGATTTAAAAATTTTGGATCAAATTATTGGACTATGAACAGTAATTCGAGACCTAATTTCCATTGTGAGTGTTACTGTTAGATCAAATTATTAACTTGTGTGCTGATTTAATATTGTGTTGAAAATTACGAGGTTTATGAGCGAACTAAAATCTAGACTAGAGTCTGAGACTCGTGATGTTTACCATGTTGCAAACTAGCTACTGTGTAATTGTGTTGATATTTGTTCTTTGTTTGATTTAATAGTACTAATTGTCCACTTCCTAAGAAACAGAATGAGAAAGATTTGTCAATTGTTTGGGACCATTTTACAGAAGTTGAGGGTTGTCCCGTAAATTATCCTAAGGCCAAGTGTAATTATTATGGCAAGATGTACGCTTGCCACTTAAAGAGGAACGGAACTTCAATCGTCCAAAACCAGTTGCCTTCATGTCCCAAAAATCTTCATAAATGTGGGCCTTTGGATAGATACCAAAAAACATTGGTATGTGATGCAACACCTGAGGAGGGGGTGGAGAGAGTAATGGTAGTGTGGTAAGAAATTTTGTAACTTACAAATATAGTGAAGAGACTGTGAGGTTGACGATTGTAGAGATGGTAATTATTGATGAATCAGCATTTAGAATTGTTGAAGGGCAATGATTTAGAAAGATGGGTTGGTTGCTTGAACCTTGATTTAAAGTAAAATATCGTGTCACAATTACAAGAAATTGTATGAAACTTCCATGGACATCAGTACAAAATCTTAATTATATGTGCTTAACTGCACATTTCATTGATATTGATTGGGAATTGCAAAAAAAAAAAATATTAATTTTTGTTTAATCCCTAATCATCGAATTGATACTATTAAGTGATATATTGAATCATGCCTCCTTGATTGGAGCATTGATATATTTACTGTTATTGTTGATAATGTTAGCTCAAACGGTACTGCAATTTCATATTTGAGGCATTTTTTGAAGGAGAATGTGTTGAGGAAAAGTATATACACATTAGATGTTGTGCTCATATTTTGAACCTTGTTGTGAATGAGGGTTTGAAAGAGTGTAATGACACCATCATAATGGTTAGAAATGCGGTTAGATATGTGCGCTTCTCCCCTGCAAGATTAGACAAGTTTAAGAGACATGCAGAGAAAGAGAAAATTGATTGTAAAAAAAATGTTGTCTCTTGATGTGCAAACCAGGTGGAATTCAACTTACATGATGTTGGAGGCAGCTGAAAAAGTTGAGAAAGCTTTCAGGGAGATGGAGAGTGAGGACTATAATTTTCTTTCTTAGTTAAATGATGGACACATGGAGCCTCCTAGAGCTGAGGAGTGGAAGACAATGTGGGCTTTTGTAAAATATTTTAATATGTTTTATGATGCCACTAATTGATTTTTAGGGTCATTATATGTTATGACAAATACCAATTTTTTTGGAGATTTGTATGCTCCAAAAAGAGTTGGTTAGACTAAGTGAGAGTGACAATAATTGTTTGATAAATATGACCATAAGCACGAGAATGAAATATGATAACTATTGTGGTTCGTTAGATAGGATGAATTTGTTGTTGCTGATTGTAATTGTACTTGATCCACGTAGTAACTTAGGGTTTCTTACTTTTCACCTGAAAAAAATTCATGATGAGATTCGGGCTGAAGAGTTGGTGACAAGTGTGAGACACAGTTATTAGTAGACTTGTATGCAGAGTATAATACTATATTCGGTTCTACCTTGACTAGCTAAGAACATGAGTTCCCTTTGATCTTTATAACCACAAAAGATGGTGAAGACAATCATGAGTCACAATTGTTTTATGAGTGGTTGCTAATATCTTCCACCACTGGATCTACAATTGCCAAAACAATGGTGGACTGATATTTATCAGATGTTGTGAGGCACTCATCCCATTTTTTGACTTGTTGATTTGGTGAAAAATTAATAAACCTAACTATACTATAGTTACGAGGATTGCACGAGACTTGTTGGCTATAACTGTTTCCAAGGTTGCATCAGAGTTAGCATTTAGTATGGGAGGTCGTGTAGTTGATCTTTTTCGGAGTTCGTTGGCTTCGAGAACCATTGAGATACTTATTTGTGCTCAAAATTGGTTGCGACATCCGTCAACATCAATTGATATTCGAGAGTCCATAGATAATGTAGAGAGTTTTGTAGTAGAATTTAGTAATGCTTTTCTCATTCAATATTCATTTACTTTTATAAATTAATTTAATTTATCTTTTATTATCCAAATTCATTACTATTTGATGTTTTAATTATATTAATGTTTCTATATAGAGTTGGGAGCACAATTAGGTGTCACAACTATTGAAGACTGAAGACTGCTTGGGAATCTATCTGGATGTTGAAGATTTAGCACAATTTTATTCAAGAACAATTGTTGCTTACTTTCTTAAAACAATTTTTTTTGGTTTGTAATGTGTGTTAAACATCTAGTGGAGTTTTTATTTACTTTTAGTTATCTAGTAATTAGTATAGTAGTATATACTTAGTAGTTACTAGTTAGTAATAGTATAAATGAAATTAAAATTAAAATGAAATTGAATATTTAAAATGGATTTTAAAAATTCAACAAAAAAGCCCAAAATGATCTTGAATAATGAATTGAGAAAAAAAAAAAAAAACCTAAAAACTAGTTGAATTGGGAAAAAATAAAGGCCCAAAAAGGGTCCAAAAAGACTGGCCCAAACTAGCCAGAACCAACAAACTGACCGTGAACCAGCCGAAACTGGTTTGGCCAGTTCCACTCCCTTTATCGGCCCATTTTCCCCTTTAAAAAATACCGATCGGTCAATTTTCACCTCTAATAGGAGGCAGAAAGGCCAAAATAGCAAATGGAAGAATTTCGTGTAGCTCTTGAGATTAATAATTTGTTTAATTTGGGATGGAATGGGGAGAAATATACAAGATTCAATAAGCTTTACAAAGGAGAAGTTTGATAGAGTAGTAGCTAACCCTCAATGGTCAAATCTGTTAAAAAATGTGGAGGTTGAGATCCTACCTGAAAGCTGTTTAGACCATAAGCCACTCCTACATGTGATCAGAAGCGAGATTGCCCAAATAAGAAGAAAGAAGTGATTATTTAGATATGAAGCAGAATGGTCTTTAGAGGAGGGAGAGACTATTATAAAAGAAGCTTGGAGAACGAATGTTGTTGAACAAGATGGCTTCAAAGTAGTAAAGAACAAACTTAAATGGTGTAGAGGAGCTTTATTGAGATGGAGCTCTCAAAACAGGCAAGAATCAGAAAAGAAACCAACAGAATTAAAAGGGAGCAAAAACATGAAGGGCCCCATAATGCAGTATTCATCAAAACTATACAAGAGAATTTAAGATTACTGCTCGAGTAAGAAGATATGAAGTGGAGGCAAAGAACAAAAACAAATTGGGGGACAAAAATACCAAGTTCTTTCATGCACGTGCCAGTCAAAGAAGAAAAAAGAACTGAATTAAGATGATTAATGATTCACAGGGCAAGACATTGATAGATCAAACAGAAATAGAAGGGCATTCACTCAGTTTTTTAAAGAGATATTCAAGTCTACAAATCCTACTGTGGAGAATATAGCTGCTTTTCTAGAATTAGTTGCACCAAAAAGCAAAATATCTATGAATGTAGAATTGGAAAAGGAATTCAAAGCAGAAAAAGTTGAGGTAGCAATGAAACAGATAGCACCACTCAAATCCCTAGGGCCTGATGGCTATGGGGCTTACTTTTATCAAACCCACTAGAACACAGTGGGGGAGGAGGTATGTCAAGCTATCTTGAGTTCTTAAATGGGGGAAGGTTAGATGTGGGTAGTAACTTTACTTATCTAGCTTTAATTCTAAAAGTTAATAATCCTTCTATTGTAAGTGAGTTTAGACTAATAAATTTATGTAATGTTCTTTACAAACTTGTATCAAAGGTGTTAGCCAATAAATTAAAAAAGGCCCTGCCCTATATTATTTCAAGTAGCCAAAGTGCATTTATCTTGGGAAGACTCTTAACAGATAATGTTATAGTGGCATACGAGACTTTGCATGCTATGAAAAGTAGACAGAAAGGAAAGCAAGGTACCATGACCCTCAAGCTTGACATGTTAAAAGCTTATGACAAAATTGAATGGTGTTATTTGGAGGCCATTATGAGGAAGCTTGGGTTTGGAAACAAATGGATTTCTTTAATTATGGAGTGTGTTACAATTGTAACATATTCTGTATTGGTGAATGGAGAACATGGTAAAGTAATAAAACCTTCAAGAGGGATAAGACAAGGGGACCCCATATCTCTATATTTATTTATTTTATGTGCTGAAAGACATAGTGCATTAATAGAAGCATCTGGAAAAAAAAAATAGAGAAACTAAGGGAGTAGCTGTCACATGGGGGTAGAAGAATAAACCATTTGTTATTTGCTAGTGATTGTGTCTTTTTGGGAGAGCTCATATTGTAGAATGGGAAAAAACTCAAACTCTATTGAACACATATGAGATGGCATCTAGTCAATTTTGAACAAGCAGAAAACCACAATATTTTTTAGTTCCAATACTGAATGTGCTACTAGAACAAAAATCTTGCAAGTGGCTGGAGTCTCTGCATGTGAAAGTTATGAAAGATATTTCGGCTTACCATCCATGGTAGGTAAGTCTAAGTACAATACATTCAGGCTCTTATAGGAGAGGGTGTGGATAAAGATAAATAGTTGGAAGAATACCTTCCTCTCCAAAGCTAGGAAGGAGATTCTAATCAAAACAGTAATCTAAGCTTTGCTAACCTTTTAATGAGTGTATTCAAGATGCCTCAAAAATTGTGTAAAGAAATAACATCCATGATGACTAGGTTTTGTCGTGGAGTCAAAAACAATGGAACAAAAATTCAGTGGGGAAGTTGGAAGAAAATGGGTGATTCAAAAAAACTGGGAGGGCTAGGTTGTAGAGGTATGAAAAGCCTTAATAAGGCCTTACTTGCAAAACAATGCAGAAGGATGATACAAAATCCTTCTACTTTGGTTGCTACAATAATGAAGGAAAAATACTACAAGAATGGAGATCTGCTGGAAGCAAAGCTAGGGTTGAGACCATCCTTGATATGGAGAAGCCTCTTTTCATCTCTTGAACTGATCATATTAGGCTTGATATGGAGAGTAGGTAATGGCATAAGAATAAAGATATGGCATGATAAATGGCTCCCATTACAAACTACAAACAGAGTCAAATCTCAAGTGAAAGTTCTAGATAATGAGGCAAGGGTAAGTGAGATCATTGAGGAAGAAACAAGGTAGTGGAAGGAAGATTTAGTATAAGAAATATTTTGAAGGGAAGAAGTTGAGGTTATAAGGAATATACTAGTAAGCATCACAGGTGTTAAGGATAAACTTAGTTGGGGGCCTAGTTCCAAAAGCATCTTCACGGTAAAAAATGCATACCATGTAGGACAAAATAGAGTGAGATCAATGAGAGAGGAGCCTTCTAACCTCTCTGAATCACAAACTGATTGGTAACAGATCTGGAAGCTTGGTGTACTAGGTTTTGTCAAACACTTTATTTGGAAGGTAGCTTATAATATTCTTCCAACTAGAAGTAACTTGGTCAAGAGGAAGATTATTGATTCGACTTTCTGCCCAAGTTGTGGAAGAGAAGAAGAGACAAATGTTCATGTACGTTGGAACTGTCCTACAGCAACAAATGTATGGTCTAAAATGGAGAGCCCAGTTAAAAAAGGTCAACTACAGAGGAAGACTTCATGGAGTTATGGAAGAGAATTAATGAGAGATTAGAGGTTGATGAGGTAGAATTGGTGGCTTATGTGATGAAAAGTCTATGGTTAAGAAGAAATCTACTTAGATATGAACAGAAATTTTGAGAACTAGACAAGTTTTCAAGACTGCAAAACAATGCTTACAAGACTTCAAATCTGCTCAGAGCCATATACAAGATGAACACACTCTAGCAGTACAGTGAGACAACAGACAAAGTGAAGCACTCAAAAGAGCTATGATATTCTGTATGGAATTGGGACTTGGTTTTAGAAAGGAGATTCTAAGGCTGTAGTGAAAGCGGTTACAAACATTAATGAAGAAATAAACACAAAGTATGGAGTATTAATTGAAGATGCAAGAAGAATGCTTGTAGATAGACCAAATCGGAGTCTAATTCATCTATAGAGAGGAAACATGGTAGCTCATAAACTAGCTAAGTTAGCTATCAATATGTCTAAAGAAAGTGTATTGATTGAAGAAGGTCCTAGTCAAATTGTTAGCTCAGTCATGGATGAGAAAACTTGTAATGAATATTCTATCGATTCTTATGAATAAAACTACAAGGTATGCTTTTATTTTAAAAAAAATTAAAAATTAATAAACAAATCTAGTCAAAATCGAATTTGACTGAATTCAGTTTGTCGATCATTATTATGTTATGAGCAGTGCTACACCGCTCATTTTAACCGTTAGGTTAAAATTATGTTTTTAATTTTTTATTTAAAATTTTTATTATTTTTTTATATTTTTAAAAAATATCAAAATATTAATAGTTATTTTTTTAATTATTAAATAAAAAAAATAAAAATATATAATATGTAAAAATAAAAAGACAAACTGAATCGACAAAGTATCATTTTTCTTATTTTATTTGCAGCCCAATGGACTAGTTGTCAAACATCTCTTTCACCCTCCCGAGGGAAAAGGTACGAACAGAGAGGGAGTGATAAAAATCAAGGAGAGGAAACGGGGAGGAAGATGGGCTTTCCAACCAGAAAGCCATTCTCAACTGGGAAAGAACCAAATACTGAAAGTTACTTCCTTTTTGTTTTTTCTGGAAGCAAATCTTGAAAGTTCGAAAACTTTTAAGGTTTCCTTCTGAATTTGCTGTGCTTATTTTTATATCAGACTCTCTCTCTCTCTCTCTCTCTCTCTCTCTCTCTAACAAGAAGAAGGCTTACCAAGAAGCAGAGGAGTCTGAAGCAGAGGATTTATGTCGTCTTGGTTTCATCTGCTATATGGAGCACTGAAGCAGCTCCAATTGTTCTATTTTCAGTCTCTGTTTGTCCCAACTTTTGTCACACTCCTTTTGTTCTTCACCTTTTGCATGCAATCTTGGTGCCATTGTCATACCGAAACACAGAATTCCCCGACCTTTTCCATGCGATTAAGATCAAAACGGTATCTGCTCTTTTGTTTGACCTTTAGTTATGTTTCATACTGATTATTGTATTTCTATTATCCAATGCAGCAAGCAACATTCTTTCTGTATTCATTGAAAGGATTTTGATAGGTTTTAGGATCTTTATACTATTTTGTCTTGTTTTTAAGGAGTAGATTTTTGTGCAGGACTTGTTCTGGAGTAGAGTGCTTTGGTGCTTATCTCAGAAAACATTGCTGCTCTTTCACTTTGAGTTTTAAGGGTTCTAGATTTGGGGTTCTCTTAATATCCAAGATTGAGAAAGATATAATTTTTCCCAGATTTTTAACTTACTTCCTCTGGGCTTTCAACCCACAATGCCTGGCCTCAAGAATCAATATCGTATTCTAGACAATAACTATCAGAAATTGAGGATAAAAAGAATTGAAACAAACTTCATTCCTATGAAGAGAATTCGTATTACATACCATGATCCTTATGCCACCGATTCTTCAAGCGATGATGAAGAAGAATATGAGTTTAAGAAAGAAGAATCAATGGGTATCAAGCGCTTTGTCAGGGAGATTTCTCTTCCAGATTTCCAATATGATGATTATTCATGTGCAGGGACTTCTCCACAAAACAATTTCAATGAAAGCAAGGTAAAAATTAGCACTAGTACTAGAATTGATCCCAAGGTTTTCAATGATAAGAAGGTGCTAAGATCGTCCTCTTTATACAAGGGTGTTCGGCGCAGGAAGTATGGGAAGTATATAGCAGAGATTCGAGACCCGCTTCAACGCCGCCGGTTGTGGCTTGGTACTTATGACACTGCCGAGGAGGCTGCTGTTGCTTATCAGAACAAGAGGCTTGAGATTGAAAGATTGCAATTACTTTTGAAGGACAAGATGAATTCATTATCAACTGATCATCCTGCCATGTGGGAGGAGAAGCCAAACTTGTTCTCTCATCAATCACCATCATCTGTGCTTGATGTCTCTGCTTCAGCTCTACTTGGTTGTGGAACTGGAAATCCAATCAAAGAGGAAGGCAATGCAGAACCAGAATCAGTTCTGGCTTTGTTAGAGGTGCCAGTAGTGCGGCCATTAGAGAGTCCTCAAGAGTTAAAGTTGGGATGCTATTCATATAACTGCTCGCTCTTCGGGGATGATTTCTTCAGAGATTTCGATTGTTGGAATGACATTGATGTCTATCCAGAGTATGAGGTTGAACATGATTTGGCATGCGATCTTCCTTATCTTGATGTTGATTTTGCTAAGCAGGATTTTTCTTGGATTGATGAAACCGTAAATGTGGCATGTCCATAAGTTTTGCAATTAGGAAGTAGTGTAAGAGTATTTGTAGGTACTCATACTTGAAAGTTTATATCTATTATCTTCAAAATAATAACACAACATCCTGTAGAGCTGTTGAGGCTATAGCTATTTTGTGGAGACTGGATTACTAAAGCCAAAAGGTCTCCCAAATTCCTGAATGAGCATCTAAATTAGGTGTAAGTTGTATTCAGAGTGTTAAGTTTTCTCTGTTCCTTTAAAGGCCATCAACTGCTGTTCTATATGAGTTGTTTGTAGCATGAAATTTTCTGCTAAGAATAAAAGAGATGTTTATTGTTTTTTTATTGAGAATATGATTTGAAATTCCAAAGAGGGCTGCCATAGTCACAGAGAGATTACACAAAAACAATTCTACAAATTGACGTGGTTTCATGTGAGCCGTTAGATTTACTTTACAATAAAAGTAATTTTACAATCTGACAAATCATATGAAGATACATCAGTTTGAGGGATTACTTTTGTATAATCTATTTGTAGTTAAATATTTCTCAATTCCAAATGGAGACAAAATCTTTGAAGTCCAAGTTTCCATGTCATTGTTTGATTCTTCAGGAACCACTTGAAGATGGCATTTTTTTTTTTTTTGGCCTTTTTGTTTCCAAATCACTGTCTGTCATAGTTTCTTTAGATACCTTGTCTGTCGTTTTTGTACCCATTTATCTTCCAAATTGTTTATTCAACTCTGTGTTTTCAACATGCTTGGCTCTAAAGTAAGGTCTATAGCCATACTGAGGAAGGGTTTAACTAGTGAGGTTGAGAAAGATTTGATTTGAAGTTTATTGCCAAAAAGCAGAATAATGCTGTGGATAGTATTAAAATATTAAAATATAAATAATAAAATCTACTTCTTTCCATCTATTTAAACTTTTGGAATAAGTGATAATTTCACATCGTGTCATAACAAAAATTCTAAATTTGAATCCTGATTCTACAATTTCAATTAGCTTGTTTTGTATTGTTTCTTGATAACATAAGATGCTTTTACAGAGTTGATTTTATTTTATTTTATTTTTTAAAATCTGCCTCTCATCTAAGCTGAAAATGAAAGATAATCCAAGACCCCACCTGTCGCCATGAAAATCATGGATCTCTTTCAAGTCTTAACTAAATGTGTAAGCTTTAAACCTACAATAACAGAGCTCAGGGCATATGGTCGTTGATTTAGCTTGTCAATTTTGACGATATTGTTTGCGGATTATATCTGGCAAACACTCAGCCATGTTTTAGAAGTCTGCCATTAAACAAAAACGCTTGAAGAAATCAAGAGGCATGACTATTTCCAGCAACTTTTAAATCCATTTGGTTTCTGCATTTATTTCTTATTCTTTTGTCGGTCGATATAAAAAATATTTCATCTAATCTCATTTCATCATTATAGTTTTTTCAAATTTTTATACAAAATATAATAAACAATTCAATTTTTTTAAATTTCAAAATAATAATAATATTAAAAAATAATATTCTAATAATATTTTATTTAACTTTCTACTCTCATCTCATCTCAGTCTAAACCGCACCTAAAAAGATTTGAATCCTCCCAACTTTCATATTATCTCTCGAATTTTCCCCCAAGCAAAGGGCATGTTGATTTTGTTGGTCCCTCTGTTCCAACTTGCGCTAAGCAATGACGTGCCAAAGGTCCCTTTCTCCCCTACAGAAGACTTTTTCTCTTGGTGGTAGTTATTTGGACAGCAAAGCAGAAATTATTTGACCATTGCCTAATAATAATAATCGTTAAAGCTGGGATTGATCTAGCATTATATCATATACCCCAAGATTTTAACCACCACCATCCCTATAAGAAAATTGGCATTTAACATGATTCGGCAATGTGACAATGTTCATAACATGGGACGGCCAAGAGATGGCAGAAGACAAGTGAAAATTATTTGATTACAAATGAGTAAGAATAAGATGAGGTTTGGATTGCAAGTTGAGATAAAATGGATTGAAAGTTGAAAGTTGAATAAAATATTATTAAAATATTATTTTTTAATATTATTATTATTATTATTGGATTTGAAAAAGTTGAATTGTTTATTATATTTTGTATAAGAATTTGAAAAAGTTATAATGATTAAATAAAATAAAATAAATTGAAATCAATTCTGAATCTAAATGGAGCCTAAAAGGCAAAAAAAGTGAGTAAATGATTAAGAATTTACGTGATTTGATATTGAAATTGATCTCCAATTAAAAAAAAAAAAAATCAGCTATAAAAATATAAAGGTTACAAAGCTCTAAATCACTCTTTGTTGCCATGAATATAAAGAGGAAGGCCTGCTTATACAAGTAGTTCCCCTTTGAATTTGATGTTTGCCTTTTATTTGTGAGTGTCTTGTTTTTCTCGCCTTTACACCTTTTAAATGCATGGGTTAGAATTGTCGCCCTAACACCTTAAACTATGAATTTCAACAATCAACTCCTCTCCATTGCGTTGTATTCAAATAAATATTAGGTTTTTTTTTTTTAAAAAAATAATAATAAATTAAGAAGTACTTGATTTTATCTAAATCTCTTTTGTAAGCGTTTTTAAGTTCTATATTAATTAATATTAAAGGATGAAACATTGAACCAATTTTGTTATGACTGGTTTCGTTATATAAAATTAAATTATCTCATTTTATTTCATCTCATATAATCATTACAACTTTTTTAAACTTCCACGTAAAATATAATAAATAATTCAACTTTTTCAAATCTCAAAATAAAAATTATATTAAAAAATCATATTATATCAATATTTTATTCAATTTTTAACTAAACATATCATCATCATCTCATCTAAACTGCATAACCAAACGATGTAAACTTTGTATGTTACTTTGAGGCCTGAGATCCCTCAGAGTGTCCTATAAAGTAGATTTGGAATTTCTCGAATTATCCCAAGTTATCCCACATGGATTCAATTAAGGGTATGTTTGAGATCACAACTGTTCTCAAACTACTTTACTACTATAATTATTCACAACTATTTACAAACTAATTCACTATTATTCACAAATGATTAAAGATACTCTTAACATCTAAACGGAGCCTAATTGAACACGTAACACTATCACTTTAGCATTATGCTATCACAGCAAGCTTCAAGATGTGAAATGGCTCAGTAGCTACTATGCATCTCAAAACATGAAACACATTAAAGAGGGTTCAGGAATCAAAACAGCATAGAAACCACAAATGAAAAACTTCCATCTCAACAAAATTGCAGCACATAAAAGGTATATGAATCAGATGAGCACAGTAATACAATATGGCGTGCCCATAAATTGTAAAATTGAAAGTTTCAAGGCTACATTGGAACATACATACAATGAAAGCGGCATCAAAGTTGCATTAACATTTACTGTTAGAATGAATTCTGTTCAGATATATTATAATGCTTCTTCCAACATGGTGAAGTCGATTTGACATGAAAATCCTAGCGAAATGCAAAACAAGGAGCCCCACCTTTGCAGGACAGAATAAACAATGCCTAAGAAGTACCACCATCAAAACGTGGCATATAGCTGGTTCCCAAAACCTTTGGAACTCCAAGAAATAGAGCTTTGCAGAATGTACACACCCCGGTGCGCGGGGTAGGTTCAGAAGCAGCACTATTCAGTTCCTTTGACATCATCTGCAAAAGCCAATTCACACACAAGAGCAAGATGGTCGCTGCCCCATTTCTGCAAATTTACATTGATACTTCATGAATCCAGCCTTATCCGGAGACCACAGATCATGTAACAAGCTCACATCATTTATAACATATAGTTAAATGGCTAGCTTTTTCTGTCAGACGAAAAATAATATAGGCCAATCATCATTCAGTGATGTCACAAACAATTTGCATAAAAAACTACAAAACCCTAGATGAACAGCATGTGCTGAATTTGGTGTATATCCATGCAAAGTAATCCCTGGCATTGTAGCCAAGAGCCTGATGGCCCGATGTCATACAGTCCCTCTCCAAATGGGGAACATGGATTTGAGGACCCCAAACTATTACTCGTAGTATCAAAAACAAGTGAAAAAAAAGAGCTACTAGACATCATTTATAATATCTTCTCCTTTCCACCTACTAACTGAAATTTTATGTTGCTTACACTTCGTTGAATTAAAGACAAAAATGAGGTGGTCCAGGAAAGTGAAATTATTATCACCCTCCATCAGCTGTTCCTTGTACAACCCATGTGTCTTGTGCACGTAAAAACTATAGAGCATACTCTTCCAAAAGTCCTGGAGAAGAATTGTGACTGATGCAAAAATGGTCATATCTGAATGCTCTCAATTAAACTAAGCTTATAATTTTTTTTGATACGTAACTAAGCTTATAATTGCATGATTGAGTTTATGACTGATGCAGAAATGGCCATATCAAAAAAAGAATTGTGACCGATGCAGAAATGGCCATATCCAAATCCACTTTTTTTTTTTGAAGAATTAAGATGCTAAAATAAAATTTGTTATCAATTTAAAAAAAACTCCCATAATATTGCAAGAGAAGCATCTCAAACAAAATATTTACATAATTTAAGTATGACGTGATAGATCAAGCTCAGTAGTTACAGAGACGAAAGGTACCTCACTTGGGAGCCCTCCACTTCTTCTTAAACTATTAACGGGTAAGGTCTCGAGAACTCTAACAGGAACAAGTTCTTCTGTATGCCTGTGTTGATCAAACACATCATTAACAAAACTTTCAGAAGAAAACATAGTATTATATAATTTTTTTTTTTTTTGGTAAAATTGAACTACCAAATATAATCAACTGTTCCCATAAACTTAGAGTGGTATGACGTTGCCAAGGGTTCCCCATGATTATCTCTAGTTCTAGAGCTTCCCTGCATCATTTAAGCACAGTTTATGATAAAAAAAAGGGAAAGAAATACACAAAGGAAAATATTTAGCTGAACAGGAGAAGTGTAAAAAAAAACTGCTAGCACAAATATTTTGGAAGACTTCCTGTGCAAGACACTGACATACATGTCTGTGTCAATCATACAAATTTCTTCTTTAAGGAGATTGCAGTATTCATGGTCTCTCACTTGTGTCAGGCATCAACCTCAAGATTCATCAAGCACATATCTACTTCCCTTGAATAAGTAAATTGCAATATTGCGACAGAACTTGAAAATTTGACGCATACAAGAAATTATGAGAAGATACAGGCTTCTTACAGGAACCCCAATATATGCACTGCAGAGCTTTAATTGGTGTTGAACATGGGTGACTCCTCCAGTACCGGTTGCAAGCCTTAATTCTTCATCACTCCATCTATACAAAAATGGCTTTGGGATGGGCATCCAAGCACCACGTCTGATATAAACCAATCAAATTATAGTAACTGTGATAGTGATGACAAATAACATGAATTGCTTAATATTTACCACCATACTATAAACATTGAAGATGCAATGGAAACCTGCCTTGTATTTTTATTAAAGTACACTTCCATGAAAATACAGAAAGGGTGAAGGATGAATGCCTCTTCATAATTCTGTTCATATTTAAGAGTGAACCTTTTTTTCCACCTACTGGGTCACTCCAGCTGCTGGAAGTGGGCAAGAGACTCAGAACCGCAGTTTCTTTCCAAAGAACAGGATACATACATACATAAATATTTACACACACACACACACACACAAAAGCAGATGCTCTCCTTTAATATATTACAATGCCTTTTTATTTATAGTTATGGAAACCACCCCCATTCTAAATTTCAAAGGATCTCATTTACATATCTGATATCTGACAGTGTGCTCAATTTAATTATATATTTATTTGAACATATAGGTGCTAAGATGAAAAGGAACTTAGAGATTGAATTGTTTTAAGTCCATGTCACGTCAATTTAATGACCAAGAATCCAAGATCAATCGCCAGGAATTCCAGAAAATACCTGGCTGCATTCTCATTCTGAAATCTGAAGTCTCTACACTGAAATCCATATTCAAGCTGTCCTGAAATTTTCCTGCAGTCATGTAGTTGGACGTCCAACTGCAAAAAATTACAGCAACTTAAGCAAGTCATATAAGACTCCATTAGCATAGACAACTCAGGCCGTCCCAGGAATGTGGAAACACAAACATAAAAGGATTACTGGCTTGACCAACTAGAAGAACGAGAACTAACCTCTGATGAGGCCAGAAACTGATAAATTGGACTCTGACCACAGGATGAAAAGAAAACTTAAGATATAATAAAGTGATAATGAAATTTAGATTTCGCATAGTATCTCAAATCAGAAATTGTTTGATCAATAATATCCTTGCCAAATCTCACCTGCGGAATGCTATTTAGATCCCCACCAATTACTACTGGGATGTCACCCCATTCCAATGATAGCTTGTAAGCTCTTTCAAGAAACATTCGGACCTACAGCATTGTAGATTGGACGCTAACATACTCCCACAGTCAAAATAAGAAGCATACAAAGATCTGATTAAAAATCAAAATATCCTTGATCGTTTCTAGTAAGTTGATGCAATGGAATATCATGGCATCACAACCATGAGTTCAAAGATACAATTTGACGCTATTTCCATTCCCAATAAAAAAGGGAGAAAAAATTAAAAAAGAAAAAAAAAGACACACAGGTACTTGCACACACAGCACATACGTACAAGCAGAGAGGGGAAAGGGAACTATAAACCCTTGAGAATCCCCAATCGTATCAACTGAAACCATTCTACAGGAATTTTGCCTTTTTTGCAGTGAGTAAAACAGTCAGTACCTGACCTAACTTGATGTCTCCACGCTTCGGGTTGAAGAGTACATGTATATTTCCAACCAGTAATCTTCGATTTCGAATGGGCGGAGACCTATAGTTGTGTGCTTAAGTCAGTGATTAAAGTGGCAATATGTTCTCCTAAATAACATAGATAACAGACTAATATATTGACTTGTTATGACAAATTATGTACAGAACTTGGAGGAAAAATCACACCTACATATATCAATCTTTTTTTTTTTAATAAGTAAAAGTAAATCTTATGAATAATAATAGTTTAAAACAGATTACATATGAAATAACACCTTGTTTCGTATAATCAGCAAGGTATGTCAAACGGTATGAGCGGACAAGAAGGCAAAATTCTTGTAGGAGTTTTGCAGTGCAGATTTTTTTTTTTTTTTTCTCATGCGTCCAAGAAAAGTTTTGCAACCTTCAGGTTAAACTGTCAACGACAAAGCAAAATGTAACTTTGTTCATGGATTCAAATACTACATTTTCCAGCAGCAAAACTTCTTCAGGATATGCACAGGTGAGGGTGAAATTGTGTTCCTTTGTGTTTTTATAAAGGATGGGTTGAAGGTTTCTCCCATAATATATTATCCTTAGACTCTAGGGGGTTCTCTTAAAGCAGGCTCGGTGGAAGACTTTCCAGCTTTTTTTTTTTTACTAATTTTGTTTGAACCAGTACTTTTCAATAACTTACATTTTTATAAGAAGAATAAATTAAAATAGAAAGTATATAATGGTGTAAAATGATACAGACACATATGAGGCTCGTCTCTTCTCAGTTCAGCCCCAATGAAGTAAGATATCAAATTTCACAATGCTCATTCTTTTTTCCCAGTTGCATGAGATTTTTTATGCATATACACAACAAATACAAGCATAAAAAAATATAACTTACATGGATGCTTGGGTATATTTAGACTCTGATTGATTCTGAATCAGCTGTGTATGATAAAAGAGAATATAAATGTATAAAACTGTTACTTATAAAAAAAAGTATAACATCTAAAAGGAAAACATATGACCAATCTGAAGCATAAAAGGATTTCCCGCAACAAGAAAGCAAGTAAAGTAGAATAATACAAAAGATATCACAGAAGTAAAAGTAAATACAAGGACAAAAAGTAAAAAGAATTGGATAATGCCAGAGTGCCTACATGCATTTCTCATCAAACAGAGAAACACCATTTATATTTAAGAACCACATAGCCCATAAAGTTACATCAAAGCATCAGACCATAAAAGTAAACCATCAGACCAACACTGTGGTTGAATTATACAAATTTTAGCATATGAGTACAAATTAACACCAGTGGAAGAGATCAAAGGAAAACCAGATTACAAATTTACAATAAATTGAACTTTGCATACCTCTAAAACACACAGTTGAGCAACATTGTCACGAAGGCCAAAACTCCTGAACTCTATGTTTTCTTGATGCAAAAGGGTAAATCTGTTCCGAATATGATTTTGGTAAGATTACGATATTCAATATAATGAAAATGATAATGGACAAGAATAATTAAGCTTACTGCAAAAGATGTGCTCTTTAGCTATAAAACTGAAGTTGAAAGATGGTGAGATGCATGCTCAAAATAAAAAATGGACATGCCTCCATGCTTCTTTTTAGATGTTTGAAGTTTGAATTTACCGTAATAAAAGAAGAAAGAAAAGAGGTGAACAAAAAAGTTAATTCCAATAAGATAAATAACAGATGAGTTGCATGATAAAACTAATTATTTGAATCACTATAAGTTAAGACTATAGTAAGATAAAAGCAGTTCGCAATTTACAAAAGGGTCAAGGCCTTACAATTTGTCTTTCCAGAATATTGCACACCCATCATATGCTTCACCAGTTCGAGCCTGTAAATCATTTTTAAGTTACTAATCTGGATTTCACAATGAAAACACAGTAGTTGGACTAGACATAATCATGAAAGATACCTTAGTTTACCTTGTAAACACCTACGAAGCCTTCTGTTTGAAAAAGATCATCTAAATCTTCAAAACGATCAACCTCCTGCTACCATGAGAGTGGGCATGAGAATGTAAATGGAAAAGAAAAAAAACCATTGTAACAAGCCTCAATCTCAAGTGCCATTGAATATGTAGCTGATATGATATGAATCTTAGATGATTGTTAGAAAGCAGATTCAACTTTCAACTTCCTAAAGACAGAGTCATAGAGAAGCTACATAACAGAGTAAGGCTCACATATTTTCCGTTCAAAAAAATGAGAAGCATTCACAGTATTACAAACAACTGACTCAAATAGAAAAATCTTGATGAAAAGAGATCAAGGAACACTATATAACAGTAATTGCTTTTCTCATGATATCAACCAATAGCTTTAGGTTTGTTAACAAATAAGAATCCAACTTTTGCAACTGTATGAGATTAATATCATCCACCATTCATAAAGGAATTGAGCAAATTACCTTTAAATTCTAGGAAAGCCTATGTACAAATGTTATAAAAGTTCACAATGAATGTCAAAGAACAAGAAAAAAATGTTATCCCAATTCCCTTTTGATAATTTAAAACGCTCACAAACAACCATGCAGACAACAACAACAACTCTGCATATACATATGTGCATAAACAATGAAAAGCACGTAATTTACCTGGAAACACAGAATGCTTGCATTGTAATTATTGATCTCCTCATGTATAAGGAGTTTTCGCTGATCCCACTCCAAGAACTCGGGAGGGACTTTACAATACAAATCTGGATGGTTTGATGCATTGTTGACACCTAGTATATTGTATGAAACAATCACAAGTTTATCTGCAGAGGTAATGAAAATGGTTATGGCTGAACAGAAGTGATAAATATGTGTCTAGCCCACCATGCCCACCCACCACAAACACACACGGATGGATAGATAGAAATGACAGAGAACCAGGGATGGGGGAGTACAAGGGTCAAACGGTCTACAATAATTTTACCACAAAATCAAAGAGAGACACAAAATAGAAGAAAGAGATGATAATCTTCAATTATTAGTTACGAAAAAACTCAGTCTCTGGGCAATTATACTTCGAAAACCTGAACTACCACCCCTTTTGTAATGCAAAACACTGCACCCACAAAAACATATCAAGCGGCATAATCTTAGGGTGCACATTTAAACCCTTAGTTAAGATCTTAACATGAACAAAATAGACTAGGCAGCATTAGTTTATGGTCAGATTAGAACCTACTTGTAGTTTGCAAATTGCAAAAGGGGTGATAGTTTGGGGAGAAGAGTGTAATTTCCTTGCCATAACTGTTTGGATAATAAAATTGAAATGATCCCATGGTGCAATTTAAATGCTAAATTCAATTCCTCATAGGTCAGACACCTTTCTTTGAGAAAACCTTAGGCTACAAATGCGATGCTGTACAGTTAGGACCAAGTGTAAGGCTCCAAATTTTGCCCAGACACCTTTCTTAGAGAAAACCTTAGGCCGCGAATCCAATGATGTACAGTTAAGATCAAGTGTAAGGCTCCAGATTATGCCCTTTTGTTTACTTTTTATATTCAATTTTCATTTATTGTTAGTTCCAAAGTGTACTTAATCATTATTCCATTATGAATATCAGTTCATCCTCAAGCAAACTTATTGCAGGATCACTAGAATAATGCAATCTTTGATCAAGTCAAAATGCTGTCACTCGGATTCCACATAGTTTTGATGCGTAACTTCAAAGTAGTCATATGGTACTAACTAAGGGGAAAGAAATAAAATCCATACGATTCATTAGTATTTTTTTCTCTCTCCTCTTTTTTTTTTTTTCCTCAAATCAAAGACGCCATTAGAATACCTCATTAAAGTTGGATTTTTGTAACTTGCTGGACTGTAGATCACCAAAAAAAATCCAAATTACCATCGGTCAAACTGTAAACCAGCAGAATAGAAATTTATCTACAAGTTCAAATTATGCACTTTTAAGTCAAAACGTTTTCTTTTCCAGTATTTGAAAATTCACGGAAGTAAAATGGCAAAAAACCAAAAACAAAAATTTATGAACTAAGATGTGAATTTACTAGGAAATATTGCACGTATTGACAATCAATTATACAGCTAAAAATGAAAATAATTAAACTAAACTTGGTAATTGGAATACAAACATTTAAACATGTATAATTTATGGTTATAATTTTAATACTGTTAGAGCGATGTATTACCTTTGCAGTCCGAAAAATCGCGGGAAGAGGAAACCCATTTGCGGCAAGTACCCTCTGTAGCTCTCGAGTTTCTAACCCTTTTCTTCCTGCGCTTTCTTGGCGAAGAACTCAAGTGGTCGAACCGGTTACAATTGGGTAAGATCCGAGGCGAGTCGGGTATTAGGGTTTGGGTTTCCAGTCCGGAGACTATTCCACTTCTGCGCTTCTTAGTGCGGTTGCTATTCTTATCACTACAATGAGATTCTTCAGCGTCAGCATGGCGGTGCTTGCGCTTGGTCTGATTGGCGACGCGTGAGTTTGAGGGCTCCGGAGGCGGTTTTTGGTGGGGGCCTCGAGTCATGGTGCCGGAGATTCAGATGGTGGTGTGCGGGATAAAGATTCTGACGGCTTTTGACCGGCGGAGTGGCTGTTGCTCCGACGGTTTTGTAGGTTTAGTATGGGAGTAAAAATTAGAGGAGCAATAGACGTAAAAACCTCCTCCTTCTTCTTCTTATCTTTTTTTTTTTTTTTAAAGCGAAGTAAAAACCTTTACAAGACCTGATCCTAATTTTTGGACGTAATCCTATTAATATTACTATTTGGCTATTTAATTATTTGATGAAAATATTATTAGTTTTGCTATTAATTATAAAATATTTTATTATGAATCTAATTTTGATTAGAAATGATTTATATAGTTTTGAATGTATGAGATATAAATATACGGATAAGTTTAAGTCATTTATATAAAATAGATTAAACCTGTTAAAATGAATTGAATAAGTTGAAATGAGTTAAACGAGTTTTATTTTTAAGTTAATCTAATAAAAATTTATTATTAAATAGATTATTTAGATTGTGTCGTATCAAATCGTATCGCTTGTTATTTGTATGAATTTTCTTAAAATTTTACAATGTTTGTATGGATCATGTTTATATTGATCCATATAATTTAATTGATTTGCAAACACAAATTATTATTTTTAGAGTTCGTTTGGATATTGAGATGAGATGAGATAATTTTATATGAATTGAATAAAATATTATTTTTTAATATTATTATTATTTTAAAATTTTTAAAAATAAATATTATTATTATTTTTATATCTAAATGTAGCATTAGTGCCCCACCCTCACGTTGTAGTTGCTATCCTCTTTGAGAAGAGTAGATTGGAATGCATCAATCGTGTGATGGATTTCTCCCACAGGAAGCTTCGTCCGGACCACATTCATGGGATGTGTGATGGATACCTCCACCCTCGTCTTCAATTTTTAATATAATTTTGACATTTTTGGACGTGAGAGTTGAGACTACTACGTGTGAAGTTGAATTGACATGATTTAAGACGTGTGCCACCATTCTTTTGGCTTTTACAAACTTCTCGTACTTGATAAGATCGAGGTCAATTATCAAGATCCGGTATGTATTCAGTGATGAGATAAAATAATTTTAAATAAAAATTAAAAAAATATTATTAGAATAATTTTTTTGATATAATTATTATTTTAAAATTAAAAAAAATTAAATTATTTATTATATTTTATGTAAAAATTAAAAAAAATTATAATAATGAAATAAAATAATTTAACCCTTTTATATTTTAGAAAACTATCATTATAAACGGTTGGAACGTATCAAATTAGAGTTTGTCGACAAAGAAAATGATTGTAACTATTTTATAACTTTATATAAAATGAAGAGTAATTTTTTAATATTGTAATTTATTTTTTAATTTAATGTTTAAAAATAAGTTATAAAATAGTTGTAAAAAAATGGTAAGTTATCATAATCCGTATCGATAGATCCAACATATATGACCGAATTGCAGGCATGTGCGTGTGCCCACACTTGCATGCATCTTCCTTAGTCATGAATTAATTTCATCCATCGATCATATCTGCACGCGTTCGATCTCTTTCATTATCTTTGCCTTCGCTCCTTAGTATCCATTTTTCACCTTCACAACTTGACATGACCCGTCGATTTGGGCGGTCAATTACTCCTATATCAACTGATCCAAAGCAGTCAATTTAGTTCAAACAAAAAAGAAAAATAGCAACCTGATCAAGTGTGTTTTATAAAAAAATTTATTGACCTAACTCATCTCATAAAATCGGTTCAATAAGAGATGATTGTTCATTCTTTATAAACATGTTCAAGATCTTATCTATAGGCAATATGAGATTATTTCTCAACATCTTCTCTTACGTGCATGCTAGTATTTATCCTGATTCTTGTCACAGGATAAATATTGTGGATCCTCATTCGTCTTGTGGTAGGCTTTGATACCATAAAAAAATTTATGGGCATAACTCATTTCATAAAATCGATTTAACAAAAGATAATTGTTCATTTCTTATAAACATATCTAATACTTTATCCACAAACAATGTGAGATTATTTCTGAATATTTAGACTTTAAACCTAGAGGTCTGGCATATAATCTTGTAAACACAAATAGATCAGATCATCGAGGAGTAGGTTGGACACGTTATGGGTATGGGAACTAGTGTGATTCATGGCTCTTTTCATTTTCTTCTTGACATGACCCACCGATTGTGTTTGACATGAAATAAGACAAATGAAGTCCATATTCATAAGTAATTAGATGAGGCTGATCATGAATATGTCAACTGGGTTGTACTAATTATCATCATTTGATTTTAATTTATTATGTTTTTGCCTTTTTCATGATCTGGAGAAGGACTTGATTGACATGATCCAATTGATTCCATGCCTGCCTGAACAATTGCCCAATCTACTGCGTGATCTCTTGATATATGACTGGTTGGTCTCAGCACATCTACCTGAGTGTTAGATGCCCTACCTTACCATCATATCCTCCTTTCAAAGTTTCTCTTCAGTTATCCAAAATGCCACCCTGTTTTTCAGCAAGTTTAATGCATGCACCTAACATCTTTTTCAGTCCAAAATGATTGGAAGATGAAGTTTTCCGACACTTTGTGTTTCAACACCATCCAAGCTAGCTAGAAGGTAGCAACTTAGCACAATGAGAAATATATTGCAGCAACTTCAACTTCCTAATTTACTCCTCCTCATTCTTTCAATGTTCTTCATTCTTCCTTCTCTAATGCATGCAAAATCTGTCATTGAACCATGTAGATCTTCAGACTCATGCACCTCTCTTCTCTCTTATATCTTACCATTTGACTCCAAAATCTCAGAGATTGCATATCGATTCCAAGTAAATATTACTGATATCCTTGCCACAAACTCCATCACTCCTGCAATACCAACCCTTGGGAACAAAATTCTTCGAGCTAATTCCCTTGTGAAAATACCCATTTCGTGCCCCTGTGTGGATGGTATCAGGCGGTCTGTGTCAACCGAATATATAGTTCGAGCAGCTGACACTGCAGAATCCATAGCAGATGGATATGGAGGGCTTGTTAGTGCTGATCAAATTGGGATTTTGAATGGCATCAATGCGAAGAACCCTTTGTTCAGCAGGCAAAGCCTCGTGATACCATTGCCATGCACATGCTTCGACAACAGTAACAATGGGATCACCACAGTGTACATGTCGTATGTGGTGCAGAGAGGAGAGAGCTTGAGCAGCATTGGACTAGAATTCGGCACCACTGTCATGGACTTGGAGGCCATCAATGGGCTCGGACAACCTGCGGTTGATCCTGGAGACATACTAGCTGTTCCAATTCCAGGTCAGTACAACATATAGCTAGCAAGTAATGGTAGGTACAAGTTTCGGATGTGTAAGTTCGGGACAAGTTTTAAGCTCTAGTGGATATTACTTTGTGTAATCACCACTAATTCCAAAAGTTTAAGCTGATAGAGTGGTCAGTATGGAATCAGCCGCTACATCTTCCACCATGTGTGATGTTTTGATCTCCAAAGGCAAGAGGAATTATGAATATACCTGGCCGCCAACACAAACACTATATTTAAACTACTCAGATTGCTATTATATATCTATTCTATAAGTAAAAGAGGCTATCAACAAAGCTACAGTAAAATTTCGACTACATTTTATTGCCAGTTTTATCCTTTTGTTTTAGTTGTTTTCCTTTCGTATCCCTCTGATTCTATAAATAGCAATATTTCTTCCCTTTCTTCCCTCACTACTTTCTCACAAGTCTCTCTCCTAAGATCTCATTTTCCAAATCTCTCTCTCACTTTCTCTCCCTCTTATTCTCTCTGTTGAAATCAAAATATTGGACTGTGAATAGATTGGACTGACTGAATGTAGTTACTGCATTAAGGCTGCCAGAACAAGTTAATTAAGCGAATCAAACAACCTTGCAGAAGGAATAAAAAAAAAATCACACGCGGTACTTTTCCACACTTCCATTAATAATTTGGTTTAGCTAATTGTCACTTTGCTGATAGATAAATAATGTAAAAAAATAGACATATCTGGATCAATATCATGTCAAGTTCTTTTCCAAGCTTGAAAACTGAAATGCAAAAAAGATAAATATATAAAATGAGTTTCACAATATTTATTGACAAGAATAAAATTAGATACAGTTATAGAATATACAAATCTCGTGCATTCTTTTTAAAAATAAAGTAAAGTTTATTATTAAAAAATTATTTTTTATATAGATATCATATTTACTCTTTTTTTAATAAAAAATTATGTAAAATTTACCCAACTGTAAATATTATTCCTCAATTTAATTTTTCAACAACAAATTTTTATGGATCCTTTTAAGTTTATTTTTCTCTCACTCGAGACTCTCAACTTTTTGTCGGGACTTGGAATATTTTTCCAGTGGCCCTTCCCTACTCTTTCTAGAAGCTAATTTCCCGGCCAAGTACCTGACCTTAACCGGTGCTCAATCTTCAGAACCTGCGCACAAGTCATCTGAAAATTGCAGAGCCTCATCATCATGAATATTAACATCCAGGACTAAAATTTGTTCATATATATATATTTGTGTAATCAATGGCAGGAATTGCAAAAGTTCTTATATTTATTGGTTGATTTGGTTTCTTAACATTGATTGCAGCATGTTCTTCGGCGAATCTGAACTGGTACAATGAGAGCCTAATCGTGCCAAATGGTTCTTATGCTCTTACTGCCAACAACTGCATTAAATGCATCTGTGGAACAGACGACCTCAAGTGAGATATTTTTTCTTGATATTTTTTTTTTTTTATAAATTTCTGGTCATTCATTTACACGTATACATATATATATATAGCTTGACATCGATCTGCATGTGTTTATTAATTCTTCGTGACCCACACATACACACACACATAGCTTGCAGTGTTTTCCATCTGGCAACACAGCCGGCCCATGCTCTCGTTTGCAGTGCAAAGGATCTAGTCTTTTTATTGGGGATGCATATGTTCAGCACACTGTTGCTGGTAATTGTAATGTCACTACCTGCGTCTACCGTGGCCATACTGGCCGCAAAATTTTCCGAAGGTACGTAAATTACCTAAATTAATGTTTCTATAATGTACGTTTAATTAATAATTAACGAAAAGATTTAAAGTTAGAATTCGAACTTAAGTCTTAATCTATTTGAATAACATATTAAACATTAATGCATACCTCATTCCTCCTTGATCTGCAGTTCGGCAAGTTCTTCTCAGTGCCCAGGTAAATAGCCTGCATCAATATAGCATATATATACGAAGTAGTGCTGTAATATAGACTCGATTTATCTGAAGTAGTGCTGTAATATAGAATAGTTTCTTGATGCAGATAAGCACAAGGCCGCAGGCTCAACAATATCTGGATCTCCAATGTCATCTCGTGATCCGGTTGTCCCATTTATAACAGTAATGTCTCCGTCTTCATCTCCATCTCCAGCTTATACTATTGGGACTGGTACTGCCTCTGGTCCTACAAGTTATAAACAGATCAACTCATATATTTCTGGTGATGGTGGCCGATTGCTAATTGGCGAAGCTTCATGTTACAATTTATTGCTAATTCCAGCCCTTCTACTTCATTATTTCATGAGGTAAAATATATGGCATCTCCCATTACTTCCTAGTTGAAAGAAGAAACAAATTCATTGCTTTTGATTTATAATAATACGAAAAAAATTTGTATTTATGTCAAGTTATTTGCGATAAAAATAATTATTTGTGTCAAGAATAAATTATTTTTAACAAAAAATACGCATTTTCGTCAAAAAGAACTAACAACAAATTATATACAATTTTTTTTGTCGTGTTTTATGGGCATGAATATATATATATATATATATATATATATATATATATATATATATATATATATGTATATAGGTCGGAAAATTCATAGTTGGATTCGGTTTTTTGGGTTGGGTTTAGAAGGAGTTATTTCGATCCAACACGATTAATAAGAGGTCAATTTTTTTTTATTGGCATCGGATGTCCCATAATCGCGACTAAAGCCTTTGAAAAGGAGTTCGATGGCCCCTAGAGATGAGATCAAATTTGTGAATAGTATTAATTAGATAGTTTGTGATTAATAATAAAATGATTTGAGTTAAGATATTTTATAGAGTTTTAAAAAATGAAAAGAAAAAATTTGAATAAAGATATTACAAAGTTAAAATATTCTTAGAATAATATTTATTTTTAATATTATTTTTGTTTTAATATTTAAAAAAGTCTAATTATTTTTTTTCTTATTTTTAAAAGTTTGAAAGAGTTGTAATGATTTAATATAAAAGTTAAAAAATTAAAAATTAAAAAATATTTATATTTAAATAATATTTAAATATTAAGATAAGATAAAATTAAATGAAATGAATAGAAATAAAAAGGTCACATGCAGACTTATATATATATATATATATATATATAAATTAGGCCATATATATGCATGCATCATGCATGTGCTAAACAATTGACAGCGAGCTTGTCAATTTCTCTTGTCCTCCTCGATAAGCAGCTAGCTTATCACTTCTGGCATGGAAAACAGGACTCGAAAGAGAGTAACATGATCGAGTACTACTTGCATGCATGCATGCATGGACATCATGTGATTTTTATGTTTGGGTAAATTAAACAGGGGAATATTAGATACATTTCTTATATATAAAGTATACAAATTTCTAGGATTCTATTTAAAAAATAGTAAGATTTAATAGTAAAAATTTAATTTTTTCACATAAATTTAATATTTATCTACTTTTTAAAAATAAAATGCACATTTATCTCAATTAATAGAGTACTACATACGTACCCAGTGAGCCACCTCTCACGTTTAGTATTAAATAGAGTACTAATAGTAGTTTAGTATCTGTAAACATCATAATATTACTATCATATATAATCAAATATAGAAATAAGTTAGATATATATTTAAATAAGTCTATTATAATAAGTTAATAACACATATATTAATTTACTGAAATGTTATAACGTATAATTAGACACTAGAAAGTCTAGTATATAATTAAGTTAGACTAATATATAATAAGATGTAATACTAATGTATACTATAGTATAATAGCATGTAATTAAAGTTAATATGCAATACTATAGTATGATAGCATATAATTAGATACTATAGTATAAGTCTAGTATAAAAATAAGTTAGATATTAGTATAGAAATAAATTAACAGTAAATGATTTAGTTTTAGCTTTTAATTTTTTGAAAAAATTAAAATTTGAAAGCCACAAAAAAGTCTTTTTAAAATGAGCTAAATATAAAGTTTAAAAAAAAGCTCAAACTTGAAAGTCTAAAAATCCACTCATCAGAAAATGATATTTACAGTTTTAAAGTGTATAAATTTTACATATTTAAAAAAAAAGAAGAATAAATCTGAAATTTATATTAAAAAATTATTTTTTAATAGTAAACTCTGTTTTTCTAAAAAAAAAATACGTGTGTTTGACATACGAATTCTAGACTATATCCAGCATTACTATGATCTGAAAATTAATTAGTATACCGGTGCCATTTCTTGGCTCTAACCTTAACTATGATCTGTCTAATATCTAGTGGATGAAGCGTTTAAGGAAAGCACCTTGCAAAAGAGTGACGAAATTCATTCGGGGCTCGTCTGGACATATAATTGTGTTTGGATGTTAAGATCACAGATAATCTGAATTGATTTATGAATAATAATATTTTATAAATTTTATTGAGATATATTTAAATGTAATTAGGTTGAAATATATATTTAAATATATAATATGGATTGAGATATATTTTAATTTTTTATAAAAAATTGAAAAAGTAATGCATCTCATCAATAATTAGTTTGAGATAAGTTGAAGTGATTTCATCTTCCAAACACAACAACATATTTCATAATTTTGTAAATAGTAATAAAATAACATGAGCTAAGATATTTGATTGGATTTCCAAAAAAAACGTTGAACAAGAATATTATAAAGTTAAAAATTATTTGAATATAATTTTTATTTTTAAATTTGTAAAGTTGTAATAATTAAATAATGATTAGACGAAAAAAAAAATTAAAAACTAAAAGTTAAAAAATATTTTATTTTTGAAGTAAGTTTGAAAAGAAATTGAGGATAAGTTGATTATAAAGAGCAATGCTACTAAAATCTAAAATATAACTAAGTTTTGTATAAATGACCTACATTGAACTAGCTAAAAATCTTTAGGTTAGATTTGGAGCTACAGTAACTCTAAATGAATTTCCAGAGTCACTACTCACCTATCAAACTCATATTTTATTCACAAATATTCAACAAGGCTTTATAAAATTCTTTTTAAACTTTCATTAGTAAATAATGCTACATTATGTTCAGATTTTTCAGGAAATATTTTTTTTGTAAATAAGGCTATATTATATTGGATAATTAGGTTGATATAAAAAATAATTAGAGAATAATAATTTTAAGTAAAAATTAAATTATTAATTAATATATGGAATATATTTGCAATATATATATATATATATAATATTTATAAAAAAATATTATTATTAAAATATATAATATTATATTATTATTTTAACTTTGAGATGAATATTAGAATGTGGATTAATATTTTTAATGACTTTGATTTTAGCCAAAATTTCAATTTTTAACTAGTCTCGTTTGTTTTTTCAAATGAGATGAGATTAGTTAAGATAAAAATTAAAAGTTGAATAAAATATTATTAGAATATATTTTAATATTATTTTTATTTTAAGATTTTAAAAAAATTATTTATTTTATTTTATAAAAAATAGAAAAAATTTATAATAATTAAATAAGATAAAATGATATTAAAAATTTTATAAAAACAAACTATGCCTAAATTTTAGACTTACCATTGCCAATGCTATACGGCAAAGGCAGAGCCTCGTGAAAGAGAAGCTAGATCGAGATAACTTGCGCACAAAATTATTAACTTCTAGCTAGGTTTGTCTTCTCATGTCTCCACGTATAAAAAATGGTCCTAGCCTGTGTCCCTATCATTCCGATTACTAAGATAAAGTTTACAAATTTTTAATTTATTTTTAAAAGAACATAAAAGCTCAAAGACCCTTAATTTTAAATTTAATAGTTCGTTCTTTTCTTTTATTATTTTAAATATATAAGAGTTATTATTTTTTAATTATTTAGGTTTTTAGTTTAATTTTAATTTTTTATTATCTGCGTACGTAATAATATTGTATAGGTTGCATTGAGTTATAGCTAATAGCCAGCATAGTTGATGATAAGCCTGACATTTTTCTATGTTGATGTCTCATGCGTTTAGTGTTTTTTTTTTTATAAAAGTGAATCATCATCATCCTTCATTAACATAGAATATACAACTATGACTTGAAAATAAGCCAATTACAATCGTTAATAACATCTCAGCACACATACGTGTCTGACATGGTCTAGTCCAGACGGCAAATCTCTAAAAACCTAAATTTTAGATAAAATACCACATCTGTACACGACAGAGGTTACACAGCCCCCATACCCCGACTAAGCAGGGTAGGGTTCACCAAACCTCACCATCCGACAACGCGGAGGGAGGACTTCTTTTTTGAGTTTTTATTAATCTAAAAACAACAATACACAAAGAAAATTACAAAACACAAAACATCACAAAAACACTGGCGCGTGCACTACACAACAGACTGCATAAACAGTGCACAAAAGGAGCTGCTGTGGCGGGTGCAGCCCACGCGCCCAGCTGGACGGAGAACCGCTGAACGATCTTAGAAGTACCGGACTCGCAGACTCCAGAAACACCTCACGTGGCGACGTCAGAGGGCTCCCCAGTGGCGCGTGATAACCACGTGCCGAAGGACTTCAGGAACTTCAACCTGCGCATGCGGGCCACTCACCGCTCCGTTTGACTCCGCATTTGGTGGTCTTGTAGATCGGCAACTGGTAAACACCATGGTGTGGCGCGTTCGGGCCTGTGGTGGCTGGGGGGTCCTAGATCGGCGATTCTCCCTCTGAAAGCGCTAAAAAAACATAAAAATAAAATACAAAACTAACTATCAAGATGAGAGAGGAGGGAGGGAGGAGGGAGGGGGAAGGGAGCCGAAGCTCCCACCCCCTCTGGATGGTTCAAGAAAAGTTTTTTTTAGAGAGAGAGGGTCTGAGTTTTTCTTTCTAGAGAGAGAGCCTTGCACTCCCGCTCTTCATCTCATGCGTTTAGTGTTATACTTAGCTTGCAAACAGACAGAATTAAGACCCATGCAGCCAAAGTCCCGTGTCCAACCTATGGCCTCTAAAGTCACTACAAGAAAAACAAGCTTTTGCGACCAATTTATTGCAACTAAAAGACTGTTTACAACTAAAATACAGACTGTTTACAACCAATTCAATCTGTTGGTCGCAATAAATTAGTCGCAAAAACCCATTTTTCTTGTAGTGAGTATAGAGGTATTGGGCTTGAAACTTCTCCTCTCTAGTTGTATTAAAAAATAAAAATCATGCATATCTTTATTTATTTATGTGTATAAATATATATATTTTAAACTGTAAAATCGAGGAACCAAAAATATATTTATTTATTTAGAAAAATTTTACTCATCATGCAAACACATCACATACTATACATAATTTTTTATTTTTATCTTTTCTCATACTAAATATGTGATAGATGGATAATAAGTAAAAGAACTCAACTAATTTAGAAAGAATTAATAAATTAAAAAATAAATTAAAAAATAAAAATAAGTGTCGTGTGTGGAGATGATGAGTAGTAAAACTCATATATTTATAAAAGAATATTATGTATTAGACATTATTCACTCTCACACCTTACACCTATAATTTTTTTTATAAGGTTTGGTCTAGATATTTTCATAAAATGTGGGATGTGAGATAATGAATAGTGGATCATTAGAAAAAAAATTTCTTATTTATATATCTTTATTTATTAGGTTTTGTTATGTATCAGTCATTATTTACTATTTCATACCTGATAATTTTTTTTATATTTTTTTATAGGGTGTAGAATGTGGATAATAAATAATAAATAATGTGAGGAATTATTCTTATTTATTTAGCGCACATTGAACATCTTTACAATCCAGTACCTACCAATCAGCTTGAACTTCATATGGATATATGTACGTAGCCATGTATGCATTAATTTTGCTAGTACTCATGCCTCTGTCGCAATTTTTTCCCCCTCACCCGGCCCTAGCTTTGGCATTTAGCCTGCTGTTTGTTACAAGTGTGGAGTCTATATTGAGAGTGATGGTGTTCGTACTATCTAATATTTAAGAGCGAGCGAGCTGCATGGAGTTTATATATCTAGATCAGCTTGATATGTACAGATTTACTTTATAGCTTGCTTAGCTGCGTTCGGAACGTTGGGTTAGATGATAAATAAAATTTTCCTTCAAACTAGCTAGGTACGTAATTTAGTATGTAAAATCACAATCTGTTCTTGAATAGTAAGAAATACATATATATATATATATATATATAGTACTATATGTTCACACATGAAATTTTTATTATTTATTTATTTGCAAGTTTACTTATTCATAGCTTGGATATATCAAACATAAGATCAGATATTTTCTCAGCCCATTCATCTAGCTCCAATATAAACATACAAACATAAAAATCATCTTACTCAAGTTTTTAAAAATACCAAAAATTCAAAAACCATTTTTCAAATCATATTTATAAGAAGCTAAAAAAATAACCAAAAAACTTCAGCCCTAAGGGTTGGTGGCCACCAGCCCATGGTGGCTCCCTTGGCCACCATAGGTGGCAAGATCCTGCAGCTGTGGTGCTCGGGTTTTTCTTGTCGACTAGATACTTAATTTGGCCGAGACAATTTATAACCCAATTTGAGTCGTCCTGCGCACTTAAACACCCTATGTGCCAAGGATTGCCAATTAAGCTCGTCCAGTTGTGGCCAACGCTCTAGTCACCAAGGGCAGCCTAATCTAAGCACCCCGTTTCGGCCAGGATGGCCATCCGTGGTGGTAGCCACCACTCATGCGATTTTGTTTTTATTTTTATTAACACCTAAAAATAGTGCAACAGGCCGGAAAGAGAGAAATAGTCATTCTCAGCCCTCTGAGACTATTCGGACCACACTCAGTGTTGTGTGAAGCTCCTTGTGGTAGTTTGGTACGGTTGTACAGTGTCCGCGCGTACATTCATGGCAGTAAGCAATAAGTAAATGTAGAGAAAATAAAGAGATAGGGATACACAGATTTACGTTATTTGGCAAAACGAAAAATCAAGGGCACACTCCCGAAATTTATTTTTCTACGGATTGTTATTGACTTTCGCATCATCTCTTGCATATTTTATCTTTAAAATTCTCAAGGCTTTTTTTTTTTTTAGCGAATTGACCTTAAGAATTGATGCCGGACAGAATAGAGATTATTCTGATAGCTAATTTCAATAGATAATTTACAGAAAAGAAGATGAGATTCTCCCAAAATACAGAGAAAATAATTCTAAATAATATTGATTATTTTATAAAACCCACAAGCCGGACTTAAATAGTTGCAAAATTCGAAATTATAAAGATTTTTCCAAAAATGAAAAAATCGAAATTGTTGTATGAGAAATTAATACATAAATAAACAAGAATCCTACTAAAAATTTGGTCAAAATCAAAATCATTTCTAAATTTGAAACCAAATAATTACTAACAAAGCAAGAATGATCATAAATATATGATTTAAAGGAAAATAACTAATATTGCCTAAAGTCTAATGAAGATATTGAGTTTTTCCTTCCATATTTATACAGATTCATTTTCTTAACGTAGTATTTTAATGCAATTAACGTAGAATCTGAACCTAGATATCTCATATCAATTTGGATTTGTATCAAGAATCCCGGGCAACTGAAGGGGATAAAACATCCCAAGCCCATAGCGGGTTCTAGGCCAAGCCCAAGAGGGGTCTCTCCAGGAGGGAAGAAAGAAAGAAGAAATGAGGTGACAAAAAGCTGAGGAAGGAGAAGGATATCAGGAGAAAAAGTAGAGATGTAACGTAAAGAACAAAGGATGAGACAATGAGGAAGAGAGACTAAGAGTGATTGTAAAAACAATCACATTATAATGATTCTCTCATCTCCAAAACCCCTGGAAACATAGGTCTTATGTCGAATCACGTAAATTTATGTATTCCCGTCCCTTTATTTTCTCTACAATTACTTATTGCTCACTGTCATAGATGTAAGCGCGGACACCATACGGTGGCGCCTAACCACCTTCGAGGGCTCCACACAACACTAAGCGTAACCCAAATAGTCTCAACAGACCGAGAATGACTCCTTCTACCCTCCGACATGTTGTACTATTTTTAGGCTTTAACAATTTCTTTCATAAATTTGTTTTTCATTTATTTATTAATTAAACATAAATAATATTTTTACTATCCATCACACCTAACAAAACCTCATCTTAAAAAGCTTTTACAACTATTCACAAACATTTATCTATCATTGATCATGGTCTTTTCTTACATCCAAACATACCATAAATATATATAAATAAATAAATATATATATTTATATATTGCCAAATTACGCCATTTAAATTTAGTCGTTAACATGATGTTATGCATATGACCCATTCTTCGTTTATCTTAAGGATCAAATATTTAAGCAGGGTGCATGCATTTTGCGAAATGAGTGGTAGTTTTTTCATTTACGTTTTTACCGAAGGACAATTCTTTAGCCATGCAGATATTTTCTTGTTTGGAGAATGAGCAACAACTCAAGATTGTAATTAAATAGCTAGCTAGCATATATACCCAAATCAACCCCATGTTGGTTTTGGAAACATACACAGTCTTTTCTTTATATATATGGGATCCAAATATATATACAAATATATATATATATATATATATATATATATATATATATATATATGTTTTCAATTGCTTAAATTTGTTTGAAACATGACGGTTTGCCACATGCAGGCCGTGACCTGCGCCCGCCCCCTGAAACTACTACTAAAGTCAAGATCAAGGTAAAAATTACTCAGATGGTACAGGCGCGCATCAACTGGTGGAGAATACTTTGGGTCAATGGAGGGTGCCAAAAAGAGGTGAAAGGCACCACACGAGATCAGAGTAGAAACCAGAAGCAAACGAGAAAGGACCACAAACAAAAAGTTTTAAGGCTCCTACTGGCCGAATATGTGAATTATAGAGGCAATAAAAACAAAAGTGTCCAACTCGAAATTTAAAAACACACAAACAGTACAGACCCCTCCACATGCAGGCCTACCCCTCCAGTTATCCCCACAAGGAATCCTTTGTATAGATAGATAGCCAATAAGAATTCAGAGAATAAGATGGACTTCAAAACTTCAGCCAATAAACACTGAGATAAGACCAAGTAATATGGGTCCGGAACAGCTTCATCTTTTCCTGTAGAAAACCACCAAAAGTGCATGGGGCTCGCTTCAGAGAACAACCTAGACGATTGTGACCAGGATGAAAAGTGCCCTGTGTGGCCCTAACATCCACACTCTCGCACAAACCCCACACAATAATTTAAGCAATTGGGCGGCCCCTGATTCTAAATAACTATACGAGAGGACATTTCAATATTCCTTTGTGTGTGAGAGACTAATTGGCAGAAGTCAGGAAACAATCCGGGTTTGCCAAAACATTTCTCTTCTTATCGATCTGTGTTTCCCTCAACATTTTGTCCATGATCAGAATATAGCTATATTTCTTCCATGATTACTGAAAAGAAAGCTGCAAATGCCATGGGTGGCAAGACGGCACGAGCTTGTGACAGCTGTTTACGTAGGCGGGCTCGCTGGTTTTGTGCTGCGGATGATGCTTTCCTTTGCCAGGCTTGTGATGCATCGGTTCACTCCGCTAATCTACTAGCGAGAAGACACGAAAGGGTTCGGCTCCAATCTTCATCTGTGAAACCCAATAATGATATTTCTGCAGTAGTTGATGATAATTCTCCACCAGCATGGCACCGGGGTTTCAAGCGAAAGGCACGAACCCCTCGCCATAACAAGCCTGTATTGGTGCAACAGGCTAAAGAGGAAGAGAAATCCTTGGACCTTCTGCCTTGTGTTCCTGAGATTGGCAGTGAAGAAGTTTCGCAGGAGGCCAGCAGCAATGAAGAAAAACTTCTTTTTCGGGTTCCTATCTTCGACCCTTTTGCCACTGAACTTTGCAATGAAATGGAGAACACGATTGATGATGAAAGAAACACTATGGGGAGTGATGAAGTGGAAAGAATCGTGGCTGAAGATTATGGACACGATAGGGTTTGTGAATTCGATGAGTTACATGGGTTTCTGTCCTCGGATATGGAGCTTGCTGATTTTGCTGCTGATGTCGAGAGCCTATTAGGAAAAGGACTAGACGAAGATTCTTGCGACATCAAAGGATTGAGACTTTTAGATTGTAAAGAGGAAGATGATATTGAGTTCTACGTTGATTTTGGAGAGGGGATGGAGAAAAAGGTCATTCCCATGGCGGAGAACAAAATGATGAATGGTGATCAAGGATGCGACGAGGAGATGAAGAGGGAGATATTTTTGAGGCTAAACTATGAGGAAGTTATTACAGCTTGGCCCGGCCAACGTTCTCCATGGACAACAGGAACACGACCGGAGCTCAATCCTGACAACTGCTGGCGGAACATCATGGTAATCTCTCTCTCTCTCTCTCTCTCTCACACACACACACACACCATCTTCAGGTCCTACTCATCGAACAACTAATAGTTTACACTCTTTAATTTAAATTACATGTTTCATTAATTAGATGAGTCATCTCATGTAGCACACTTCTTGTATAGATCTGAAGCCAACCATCATGAATTTGTGCAAGGTACCATATTTAAAAAAAAAAAAAAATGATCATGGATATATATGAGCAGGAGATAGATGGGGTTAGGTTTTCAACAAAATTCACATGCCAAGGGAAGGGCAGAATCTATAATCAGTTAAACGGCATGATCATATATATAATGAAACTTAGTTTAATAATCCACTATGCACACGCAAATTATATCCATATATAGATCATATTGCTGCTCAGTAGGTTGTACGTTTAGTTAGTTTTAATTAGGGTCAGATTGATATATAGGAAAGTGATCTTGGTATTGATATATGCATGTGTTTGACTGAAATATATAATTACAGGGTTCGTGCCCTAAAGATGTTCATCACCACCTATATGGGGAAACAGCATCAGTTGGAGGCCGTACAGACGGGTGTCGAGAAGCAAGAGTATCGAGGTACAGAGAGAAGAGAAGGACGCGCTTGTTCTCGAAGAAGATAAGGTACGAAGTAAGGAAACTGAATGCTGAGAAGAGGCCGAGAATGAAAGGACGGTTTGTTAAGAGGACGTCCATGCTCATGGCCGGGACGACGACGACTACTACTAGTACTACCACTACTAATTCTGCTCAACCAGCTTACCTGATCAACAAGTAACCGCCAATTAACTACCAAGTTGCTTGGCAAAATTAGAATAAGATCGATGGTTAGCTGCTGCATGGTAGCTTATAACCTTTAACTCTTCCTTAATTTCTGTCTCCGTATGTCTCTCTCTGATCTCTAACAGGAGTACTACTAGCTAATTAATGTCCAGTACTACTGCTTTTGAGCCCATGTCTAAGAACTCATGAGCTTCTTAGAGTTGTTGAAGATCGAAGCTGTGTTTTTCTTTTTGTGTGACCAGAAACTCGATCGTCTTTTTCAAGTATTGCTCAAATTTGAATGTATATAGAGCTTTAATTTTATCCTGCGGCTGATACTCCATTACCATTAATAAAAATTCTGCAAAATTAATTGTTTCTTCAAGTGACATAAATTAATCTTCATTATTAGCAGGTTGGGATTTGTATTTAATTGATCTAATGCTAGATCGATCGGCGTGCTGGCCAAGGGATTCATTGAGATTTGATGCAACTAATAATGAATGTACTGCATGCATGAGGAAGAAGATCATGATATTGTTTGATATATTTCTCAAGAACATGCAAGTTGACTCCAATTTAATATTTGATCCCTTAATTTCCTAAATGTGTATCGTCCTTAATTACTACTTATGTGTTCAAAATGTGATTAATCTTTTTTAAAATTAACAAATATATTTGACCCAAACGAGTACATAAAGTATGAGCAAGCTGGAAAATAATTAACTCTAATTAATATACACACGCGCGCGCGCGCACTAGGTCGACCTACGATACTGATCATGTGATGGTGTTACTGCATTTTTTATATAATAAAATATAACATTCAGAATGCATATAAAAAAATGCATATCATGAATTAGAACGGATCATTAATACTAAGAATCATTGATCGGAGAAATAGCAATTGTTAATATGTTAATGAATTAAACAATCACGAAAGTGTTTTAAGAATAATTGTTAATCTTATAATAGCAAAGGTAGCAAAATCAAGAGCAAGTAAAGAACGAAGTGCAGAGGTTAATAGGATGGATGGTTTAGAAGATCGGTGGAGGAAATTTAGCTTGACAGAGGAAGATGAGGAGGTTTTAGAAGTCAACAGTAGGGGGGATGAGGAGATATCACGTAAGGGCTAGAGGAGCCTCATTGGAAAGGTATGCACAGAGAGAGTGGTAGGAGTGGAGTCCATCAGCAACACGATGGCAAAGATCTGGAGGATCGGTAAAAGGGCAACTTTTAAAGAAGTGAATAAAAACACTTTCACCATCACGTTTGAGACCCATGCAGATATGCACAGAATCTTAGAGGGCAAACCGTGGACGTTTGATAATGCCCTGTTCCAACTATGGCGATATGACGGTGAAGTAAGTACAGGGAACCTAAAATGTGATAAGGAAGTATTCTGGTTGCAGCTACACGATCTTCCTCTAGGATGCATGACGATGGAATGGGGGACACATATTGGAAACTCGGTGGGACGAGTCCTAGAGGTTGATGTGGAGGAGGATGGTATCGGATGGGGTAAATGTCTGCGGATAAGAGTGGAGGTGGCACTGTACAAAGCCATTGCAAGAGGGCATTTCATATGCTTCCAGGGAACAAAACACTGGGTTCAATTTTGGTACGAAAACTTGCCCACGATATGCTTCAAATGTGGATGGATTATACACGATGATAAGGGTTGTCGAGCAGTCTGCGAGGATAAAGGTGAATTCGAAAGGCCAAGTCCTCAGTTCGGATCATGGCTTCGAGCCGAAAGAATGGGGCGGAGGCGGTCGTTTGCGCCCAGCAATGGTAGAGGAGAAGGAGGTAAGGAAGTCCCGGCAACCATGGTAGGTAAGCAGGCTGCAGGAGTATCGGAAAAGGGAGGGGAGAGGGGACGGTCTGCAAACACCCCTACCCTACCAAAAGATCTTAGAGTAGACCAGGGAGGAAGTTCTGGAACGGCAGGGGACAGTGAGTCAAGGTCAGAGGGGACAGAAGAAGGGGATGTAGCCTTGGGAACATGTCTGCCAGCAGAATCGGGTGAGAGATCTTTGTGGGATCTGTACCAGGGAACCATGCTTTCGACAGTAAACATGGAGGTAGGGGAGAACAATTGGCAGGAAATCGTTTTGGAGACTCAAGAAGGAAATGGGCCTGGCCTTGGGGATGGGAGTGGGCCGATACACAGTTTAGAGAAGGATCAAAGAGGCCCTAACGTTACAATCTCTAATACCCATTCGGCTACTTACCCAGAAACGGTTACGAAGAAACAGATACAGTTAGCTTCAAATGATCAGAGGAAAGGGGCGGGACGTAAGTGGAAGAGGATTGCACGGGTTCAAGGAGTCTCCATAATAGAACCTGCAATTCACCTGTCTCTAAAAAAGAGAAGGGCGGCAGCTGTGAATCAGGTTAGTACTAATTTGTTAAAAAAAAGTAGAAAATCAAGGGTAGAGGATGAGTCGGAGGACAGATCCAACCCTGTGGGATCAACGGTGGCTGCAAGGCAGTCCCGCCGGCAGCAATGAAAATGTTGAGCTGGAACTGTCGGGGGCTTGGGAACCCCCGAACAGTTCAAACACTTCGCCTGATGGTGAAGGACAAGCTGCCCGACTTGGTCTTCCTGATGGAAACCAGATTGTCTTATGTCAAGGGTATTAGGGTTGCAAAGAGCTTGAAATTTGATGGTTGTATTGTTGTTGAGGCTAGAGGAAGGAGTGGAGGGTTAATACTTATGTGGCAGGAGGAAAAGCTTATCGACTTGGTAAATTATTTCCAACACCATATTAATGTTTGGGTTAAAGACGTGAGGAGTAATGCCAAATGGTTGCTGTCCTGTTTTTATGGTCATCCAAATGCAAATTTTAGGAATCAAACATGGGATCTACTCTCTTCTTTCAAGCCTGTTGTGGGTGGTTAGGCTGTTATTGGTGACTTTAATGAAGTATTATTTCAAGAAGAGAAGGATGGAGGGAGACCCCGTAGTGAAAGACTCATGAAAATGTTTAGGAAGGTCCTGGAAGATGGAAACTTATCTGACTTGGGGTGGAAAGGAAATAAGTTTACCTGGTGTAACTATCATAATGATGAGTCCTATACTCGAGAAAGGCTCGATCGAGTCCTAGCCAACAGTGAGTGGAGAGCAAAGTTTATGGATTTTGGTGTGGAAACTTTAACTACTGTATGCTCTGACCACTGTCCAATTCTTCTCCAATGCAGTAGCCGAGAGCACCTCAATAGAAGAAGGCATAACAGGTTCAAATATGTAGTAGGCTGGAATAAGGAGGAGGGATGTAGTGATGTGGTTTCTCAAGCATGGAGTGGCAGCAGTGGGGGAGCAAGCCACATGGATGTTTTGCTGAGAAAACTGGAAGCTACCAAGAGGGGCCTGAATCAATGGAGCAGGTTTATAATAAGGGACAGAACAAGAGCAATTCGGGATAAGACTAGCCTGTTAAGTAGGCTGCAAAATGAAGGAGGGCCTGAGAACTTGCACCAGCAGCGAATGATTAATAGAGATCTGAACTTCCTTTTAGACCAAGAAAATTCATGGTGGAGACAAAGGGCCAAGAAACACTGGCTGAGGAGTGGGGATAGAAATACAAGGTTTTATCATGCATGTGTGAAACAAAGGAGAAGCAAGAACTCGATCTCTAAAGTTTCTGATTTGAATGGGAATGAATTTTCTGGGAACCTAGAGATAGTAGAGGGTTTTAAGAATTTCTTCTCTTCTATTTTTCAGTCGTCGCAGCCTGGCTTAAATTCAGTGAATCATTGCATAAAGGGGGTTAATACAAAGCTATCTCCTAATGAGCAACAAGTATTGGAACAGGCCTTCACGGAAAGAGAGGTGGAAGAGGCCCTATCACAAATGTCCCCCTTTAAATCACCAGGGCCGGATGGTTTCAGTGCAGGATTTTACCAAGAGCATTGGAAGCTGGTGGGAAGAGAAGTGTCACTAGCAGCCACAGAATTTTTCAGGACAGGGAAGATGTAGAAGGATTTTAATCACACTCATATTGTACTAATCCCAAGGTAAATTCCCCTATCTCAATGAATGATTATAGGCCTATTTCTCTTTGCAATGTAGCCTACAAAATGATCTCAAAAGTGTTGGCCAATAGAATGAAAGGGGTGATGGAGAAGGTGATTTCTTGGAACCAAAGTGCATTCATTCCTAATCGATTGATTACCGACAATATATTGGTGGCTTATGAACTACTTCACACCATGCAATCAAAACATAAAGGAAGAGAGGGTAATATGGCTGTAAAGCTAGACATGTCAAAAGCATACAATAGAGTGAAATGGATTTTTCTTGAAGCAATGATGCTCAAATTGGGGTTTGGGAAGAAATGGACTGATCTTGTGATGGAGTGTGTCAAATCAGTTTCGTTTGCGGTCTTAATTAATGGGGAACCAGGCGATACTTTCTTTCCGACAAGAGGTCTACGACAAGGCGATCATTTGTCTCCCTTCCTATTCCTAATTTGTGTCGAAGGACTTAGTTCCCTACTATTTAATGCAGAATCTAAAGGACTCATAAAGGGGGTTGGTGTGTCAAGGGGTGGATTGAGGATTAACCATCTTTTATTTGCCGACGATTGTGTGATTTTTTGTAGAGCAAGATTGGGTGAATGGTATATCTTGCTTGACCTACTGAGCATGTATGAGGAAGCATCGGGACAAACCCTTAATATAGAAAAAACAAGTGTCTTTTTCAGTTCAAATACAAGGGTGGAAGCAAAGGAGTTTATTTTGCAGCAGATTAATGGGCTGAGATGTAATGACTATAACCAATATCTTGGTCTTCCAACGGTGGTGGGTAGATCAAAGTACAACACGTTTAGAGGTTTGAAGGAAAAGATATGGAAAAGGGTCAATAGCTGGAAAACCAAACTACTTTCTTCTGCTGGGAAAGAGATTCTTATAAAAAGTGTGCTGCAGGCCATTCTAGCTTATACAATGAGCGTCTTTAAATTGCCGGGAACTCTTCTCAAAGAAATAGAAGCCATCATGGCCAGATTCTGGTGGTGCAACAAAGGAGAAGGTAGAGGGATCCATTGGAAAGCTTGGAGGTCGTTGGGAGAGGTCAAAAGTGAAGGGGGTTTGGGGTTTAGAGATCTTAGCAGCTTCAATAAAGCTCTCCTAGCCAAGCAATTATGGAGAGTGATTAAAGAACCAAAGTCGATGGTCTCCCTTCTTCTAAAACAGAAATACTTTCCGAAGTGTGAGTTGATGGAGGCTAAAATGAGAGGTGGCTCTTCCTTTATTTGGAGGAGTCTGTGGTCCAGTTTAGAGCTAATAAGGGAAGGGGCAGTGTGGCGTGTTGGTAATGGTAAGAGCATTAAGATATGGAAGGATAAATGGCTCCCTAGCCCAGTAAATTTTCAGGTCCAGACTCCTGTGAATACTCTGAATCCAGAGGCCAAAGTGGCTGAACTGATTGCAGCAGATAGCAGCACCTGGAGGACTGAATTGGTGAAATCTGTTTTCCATGAAGAGGAAGCAAATGTGATCTGTTCCATACCGATAAGTAGCAGAGGAAATGAAGATAAACTCATTTGGGTGGGGTCAAAGAATGATAATTTTTCGGTCAAGAGTGCTTACTTTTTAGAAACTATGATTTTGAAAAGATTGGCAAGTGAAGGCTCGGATAGAGGGGATAATCAGGGGCTGTGGAAGGAAGTGTGGAAATTAAACTTACCTGGAAAAGTTAAAGTGTTCATGTGGAAGTGCCTCAATAATATTCTTCCTACAAAAGCAAACCTTTATAGGAAGAACATTATTGAGAACAACCTCTGTCCCATCTGTAAACATGAAGTTGAAACTGTGGTGCATGTCTTGTGGGCCTGTCCAGCGGCAACAGATGTATGGGGAGATGAATCTAGTATTTTTTGCAAATGGAAAAGCTACCATTCGGATTTTCAGATGCTGTGGTTGGAGATGGGGAAAAATTTGAAAAAAGATAGTAGGGAGTTGGCTGCTGCTATGTTTTATCAGTTGTGGGCAAGAAGGAACAATTTTATCTTTCAAAACCAGTTTGTTCATCCTAGCATTTTGGCTAGTAAGGCAAGGAATGATTTAGCTGACTTCCAAGAAGCTAATAGAATGTGCCCACTGAATATCGAGGGAATCACCAGTAGAGGAGCAGTGCAGATTTGGAAGCCTCCAGCATGGCCCTATGTTAAGGTTAATGTTGATGCAGCTTTCGAAGTTACTAATGGTAAGATGGGAATAGGAGTTATTGTCAGAGATTCATATGGCAGGTTGCAAGCAGTAGTGACAGCTACAAGGGAGCATATATCTTCTACTGCCCATGCCGAATGTGTGGCCTTTCTTAGAGCTATGGAGTTGTGCATCGAACTTGGTCTCAATCAAGTTGATTTTGAAGGAGATGCAAAGGTAGTAGTGGATGCAGTTAATTCCAAAAGAGGAGATAATTCATGGCTGGGCCAGTTGATTGAAGATATGCAGCAACTTTTGAGTAGGAACCAAGCGTGGAGTTTGTCTTTTGTACCAAGACCAGTAAACAAGGTTGCTCATTCAGCAGCTAAGTTAGCTATTAAGTCTGTTAGTGATAAGGTTTGGTTTAATGATGGCCCTCTCGAGGTTCAGCAATTAGCTCTAGGAGAGGCAGTGTCTCTTGATGTATGTTCATCTGTTTAAATGAAATTGGCCTTACTTGCAAAAAAAAAAAAAATTAGTATTTGTTAGATGTTGGCATGTATTCGTTTTACACATGATGATCGGGCTATCAAGAAAATCGTTAACTTGTTTTAAGGAGATGAATTTCTTTTTGTTCATTAAACTGATCTTCCCGACACTTGTAAGTCTTATGTCCAAAAAAATAACTCATACCATATGACGCGCTTGCACGGGAACCTAATCATAAGCCAGTCATAGCACAAGGGGATGATCAAATTTACCTAATTTACATCGAGTGTAAAAATATAATTTTATTTAGAGAGGCACTACAAACCGGATGTGGTGAAAAGCTGGAATTTACACCCTCTAATGAAAGGGTGACACGTATGCTATCTAACATATTTACCTTAGAATCGATTGTATGTGTATGTCATAGATTTGTTGGCATCTCTTTCTCTCATAACTCTCTCTCTCTCTCTGAAATGGGGAAGCAGCTCCACAACGTCATTGGTGTTAAACTCTCAAACTCTAGGGACTGAATTTGGAATTTGGGTTTCCATCCCAAGGCTTCTTAAGGTGTTGTAATCTCACTAGTGTCTAGAAACTCATGAGCTCCTTGATGTGCATGAAACACGGTGATATATCCCACGCTTTGTAGCATTTGAAGAAAAAGAATTTTGTCCTCCAACATTGGGATGGAAAAGTATGGTTCTTGTTCCTCAAACTCATCAAACTTCAAGCTTTCTATAGTGAAAAGTTCTGGCTTCGTACATGAGAGCTAAGGTGGGAGATAGAGAAAGAAAGAGAAAGCGACTGAGGGAGAGGGGGGGGGATGCTCGGCTACTTGGGATAATTATGTAGACATACCAAGATTTCTAAGGGGATGCTTAAAGCTGAAGAAATTAGGCTTGCCGGAGATTCATTTATAGTTGTTCGGTTGTACTTTTCTTTTTAGTTTTTGTTGCAATTAATTTTTTTAATATTTTTTTTTATGTGGTTTATGTTTGGATTTTACCAAGCTAGATTGAGTTTTTGTTTTTACGATATTCGTTCGCCTCAAGTGAAGGTTGTCAATAAAATTTCGGAGGTTCCGTCCTCCTTCTACCAAAATAAATAAAGTATCAAAACCAGTAATTTAAACTATAATTTATAATTTTGTATGATATCTCATACTGATTAATAAGTGTAAATGAATCATACAGTGATTAAGAGTAAGAAGTTCGTGCTCTACATAATGATTCTAATGGAGTTCTAATTGTACTATTGACTAGTTCTTTTAGAGTATGACTCAAATGTGGCTTAGACTTTCTATTGAGCCGTTACAAATAGTATTTGAGCCTAATCCAACCATATGTGTAGGAATTAAGCTATGCCACCGATGATGGAATGACGCAACAAGAATGCAGTTAGGAATTTCAGGGGAGAATTAAGATTGTGATACTACTTCATATTGACTAATAAGTATAGGTAACATCCATATCTTAGCTACCATGAAACGTCACACGTTTTGAAGCTTCACTTGCCGAGATCCTTTAGATCAATTAGTAACACCCTTGGTTTCTCACTAAGAGAAGCAAGGATCGAATCCCTCCTCCCCCATGTATCAACAAAAAAAAAAAAAGCCTTCATTTTAAAATTTGTGCAAGCTAAGTATCATCAACACATGCATATCATATACAATATTCTTCCATGCATATACAATCGAATACTTCCATTCTTTTAATCTTCCATTAGACAAAAGTGTTTAAAAAAGTTTTACTCCAAGAATCTTTAGACTTTAGTGTTTTGGCTAAACCCATTGAAAGGAAGTAATATATATATATATATATATAGAAGGCATGTTTCCTGTAGACAAAATCATTTCTATTAGAGGGTGTAAAAATAAAATTTTCACCACATCCATTTTAAAGATGATCTCTTTTATTTAAGAGACAATATAATTTAATTAAGAGAAAATCGACATTAAGAAAAAGATGGATAACAAACCAAGAGGCAACAATTATCTCAATGAAAACCTTAAGATTAGGTAATTTTGTCCATCAAACACAAAATACTATTTATTTGATGATAGACACTTTTATAATAAACTAGCTAGAAAAAAGACTTGAAGAAGTTTTGCACACGTTAAAGTTGGGAAATATGGATTTTAAGATTCATCACATATACCGTGAAGGAAATTTCTCAGCAGATTTTCTTGCAAAATTAGGGGCGGAGGGGTACTCGACTACTTGGGATAATTATGTATACATACCAAGGTTTCTATGGGGATGCTTGAAGCTGGAGAAATTAGGCTTGCCAGAGATTCGTTTATAGTTGTTTGGTTGTACATTTCTTTTGAATTTTTGTTGGGTTTTTTTTTTTTGATGTGGTTTATGTTTGGGTTTTATCAAGCTAGATTAAGTTGTTGTTTTCATGGTATTCCTTAGCCTCAAGTGAGGGTTGTCAATAAAATTTCGGAGGTTCCGTCCTCCTTCTACCAAAATAAATAAATAAATAAAGTATCGAAACCAGTGATTTCAACTATAATTTATAATTTTTTATGATATCGCATACGGATTAATAAGTGTAGATGAATCACACATTGATTAAGAGTAAGAAGTCAGTGCTCTATATAATGATTTTAATGGAGTTCTAATTGTACTATTGACTAGTTTTTTTGGAGTATGACTCAAATGTGGCTTAGGCTTTCTATTGAGCTATTACAAATAGTATTTGAGCATAATTCAACCATATGTGTGGGAATTAAGCTAGACCACCAATGATGGAATGACCCAACAAGAATGTAGTCAGGAATTTCATGGGAGAATTAAGATTGTGATACATATTTCATATTGACTAATAAGTATAGGTAATATCCATATCTTAACTACCATGCAACGTCTTACGTTTTAATGCTTCACTTGCCGAGATGTTTTAGATCAACTAGCAACATCCTTGGTTTCTCACTAAGAGAAGCAAGAATCGAATCCCTCATCCCCCACGTATCAAAAAAAAAAAAAACTTTATTTTACAATTTGTGCAAGCTAAGTATCATCAACACACATGCATATCATATACAATATTCTTCAATGCTTATATAATCGAATAGTTCCATTCTTTTGATCTTCCATTAGACAAAAGAGTCTAAAAAATTCTTTACTCCAAGAGTCTTTAGACTTTAGTGTTTTGGCTAAACCCATCGAAAGGAAGTAAAAAAAATGCATATTTCCTGTACACAAAACCTTTTCTATTTGAAGGTGTAAAATCAAACTTTTCACTACATCCATTTTAAAGATTCTCTTTTATTTAAGAGACATTACAATTGAATTAAGAGAAAATTGACATTAAGGAAAAAATGGATAAAGAAACCAAGAGGCAACAATTATCTAAACGAAATCCTTAAGATTAGGTAATTTTGCCCATCAAACATAAAATACTATTCATTTGATGATAGACACTTTTATAATAAACTAGCTTGAAAAAAGACTTGAAAAAGTTTTGCACATTTTAAAGTTGGGGAATATGGATTTCAAGGTTCCTCACAAAAACCGTGAAGGAAATTTTTCGACAGATTTTCTTGCAAAATTAGGGGCGGAGGGGTACTCAACTACTTAGGATAATTATGTGGACATGCCAAGAACTCTAAGCGGATGCTTGAAATTGAAGAAATTAGGCTTGCCGGAGATTCCTTTATCGTTGTTTGGTTGTACTTTTCTTTTGAGCTTTTGTTTGGATTATTATTATTATTTTTTTTTTTGTGGTTTATGTTTTGGTTTTATCAAGCTAGATTGAGTTTTTTTTTTTATGATATTCCTCCGCCTCAAGTGAGGGTTGTCAATAAGGTTTCGGAGTTTCCGTCCTTCTTCGACCAAAATAAATATATAAATAAGGTATCAAAACCAATAATTTAAACTATAATTTATAATTTTGTATGATATCTCACACTGATTAATAAGTGTAGATGAATCACATATTGATTAAGAGTAAGAAGTTCGTGCTCTATATAATGATTCCAATAAAGTTATAATTGTACTATTGACTCAAGTATGACTCAATGTGACTTAGGCTTTCTATTGAGCCGTTACAAATGATATTAGAGCCTAGTCCAACCATATGAGTGGAAATTAAGCTATGCCACCGATAATGGAATGATCCAACAAGAATGCAGTCAGGAATTTCAAAGGAGAAGATTGTGATACGTACTTCATATTGACTAATAAGTATAGGTAATATCCATATCTTAACTACCATGGAACGTCTTACGTTTTAAGGCTTCACTTGCCAAATCTTTTAGATCAATTAGTAACACCCTTGGTTTCTCACTAAGAAAAGTAAGGATCGAATCCCCTCTCACCCATGTATCAAAAAAAAAAAGGCTTTCATTTTGCAATTTGTGCAGGCTAAGTATCATCAACACATGCATATCATATACAATATTTTTCAATGCATATATAATCAAACAGTTCCATTCTTTTGATCTTCCATTAGACAAAAGAGTCTAAAAAAGCTTTATGCCAAGAATTTTTAGACTTTAAAGTTTTGGCTAAACTTACAGAAAGGAAGTAAAAAAAAAAAATAGAAAGCATATTTCTAGTACACAAAACCATTTCTATTAGTGGGTGTAAAATCAAAATTTTCACCACATCCATTTTAAAGATTTTCTCTTTTATTTAAGAGACAATACAATTTAATTAACAAAAAATAACAGAAAATAAACAATAAGAAAAAGATGGATAAACAAATCAAGAGGTAACAATTATCAAAATGAAAACAATAAGAATAGGTAATTTTTTCCATCAAACACAAAATACTATTCATTTGATGATAGAGACTTTTATAATAAACTAGACACTCGAAGAAGTTTTGCACACTTTAAAGTTGGCGAATATGGATTTCAAGGTTCATCACATTTACTATGAAGGAATTTTCTCAGCAGATTTTCTTGCAAAATTAGGGGCAGAGGGGTGCTCAGCTACTTAGGATAATTATGTGGACATTCCAAGGTTTCTATGGGATGCTTGAAGCTAGAGAAATTAGGCTTGTCAAAGATTCGTTTATAGTTGTTTGGTTGTACTTTTCTTTTTAGTTTTTGTTGGGATTTTTTTTTAATTTTTTTTTATTTGGTTTATGTATGGGTTTTATCAAGCTGGATTGAGTTTTTGTTTTCATGGTATTCCTCCGCCTCAAGTGAGGGTTGTCAATAAAGTTTTACATGTTTTGTCCTCCTTCTACCAAAATAAATAAATAAATAAAGTATCAAAACCAATAATTTAAACTATAATTTATAATTTTGTTTGATATCGCATACTGATTAATAAATGTAGACACATTGATTAAGAGTAAGAAGTTCTTGCACTATATAATGATTTCAATGGAGGTCTAATTGTACTATAGACTAGATCTTTTGGAATATGACTCAATTGTGGCTTAGACTTTCTATTGAGCCGTTCCAAATGGTATTAGAGTCTAGTCCAACCATATGTGTGGGTATTTAGTTATGCCACCAATGATAGAATGACCCAACAAGAAAGTAATCAGGAATTTCAGGGGAGAAGATTGTGATACATACTTCATATTAACTAATAAGTATAGGTAACATCCATATCTTAACTGCCATGCAACGTCTTACATTTTAAGGCTTCACTTGCCTAGATCGTTTAGATCAATTAGCAACATCTTTGGTTTCTTACTAAGAGAAGCAAGGATCGAATCCCTTCTCCCCCATGTATCAACAAAAAAAAAAAGGCCTTCATTTTACAATTTGTGCAAGCTAAGTATCATCAACACATGCATAGCATATATAATATTCTTCAATGCATATGTAATCGAACAGTTTCATTCTTTTGATCTTCCATTAGGCAAAAGAGTTTAAAAAAGCTTTACTCCAAGAATCTTTGGACTTTAGTATTTTCGCTAAACCTATCGAAAGGAAGTAAAAAAATAGAAAGCATATTTCCTATACACAAGAAATTTTCTATTAGAGGGGTGTAAAATCAAAATTTTCACCACATCCATTTTAAAGATTTTCTCTTTTATTTAAGAGACAATACAATTTAATTAAGAGAAAATAGACATTAAGAAAAAGATGGATAAACAAGCCAAGAGGTAACAATTATCTAAATGAAAATCTTAAGATTAGGTAATTTTGCCCATCATACACAAAGCACTATTCATTTGTTGATAGACACTCTTATAATAAACTAGATAGAAAAAAGATTATAATCGAACAGTTCCATACTTTTGATCTTCCATTAGACAAAAGAGTCTAAAAAAGCTTTACTCTGAGAATCTTTAGGGCTCGTTTGGGACCCAAATGCAGCTCAGCCGAGTTTATTTTTGAACCCAATTTACCATCCAAACACGTGCTGAACTGAGTTTTCATCTATTCAAATACACTCAACTCTCTTTACTGTAGCTACAGCCGAAATGTTGCCGATTGCAGCAATTCTCTCTTTCTCCTCTGACATTTGCTTTTATGTCTTCTAATTTTCCATTATAACTTTTCCCCCTCTTTCTCTCTGTCTCCCTCTCTCGTTCCCCGTCCTTCTTCTTCCCCAACCCCCATCTTCCAGAATGCAAATCAAATTTGCTTGTAAATCAAAATCGGCAGCTAAGCTCCTGAGTTCCCTACCTTGCTGTTGTCAAGAGAGACCCAATCGCTGACCACCAAAAAGCAATCTTGGAGCAAGAAGAAGAACCACAACCAGCCGATGAAACCGAAAAAGAACCCCTGTTTGAAAAGCCATTGACGCCTAGCGATGTCGGAAAGCTCAACCGCCTCGTCATCCCGAAACAACACGCCAAAAGGTATTTCCCACTCGGTGGCGACTCGGGCTTGTTGCTGAGCTTCGAAGACGAGTCCGGAAAGTGCTGGCGCTTCCGGTACTCGTATTGGAACAGTAGCCAGAGCTACGTGTTGACAAAAGGGTGGAGCCGCTACGTGAAGGAGAAGCGCCTCGATGCAGGCGACGTGCGTTTCTGACGCAACGTATCAAGAGAAATTTACTTGGTCTTCTGTGATTTTGCCGTGTGTTTCTACCACTTTCTCTTTATTTTATCGCGTGTTTTACATCTTTTTGGCAAATCGGTATTCTGCTTTTTCTATGTATTTGATGGGTGTTGAAAATACCAAAGTCTTCCTTATCTCTTGCACTAGAATTGATGCGGGTGACACTTATTTGTCATTTTTTAGTGCGAGCTATGGTTTTTGTGACGTGCAAATACAATATCAAAATTGGATGTTCAACCTTGATGAAACTAGATAGAATATTGGAATTACTTCTCTTTTAGTTTCGGTGTCAAAGCAAGACGGGTGCTTTTCAATATGTTGGCCATGGCTAATTCATGGTAGTGGGATTTTTCACTTGGTTGTTTTGGATGTAAAGAGAGTAGCGTGAATCAAGAAATAGTACGTGACTATGGTTTTTGTATTGACATATTTTTTTCAAGGAAAAGATAATCAAATCATAGTCACATAATCTACTATCGTTCTAGAAACTTGCAGTTTTTTTCTTCCAAAAACCTTCTATGATATGTTAATTCACTCAATTCAGGTTAGTGGTTCCCTTTATGGAGCTCTTCTTGGTTCCCTTCTTGTCTATCCAATTTCAGACTTCCTTGGTATGTCCTAATTTTCTCTGTCCTGTCCTTAGAGCTTGTTTATGAGTTTTTATGTAATATAATGGATTTTATTACAAAGGGAGGAGGCGAGAACTTATCACGGCAGCTGTGTTATATGCGCTTGGAGATCGGTTTTTACATGCATTGACTAATAAATAATAATAAAGTGATATTATTTATTAATTTTGTTATTTTTAACAAATTTAAAACAAAATAAATCATATTTTATATAATCAAATCAAAAAATTTGAAAAAGATATATAATGATACTTGATATTACTGATTTAACTTAAATAATAAATAAGAAATAATAAAATAAAAATGATGCAAAAGATTGGTAATATACAACTTGAAAGAAATCTAGTTTGAAAAAATAAAAAAATAAAACTTGAAAAAAATCTAAAAGAAAATAGCAGGAAAATGAGAAAACACCAATTGTTGGCTTTGCGTGCTTTTTTTTTTTTTTTTGTCTTTAGCAACCATGCAAATTTCGTTTCATGCAGTGAATCAACTGGGGTATTTTTCTCCCTTAGGTGTAGTTGGCGCCAACAATCCGGACGTGAACGAATGGCCAGACTTTTTTTTTCCTCGGCTGTATTTGGCGCGAGTAGTTGTCAGGTGAACAGTATTAATTAATAGTGGGACCTATTTTTTCACAACTTTTCATAAATATATCTAAATTTATCTCAACATCCAAACACAATAAAAACTCATTTCAGTGGACTCCACAAAACTCATTCAACCATCTCAACTCACTACTATTCATAAAAAACTCAACTCAGTTCAACATCCAAACGCAGCCTTAGACTTTAGTATTTTGGCTAAACCTATCGAAAGGAAGTAAAAATAAAAAAAATAAAAAAAATAGAAGACATATTTCTTGTACAGAAAAGATTTTTTATTAGAGGGTGTAAAATCAAAATTTTCACAACATCCATTTTAAAAATTTTCTCTTTTATTTAACAGAAAATACAATTTAATTAAGAGAAAATATACATTAAGAAAAAAATGGATAAACAAACCAAGAGGCAACAATTATCTAAATGAAAACCTTAAAATTAGGTAATTTTGCCCATCAAACACAAAATACTATTCATTTGATGATGGATACTTTTATAATAAACTAGTTAGAAAAAGGACTTGAAGAAGTTTTGCACACTTTAAAGTTGGGGAATATGGATTTCAAGATTCATCACATATACCATGAATGAAATTTCTCAGTAGATTTTCTTGCAAAATTAGGGGCGGAGGGGTACTCGGCTACTTGAGATAATTATGTGGACATATCAAGGTTTCTATGGAGATGCTTGAAGCTAGAGAAATTAGGCTTACCGGAGATTCGTTTATAGTTGTTTAGTTGTACTTTTCTTTTGAATTTTTGTTGGGATTTTTTTTTTTTTTATGTGGTTTATGTTTGGGTTTTATCAAGTTGGATTGAGTTTTTGTTTTCACGGTATTCTTCCACCTCAAGTAAGGGTTGTCAATAAAGTTTCAGAAGTTCCGTCCTCCTTCTACCAAAATAAATAAATAAATAAAGTATCAAAATTAGTAATTTGAACTATAATTTATAATTTTTTATGATATCACATACGGATTAATAAGTGTAGACGAATCACACATTGATTAAGAGTAAGAAGTTCGTGCTCTATATTATGATTTCAGTGGAATTCTAATTGTACTATTGACTAGTTCTTTTGGAGTATGACTCAAATGTGACTTAGGCTTTCTATTGAGCCGTTACAAATAGGATTTGAGCCTTGTCCAACCATATGTGTGGGAATTAAGCCATGCCATCGATGATGGAATGACCCAACAAGAATGCAGTCAGGAATTTAGGGAAAAATTAAGATTATGATACGTACTTCATATTGACTAATAAGTATAGATAACATCCATATCTTAACTAGCATGCAACGTCTTACGTTTTAAAGCTTCACTTGCCGAGATGCTTTAGATCAATTAGCAACATCCTTGGTTTCTCACTAAGATAAGCAAGGATCGAATCCCTCCTCCCCCATGTATCAACAAAAAGAAAAAGCCTTCATTTTATAATTTGTGCAAGCTAAGTATCATCAACACATGCATATCATATACAATATTCTTCAATGCTTATATAATCGAATAGCTTCATTATTTGGATCTTCCATTAGACAAAAGAGTCTAGAAAAACTTTACTTTAAGAATCTTTAGACTTTAGTGTTTTGGCTAAACCCATCGAAAGGAAGTAAAAAAAAAAAATGGAAGGCATTTTTCCTGTACACAAAACCTTTTCTATTAGAGGGTGTAAAATCAAACTTTTTATCACTTTAAAGATTTTCTCTTTTATTTAAGAGACAATACAATTGAATTAAGAGAAAATAGACATTAAGAAAAAGATGTATAAATAAACCAAGAGGCAACAATTATCTAAATGAAAACCTTAAAATTAGGTAATTTTGTCCATCAAACACAAAATACTATTCATTTGATGATAGACACTTTTATAATAAACTAGCTAGAAAAAGAACTTGAAGAAGTTTTGCACACTTTAAAGTTAGGGAATATGGATTTCAAGGTTCATCACATATACCTTGAAGGAAATTTTTTGGCAGATTTTGTTGCAAAATTAGGGGCTGAGAGGTACTCAGCTACTTGCGATAATTATGTGGACATACCAAAATTTTTATGGGGATGCTTGAAGCTGGAGAAATTAGGCTTGTCGGAGATTCGTTTATAGTTGTTTGGTTGTAGTTTTCTTTTGAGTTTTGTTGTGATTATTTTTTTTTAAATTTTTTTTTGATGTGGTTTATGTTTGGATTTTATTAAGCTGGATTGAGTTTTTGTTTTCACGATATTCCTCCGCCTCAAGTGAGGGTTGTCAATAAAGTTTTAGAGGTTTCGTCCTTCTTTTGCCAAAGTAAATAAATAAAGTATCAAAACCAGTAATTTAAACTATAATTTATAATTTTGTATGATATCTCATACTGATTAATAAGTGTAAATGAATCACACATTGATTAAGAGTAAGAATATGTTTGGGAGCAAAGATGAGAAATCTCATCTCATCTTTATTTCATCTCATCATTACATCTTTTTCAAATCTCCATATAAAATATAATAAACAATTCAACTTTTTCAAATTCTAATTTAACTTTTTCAAATCCCAAAACAATAATAATATTAAAAAATAAAATTTTAAACTTTCATCATAATACTATTCACAAAATTTTTAAAAATTCTTATCTTATCTCATCTACCAAGCATAACCTAAGAAGTTCTTTATCTATATAATGATCCCAATGAAGTTTTAATTGTACTATTGACTAGATCTTTTGGAGTATGCCTCAAATGTGGCTTAGGCTTTCTATTGAGCCATTACAAATGATATTAGAGTCTCGTCCAACCATATTTGTGGGAATTAAGGTATGCCACCAATGATAGAATGACCCAACAAGAATGCAATCAGGAATTTCTGGGGAGAAGATTGTGATGCGTACTTCATATTGACTAATAAGTATAGGTAACATCCATATCTTAGCTACCATGTAACGTCTTATGTTTTAAGGCTTCACTTGCCGAGATAGATCAATTAGCAACACCCTTAGTTTCTCACAAGAGAAGCAATGATCGAATCCCTCCTCCCCCATGTATAAAAAAAAAGGCCTTCATTTTACAATTTGTGCCGGCTAAGTATCATTAACACATGCATATCATATACAATATTCTTCAATACATATATAATCGAAGAGTTTCATTATTTTGATCTTCCATTAGACAAAAGAGTATAAAAAAGCTTTACTCCAAGAATCTTTGGACTTTAGTATTTTGGCTAAACGCATCGAAAGGAATTAAAAAAAAGTAGAAGGCATATTTCCTGTAAACAAAACCTTTTCTATTAGAGGGTGTAAAATCAAACTTTTCACCACATTCATTTTAAATATTTTCTCTTTTATTTAAGGGACAATACAATTTAATTAAGAGAAAATAGACATTAAGCAAAAGATGGATAAAAGAACCAAGAGGCAACAATTATCTAAACGAAACCCTTAAGAATAGGTAATTTTGCCCATCAAACACAAAACAATATTCATTTGATAATAGACACTTTTGTAATAAACTAACTAGAAGAAAGACTTGAAGAAGTTTTGCACACTTTAAAGTTGGCGACTATGGAATTCAAGGTTCATCACATATACCGTGAAGGAAATTTCTAGGCAGATTTCTTGCAAAATAAGGGGCGGAAGGATGCTCGGCTACTTGGGATAATTATGTGGACATACCAAGGTTTCTAAGGGGATGCTTGAAACTAGAGAAATTAGCTTGCCACATATTCATTTATAGTTGTTTGATTGTACTTTTCTTTTGAGTTTTTGTTGGGCTTATTATTTTCCTTTTTATTTTTTTATGTGATTTTTGTTTGGATTTTGTCAAGTTGGATTGAACTTTTGTTTCCAAAGTATTCCTCTGCCTCAAGTGAAGGTTGTTAATAAAGTTTTGGAGGTTCTGTCCTCTTTCTACCAAAATAAATAAATAAATAAAGTATCAACACCAGTTATTTAAACTGTAATTTATAATTTTGTATGATATCTCATACTGATTAATAAGTGTAGATGAATCACACATTGATTTAGAGTAAGAAGTTTGTGCTCTATATAATGATTCCAATAGAGTTCTAATTGTACTATTGACTAATTCTTTTGGAGTATGACTCAAATGTGGCTTAGGCTTTCTATTAAGCCGTTACAAATAGTATTAGAGCCTAGTCCAATCATATGTGTTGGATTAAGCTATGCCACCGATGATGGAATGACCCAACAAGAATGCAATCAGAAATTTCAGGGGAGAAGATTGTGATACTTCATATTGACTAATAAGTATAGGTAACATACATATCTTAGCTAGCATGCAAAGTCTTACGTTTTAAGGCTTCACTTGTCAAGATCCTTTGGATCAATTGGCAACAGTACCCTTGGTTTCTCCCTAAGAGAAGTAAGGATCGAATCCCCTCTCTCCCATGTATAAAAAAAAGACCTTCACTATACAACATTATGTATGTTGGGAGTGATCAGGAAGATTTATCTAAATATTTTTTCCAGCTAGTACACAAAATTATCAATCAGTTGGTAGACAACTTAACAAAAAAAGAACGTGGAAAGTGGATCGAAGGTAACCTCCTTATTTATATATATATATATATATACACATATATAATAGGTAGGAGCAAGCACCTATATTATATATTTCCTGTTTCAAAATACTACTGCATTTTTTTTTATATAATAAATATGAATGTTAAGATACATATATATTAGAACAACTTGTACAACAAATTTAAAGATTATCATAAATTTTTCAAATTTACAAATGATTATAAATATATTTGAAAAGAATGAAGGAAATAGAAAATAGAAAATTATTGAACACATAATTAATCAAATGTTTAGAACTCATTATATTAAAATCATAATAGGAAATGCATCACTCCACTCGTTAAGATCATAATAATAACAACAAAAATAATAACAATAACTTTCTTATAAATGAAAAATTAAAAATAATATTATTTTTAATTGTTTCAGAAAATATATGGATATAATTGTTATTGGAATGATAAAATGTAAAAATAGACTATTAATTTGAAATTTAAAAAAGTATAATGTTTTCTTCAAATGAAAATAATATTATTCTAAAAAGTGTTATTCAGTATGATTTATTTATATTATGAGAAATAATCTGAAGACGATTATTATTTTTTTAAAAACAATAACCACTAATAAAACATTATTCTTTAAATTTAAAGACAATATTTTCATTTATGAAACTTAAATATAATATTATTATTCTTTCAGATTTTGAATTGCAATATTGATCTTAAAAAATAAATGCATGTTCTGACCAAAATAATTCTATAAAGGATAAAAGTGTTATTAATTCTTTTTAATAAGAAGTTAAAAAACTCAACTAATAAACTGAGGCATAATTTTTTTCAAATAAGACCAATTATAAACTGAGGCATAAATTAGAACCTAAAAATAATTATTGCATTTTGTAAAATGAAAATATTATTAATCCAATGACTATGATTATTTTTATGAATTACTATGAAAAATAATATGAAGATATTTTTTATTTTTTTCAAATAATATTATATACAAAAAATGCGATTATTTTTAAATCTAAGAAGAAATATAAAAAATATCCTAAGTCATTAATTTGTTATACAAAAGTTCAATAAACCAAAATCTTCCATTTAGATTATTTGTAAGTTGCTAATATTTCATTCTTATTATTAATATATTCTGATAAATATTAGAATAATATAAAATTTAATTTTTTTAATGATGAATTAGAGGGACAAAGACGTAATTATAAAAATGAGGACAAAAACTTGTGTGAATTCAAACAAAACAACTAGTCATGAGGCGCCGCTTTTGTAGAAATAATATATATATATATATATATATATATATATATATATATATATATATATATATATATATATTTTTTTGGTAAGACCTACGTTCAAGACATGTATTGATCTTGTTGATCAGTGCTATTGTATTTTTATATGATCATTAAAAATGCATATCAATTAGAACAAGAAGTATGATAAATATATAAGATACTCATAAATCTATGTTTAAGTATCCTACAATTATTTATGTTTTATATTTGATGCATCATATTTATCCAATACTTAGATTCGTTTAAGTAATTGTTTTGATGCATCATATATTTTTATAATGTAATCTTCATATTATAACGATATTGCATCATATTATTTAATATTAAGTAATTGTTATCTTATAGTAATATTATGCATTAAAAGATATTTGTCTTTATATATATTATAATCATTATCTTTTGTTATTCCTCAAATCTCACCACACATCTCTTCTTCTTAGCTTTTATGATCCCCTCTTCAAAGTTCAAACACACCAAACCTTGTTGCTCCCCTCTCTCTCACCCACTTTTTACAGGCAGCTGCTCCACGCTCTCTGAACCCATATCAATGCATAGTTTAGGTGTCGTTTAGATGGTGAGTTGAGATGAGTTGAGATGAAAATTAAAGATTGAATAAAATATTATTTTTTAATATTATTATTATTTTAAAAATTGAAAAAGTTAAATTATTTATTATATTTTGTATGAAAATTTAAAAAAAAATTAATAATAAAATGAGATAAGATAAAATATTTTCACTATGTAAACGGATATGAACTATTTATTTTTGGAATTTTTTTTGAGTCGAGGTTCGATTTCTAGGGTGGGCTTGGGCTTAGATGCCCACCCTCGTAAGCCTCTGGTCGTGCACCGTTTACTTACGTGCACAGTGTCATCAACGCACCAATCAAAGGAAAAAAGGCTAAAATGTAATTCTCTACGTCAAACAAAAGCTATAGCATCCTTATACTATAAGGATGCTAGCCACGCTGCCCGGTTGAAAGTGCTATTATATTTTATCAAGATGAAAGAAAAAGAAAATATAAAATCATGAAATACATAATAAATTAGATGTTTAGAACTAGTTATATTGAAATTGTAATAGGATATGCATTGCTCCATTTGTTATAAAACCATATAGACGTGCAAAATAATAATAATGATTTTCTTAGGAATGAAATGTGTTACCATAGAAAATAAAATGATGGATATGATCAATTAAAGACCAATAATAAATTAATGCATAAATTGAAACCTAAAAATAAGAATTACATTTTATAAAATGATAATAATATTAATCCAACAACTATTATTTATTTTTGTGAAATATTGTGCAAAATAAGATGAAAATAATTGCTATTTTTTTCAAATAATATTATACGGGAAAAATAATAATTTTTTTAAATCTATAAAGAAATATAAAAAAATTTATGAATTATTGTTGAAACAATGCTCGCATCAAGTCGAGAAACAGTAACTCATTCTGGGGTAATTAGCTACAACATCTTGTACCGAAGCAAGAAAATAGTGCTTGTAACCTGAGGGAGCTACATCTCCTCATCGGCATTGCCATCCGAGCTGTCATACTCCCAACAGTTGTCGATAAAAATATGGTCGTCAACAAATTCATTAGATCTTTCTTCTAATGCAAGGGCAAGAACAATGATGGGCACGATTTGGCCTGAGCCATGGAAATGGTAGGCTATTGTGGTCGATGTGTACAATTGTGTAAATATTAGAAGATTCATCCTCTTGATATGCATCACCCTCAGTAGGATGCTTTCCATCATCAACCAAGGGCAACTATGGAATGTCATACCCATTCCTATACATGATCTTTTGTACCACTTGGAGTGGTACAAAAGATCGTCAGATATGGAATAGCAACTTGGCACGCCAATGCAAATGGCTCATCTTTATACCATGTACGGAACGAATATTTCAACTAGTAAGATGGTCAGATACATGCATTCCTCACCTGGCATCATTGACATCAAACCAATTACACCTAAATAAACTGAGATTCTGCCATCTCACGTAGCGTAGCTCCAATATGTCATTTATAACACCATAGAAATCTACCATCTTTGACTACAACTAACATGCAACTAGCACACCACTATTTTTTGTCTTAGATTTGTGTCACGATGTTTTGTATGAAACCTAATACATATCATTATACAACCAGTATATGATGTCGCCCAAGAGTCAGAACCACAAATTATTGCATAAAGATCATTAGAGACTGGGTCAGAGGTCGAAGCATACAATGCTTGCATCTATTGTCATGGAAGTTAGATTGGCGGTAAATATGATAGCAAAAGCACGTATATACATTCCTTTAGAAACAACATTTAACTATGTGGTTGGAAATAGAACTTATGTGTTTCTTAAACCGACTTGGAAATTCAACTTGATTTTTCTTTTCAACATTAACTATGTTATGATCCTTCAACAAGTTGTAGTGCTCACGATAAAAAAATATCAAGCTATGGGTAAAACAACATACATATTGAAGTTAAAAAATTCTTAACATAACTCCTTGGGAATGCAACTTGCAGATTCTCACTCCAAGTAGTGCACAATCTCTATGGAGTTATTGAGGATGCACCATTCAGTTTATGAAATAGCTTCTTGTCTAATTTGATAGGTGTCGACACACCCAATAGCCGTAACTTCTATGAGAAAACTGAGAACATGTTTGATTCAACGTTGTTTCCACCAACGTCAGCATTTCGTTCCTCTCATGTGAACCTAGTTTGAACATCATTCAAATACATTAACAAGAATGTTAGGCATTCTACGTGAATATAGGCCTTTGTTCTGGATCCTTCTGTTTTGGCCTTATTTTTAACGTACTGCTTAAATTTGTCCAAATACCTCTCGAAAGGATACATCTATCTATTTGGAACTGGTCCAGCGAGTAAAATCTCGCGACATAAGTGGATGGCAAAGTAGACCATTACGTCAAAGAAGACTGGTGGAAATATTATCTCCAGCTTGCATAGAATCAAGACAATATCGAACTCAAGACGCTTGAAAACATCTTTCTTACAAGTTCGTACAACAATTCCCTGAAAAATGTGCTAAGCTCCATCAATGCCAAACATATATCATGTCTTAAGTACCCATTGATTGCTGTTGTAAGTAGTCTTTGCATGAAAATGTAGAATCATGACTTTTTCATACCGGATATCTTACAATCCTCAACATTAACACATCTATAAATTTTAGAAGCAAACACATTGGGAAATTTAACACTATTAAAGCAAGCACAAAACTCTTTCCTTTCATATCCATGCAGCTTGAAATAGGTACAAGAGATTGTAACTCGCTCACAATCTTGCTTCAGATGTAATTCTTTTCTTAAATCTAGCTCAACCAAGTCTCGATGCACATTGACATTATCTTTTGTCTTATCTTGAATATTCATGAATGTATCTAAAACATCACAAATATTCTTCTCAATGTGCATCACGTCAAGATCACATCTCAGTTTCAGAGATGACCAATAGGGTAGTTGGAAGAAAATACTAGTTTTGGTCTCAGTTTAACTTGGGAGTTGTTTTTTCTTCTTTTACTACCTCTGCCAAAAGGTACATTCTTGGTGTTCCGTAATTGTAGCATTATATCATTCCAAGAAAGCAGTGTAGGTGGAGTTCAATGATCTTCTTTACTATTGAAAAGATTCTTTTCATTCTCCAGAAGTGACCTGATGGTAGCCAATAGCGATGACCCACGTAATAATGCTTCCAACCATGGCTTAATCACCAGGGATCAATATCCAGATTGCATGATAGACATACCAACTTGCCTTTAGTGCTCCACCAAGAAAGGTTACCATATGTTGAAAAATCATTAATTGTCCACAATAAAAATATATGCAATCGAAATCTTTGTCTCACCATGACATCATATCTACACCATTTTCTCACAAATCAATGAGTTCATCGACTAAAAGGCATAAGTAAACATCAATTTTATTACCTAGTGATTTAGGACCAAGAATGAGCAATATCAACATGAAGAACATATCTTTCATACATAACCATGATGAAAAGTTATATGGAACTAGAATAATAGGTCATATGCTATACGCTTTACTCATATTATCAAATAGGTTGAAGCCGTCACTTGCAAGTCTGAACCTAACATTATGAGCATCTTCATCAAACAAGGGATGTTATCTATCAAATGAGGTCCCACACCTCAAGTTTGCAGGATGCCTCCATGTGTTTTAATCAACAACCCTTTATGATTGATGTCATTGCATGGAGACAACTGTTTTCTTGGACATAAATAGTCTCTGAAACTTTGGCTTTAGTGGAAAATACCGTAATACCTTCTAGGGGTATTGGTTGTTGAAGCTTACATTTGGTAGACAACTACTTAGACGTCTTACACTTAAGGCACTCTTGTTGGTTGGAGTTTTCTTTATAATACAGTATGCAATCGTTAACACGCATGTATTTTTGTGTATCTAAACCCCAAGAGTGAATTGGGAAAGGAAGTTTTTAATAGTTTCAAAAGTATGTCAAATGACTTAAAACTCTAGCCACTAACTATTTTGATGTCGAAAAACTTAACAATAGCTAAAAGTTCTGAAAAGATTGTACAATCATCATAAAGTGGACATTAGAGACCTTCTAACAGAGTATCAAAAGTGCTTGCCTCTAGGTCAATCGAGCTGGATCCCCCATTATGTGGAGCCATATCTTCGTCAACACTCCAAGCGGTGATAGCACGAATGTCATCTAACATAGCATCTATGTCAGCAATGTAACCAATGATCACCACTATCTTTATAATCTTCCTCATCATCTTAAAACTCATAGATTATTTCTCCCCGTGAAAGATACATTTAGTGTAGCTTGGATCAATCCCAATAATAAATAAATGGTGTTTCAGCTCACTTATATCATGAAACAAATAATTGCAACATCTTCGATATAGACACCTAACACTGTTGTTTCCAAGAGCATGAGCTCTTGCCATTGTTAGAAATTTTCTAACCCCTTAGACATATTCAATTGACCTAAACCTATCGGTCAGGTGCATCTAACTTTTGTCCATTTGAAGAAAATATTGATATTAGTATGGGTTACTAATACATATTATATTTTGATTCAATATGGGATAAGTAAAAAAGTTATACCCTATATGTAAGCAATCATACCTAATTATAGGATACAGGAGAAATGAGGAGAGCATTGCCAATTATAACTATAAGACACTTGTCAATACATTTATTAAAATTGCTATTATAAATGTTACAAACTTTCATAACCCCACCAAAACACATGCTGGAGAGCGGTATGATCTCAATTTATTGAATTTAGAAATATCACTTACACCTAAGCATTAACTTTGGAGAATTTACCATTACCTCAACAAACATTAATTGAGTATTTGGACTTCCTTTTACCAGTTGGTTTATATATATATATATATATATTTTTTAATTTCGAAACTTTTCCTATATGATTATAACTTTAAACTCAAATATGAGATTTGGTTTGCCTGTAATGCCTTGTAACAATAGGAAAAAATTATTCTATAGAAATCTTAATCTTAATCTATATATAAACACAACAATATTATACAAAGAAAAGCAAGCATTAGAACAAAATGGACATCTTGTTCAGTTGATGCATTTGATCATGTGAATTATAGAATTACCAAATGGGCACATGGAATTTCTAATTTAGTTTTCCAATAGTATAAAATATGGCATTGGAGATGGAGAAAACTTGATGACAGCCAATTAAAAGATAATAATACCCTCATATACAAACCCACAGAGCAATTTGAACAAGTGGACATGGATGGTTGAATAGAGGACACGATTTCATAATGATCACCTATAGAAGCTAAGGCCAGCGCAATGTTGCCATTGTTCCAACAACAATTTTACATAATTATACCATGCATCTTTAAAATAGCTATTGGAAGGATTAGAGGGAACACGTGATGGAGAAGGAGAAGATCTCACTACAAGAAAAAAAGCTTTTTCCGACGACACAAAGTATTGGTGAAGTGAATAATTGCATAAAGTTGATTGTCAAATAAAAAGCTAACAATTGGCTGCTTATAAAATGTGAGTAGAAAGTGAATATTACATGAATAAAAAAAGGTGACAAACATATATCAAATATTAGGATTGATTAGATCATCAAGCTTCCCAAATAATTCTCATTTGCCAATGATGCAGATTTTATGAGTGGATGGTCATGAGAAGAGAAATAAATCAAACATAGTTATGGCATCATCTCTACAAAGCCAAAGGGAAGAAATAGAAGTTCATATCTAGCATTATCTTTTTGTCTCCAGTAACAATTCCTATAGCATTAGGGAAGATCCGTACTGTCTTCTCCCTTCGTACAATAATGACTTCATGAAAAGGGATTGTTTTATGAAGCATATAGTTATCAAAATTCTCACAATCAAGATAAGAATATAAATATAGTAAAACTCAATGGTCACTCATCTCATAAATAAATACATTATAAAGAGTATGCCTACCTATTAAATGTTAGATAACTCCTCATGTCTATATTAAATTGCAATTCTTGACTTTGAATAGCCACTAAGATCCTATGTAGCAGTGAAGTCCTGACTATGTCCCTCAAAATAGAAACTCTCAGTTGCAACAATCCGCCAGATGATGAGAAACTGTCAGCCACCAATAGGTCGATGTCGAAATGAAAGAAAACTAACTATCCCCAAAATGATGATAAATCTTCTCAAACTACAAATAAACCTAAAAATCACACTCAAATGTAATAGACTACAATAAAATCTTATAAAGAACCAGCTACTGATAAGTCAATGTCAAAATAAAAGAAGACTAACCATCCCTAGGATAATGAGAAATCTTCTCAACTACAAAACTTGAAAATCACACTCAAATGTAATAGGCTGCAAGAAAATCTTATAAAGAACCACCGATAAGTCAATGCCAAAATGAAAGAATACTATAAAATGAAAAAGAAACAACCAATATTTTGCTATAGAATAGCAAAGTCAAAATCGCTAACATAATTTATAATTCCTAAGCAAATAAAAGAAGAAAGTGTGCTAAAAAGAAGAGAAAAGGTGTTACCTTGGAAGTGTCAAATTGAAATTGGATTTGATAAGAAATTTGAGATACATACTTCCATCATAATCTAACAATTCTTAACTTATAGTAATATAGGTTAACAAAGGAATGAAGTTTGTTGGTAGTGAAAGTAGTGCACTCGGTAAGGTAAACGAGCATTTCTAAAAAAATGTAAGGAAAAATCTCTCAGAACCATCTCTCTATGATACTTGCTTTTTACATGAACAAGATTGCCGGCTATACACAAGGTAGTGCACTTGCTTGCTGGAAGTATGCTGAGCGGAGTCTATCTATTACAACAGCTTGGAAAATGATCACATCGTGTTTGATGTGCTGTCTATGGCTAGAAATGAACAAAAGATGTTTTGAAGACAAAGAAGATCGATGGAAGAAATTAGGGAATTTTTCTTTAAAACTCTACATCTATGGGTTAAGGCCATTGTAATGAATGGTGATGTAATGTTGGAGTTTTTCTAGTTTTTTTTTTCATTCCTTTTAGATGTAGATATTTTCTCTTATATACTTCTTGTATACTTGGGTTATGCCTATTTATGGTAATAAATCTCTTATTATTTATCAAAACAAAGAAATTAAAACAATTTTCTTAAATAAAATTTAGATGTGTATTATACTTTCCTCTCTTGCAAGATCTGGAAGCCGCCGCAACCACCTTCCTGCAGGATGCAGGGCCCACTGCCACAATAAGTAATTTCATGATGTATTGACAGTAATAATGTACTAATAAGATTAGTATGGGACGTCTATATATCTATAATTATTTCCTTAATGGATTTTCAATTAATGGAGCAGACTTGAGAACTTGTTCTATTAAGTATAGGTATATTGCAATATTAGGCCCTTTCTTTTGTGTCCTTTCCATTTTTCGATTATTAGTATTGTTGTTGTTGATAGGTTTATTAAGTTGAAAATGATCCATGACTTAGGGATCGTTTGATAACATAACTTTTCTCAAGTATTATCAAATGTTTCATTTTTAAACATCACTCAAATACAACACAATTTTTAATTTCAAATTAAAATTTATCATCTAATCATTATCTAATAATTACAATTTTTCAAATTTCCAAGCAAAACATAAAAAATAATAAAACTTTTTCAAATTTCAAAATAAAAATTATATTCAAAAATTATATTCAAATACTTCTTTAACTTTATAATATTTTTATTCAATTTTTCTCTCTCATTTTCTAAAATTCAATAAAATATCTTAATTAAAAATATTTTACTATTATTCACAGATATTATGAGATATATCTTAATATTAAAGGGTTTTAATTAAGTCTAAAAGCAACAAAAATGTAGTTGAGGTTGTTGAGGGATACTAAAAAAGAAAAGCAAATCCAGAATTATCACTTAAAAACCTAGCAGCTCTTTTCTTTCTTTCTTCCATTAATTTGTTATCTTATCCTCTCATTTTCTCCACAAAGTGCACAAACATTAAGACAACTTGTGTGTAAGGTCCAGTATGGCATTTGTTTCAATGCATGCATATTAGCAGTCATATATGCCCCCACAAACAGTTTTGACCATCTCTTCATCTACTATGTTTTGACATTAATTAACTCTTTTATTTCTAGTGGAGTCAATCATGTTATTGATTATCAATACTTCAATTTATAATTTTTACATTGGTAGTTCTGGAGCTTCTGTTTGCACATGAATGGTTTTTACATTTTTGGCTTTCATGGATTGGGAGTAGTACTGCTTTAGCTAGCCACGAGAAGTTCTTGATCCAGTGCATGAGTTATTCGAAAATGTTTCAAATTATTTGAAAATAATAATTTATTCTGTTGGGCTTGAAGGATATGATGCCCGTTTTCGATTATTTGGATGGTGTTGTTTAGTGCATAGGTGATTGGCAATAAGTAGCACAACGTCGTTTTGTTGTGTAAATACTGAATTATAATAAGTGAACTAGTGGTGGCATTTTGATAGATTGTGTTTTGATATGTTGTGATTGTAAGATGATTCGATGACATCGTATTACTGCATGCATGCAAGTTAGTGATTATAAATGGCATACGAACTTGAGGGAATTAAATCACTTTTTGGAATTCAAACAAACTGACTACTTCTCTCTCTTTAATTTTTGTTTTTGTTCTTGGAGATTGACTATCTTGAATTAGTCACTAGCAGGCCAGGCCTATAACATGGGCGTAGAGGGAAGAGCTTGGGTTGTGGAGGGGAGAGTTGGGTGCAAAGGAGAAATGTGTCTCAAGTTGTCGCTTTTGAGTTTTAGCTTGTGCTAGAAGTATAAGAAGAAAGAAGAAATAAAATAGAGGATACATGGACTGAATAGTAAACAAAAATTTAAGATATCGTTAACCTTTATATATATATATATATATATATATATATATATATAGAAAAATGCTAGTTGAACCGATAAAAGTAACCAATGGAATTTTTTTATTTATTTTTACTTAATGATTAAAAAAGTGACTATTAGTGAATTGTTATTTTTTTAAAATGCTTAAAGACATAAAAAAAAATGATTGAAAGAAAAGGGAACCAAAAAATAAAAAGTGCATTTGCAGTTATCAATCGATTTTTTCAGTTAAATTATTGGTCTCAGTGGCAGTCTCCGACTCTGCATATATGTGTGTGTGTTATAAGAAATGTCAACCATTGAGATCCTTACACATCTCAAAAGAAGGAAAGGCTACAGCCATGTGATCCTTGATTTGTTGAGGTGGAGAACTGAAGTCATTCTATTATGCATTTGAAAATTATATAAGACCTTATGTAGTTCATTTGTAAGTGTGAGATTGTCATAAAACTTGCATTGTAACTTGGTGAAAAATATTAGGGAAAAACAGAGAGAGACCTCGAGAGAGTCACTAGAGAGAAGATGGTGATATCTAGGGCTGAGCATCGGCCGGTCCGGACCGAGAAAACCGGACCGGACCGGTCATTTTGGACCGGACCGGACTTGGTCCGATCCTTTTTTTTTTTTGACCGAATGAATTCGGTCTGGTCCACGGTCCGGCCGATTTTCGGACCAGACCGGACCGAATATAACTAATTTTTATATATTTTTTATATATAATTAATTTATATATATAATTATACTATATTATAATTAAGTATAGACTATTAATACTATTATATATTTTATATAGTTATACTAATGGTTATATTAGTTGTTATATTAGTTTAGTTATACTATATTGTAGTGATTTATTATAAGTTATAAGTTTATAAGAAATTATAACTATATTATATATTAGTATAAGTTATAATGATTTAGTATAGTTATAAGTATAGACTATAAGCAACAGAAACAAACAATAATACCTTAGGCTCTCTCTCTCGGCTCCCGAAAGCTCCTCTCTCCCAAAACTTCCTTCTATCGAGTTCGGTCAGAGGGGGTGGGAGCTTAGGCTCCTCCCCCCTCACCCTCTGTTTCTTCTCCATCTGTTTTTTCATTTAGTGTAGTTTTTAGTTTATTTTCGTATTTTTTCAGGCCAGTCAAGGGGAATCGGCGTTCGTGACTTTCCGGCAATGGACAGGTAACACGCGCCCCACTAGGAGACTGCCCTGCCGCCGATCTACAAAACCTCCAGTTGCGGCCTCCATCGGAGCGGCGCGTAGCCCGCACGCGCGGGTCAAAGACTTCGGAGTTCGCCAGAGCGTGACCGCCACGCGCCACCAAGGAACACTCTGCTGCTGCAACGCGCGGGCGTTTTCGACTCGGCACCTCTGGATCTTCCAAGCCCGACCGTCGGTCCTCCTTCCAACTGCTTTTTGTGCACTGTTTTTCCGTTTTACAGTGTTTTCACAATGTATTTCCTTAATGTATCGTCTTTATATTTTAGAAAATAAAAATCAAAAAATGTAACGCCATTCAGATCTTGGTCCGAATGGATTTTGTGTCCCAGCTCCGCGTTGACGGAGAAGATGGGGTTTCCAACTCCATATTCCAATTAGTCGGATATGGAGATTTGTTTTATTGGGTTACTGTTACCTCTATCTTTGATAGAGGGGTGCTGTCTCTCAGACTTCTGTCTGTAGAGATTGCCGCTAGGACTAGACCATGTCAGCCACGAAAGTGTGCTGGGAAGCTTATAACGATTGTAATTGACTTTTTAAGTCAACTTTGTATGTCCCCTTTCATGAATGGAACAAGTTCCGCTTTTATCAAAAAAAAAAAAAAAAAAGTATAGACTATAGACTATAGTTATACTTATACAATTATACTTATATTAAATTACTAATATTACTAATATATAGCTATAGCCTATACTATAATACTATATTACTAATAGTCTAATATTTTATACTAATACTATTATATAGTTATACACTTATACTAATAGTTATATTAGTTTAGTTATACCATATTATAGTGATTTATTATAACTATATTATATATTAGTATAAGTTATAATGATTTAGTATAGTTATAACTATTAACTATAGACTATAGTTATACTTAATTACTTATACAATTATACTTATACTAATATTACTAATATATAGCTATAGCCTATAGTATAATACTATATTATTAATAGTCTAATACTTTATACTAATACTATTATATAGTTATACACTTATACTAATAGTTATATTAGTTTAGTTATACTATATTATAGTGATTTATTATAACTATATTATATATTAATATAAGTTATAATAATTTAGTATAGTTATAACTATTAACTATAGACTATAGTTATACTTATACAATTATATTTATACTAATATTACTAATATATATCTATAGCCTATACTATATTACTAATAGTCTAATACTTTATACTAATACTTTATACTAATACTATTATATAGTTATACTAATAGTTATATTAGTTTAGTTATACTATATTATAGTGATTTATTATAACTATATTATATGTTAGTATAAGTTATAACGATTTAGTATAGTTATAACTATTAACTATAGACTATAGTTATACTTATACAATTATACTTATACTAATATTACTAATATATAGCTATAGCCTATACTATATTACTAATAGTCTAATACTTTATACTAATACTATTATATAGTTATACTATAATTGTCATTATAGTATTAGAATCATAAATTATAATATTTATAATACATTGAATTTGAGTCATTTACATACTCTAAGTTAGTAACAAATTATACAATTTTCATCTAACCCAATCCTATCACTAACTAATATATAATTATACTATATTATAATTAAGTATAGACTATAGTTATACAGTTATACTTATACTAATATTACTTATATATAGCTACACTATATTACTAATAGTCTAATACTTTATACTAATACTATTATATGATTATACTAATCATGATTCATAATAACTAATCACTATAAGTCTATCACTATATATATTTAGTATCAATGTATTAATATATTCTTTAATATATTACTAATACTATTAAGTATTAAGAGTTATAGTGTAAATGATAATATATGTATAATTTATAAATTTATAATAGTATGTATAATTAAATATTTTATTCTTATTTATAATAGTATGTTAAGTATGTATCTTTCTCAATTATGGATATAATATGTATGGATAATTAAATTATTCATACTTATTGCTTCATATACAAAATGTTAAAAGTTGTATATAGCTCATTATGCATTAACATACTTTAAGTTAGTAATAAAGTAATAATTAACATCATCAATAATGTAATTTTCATCTAATTTATTATCATTGACCATATAAAATATTTTTTTATTGAGTTTGTTACATAATCCACATTAATAAGTCACTTAGTTTAATTTAGTAATGTAAATAATTTTTTTTATTAATTGATTAAAAAAAAAAAGGCCGGACCAAATGGACCGAACCAGACCGGACCAGACCGATAGCTATCGGTCCAGTCCGGTCCCCTTAGGTGTTTGGTCCGGTCCGGTCCGGTCCAATTGATGGACCGAAAACCTTCGGTCCATCGCCGGACCGGACCGAACCGGACCGTGTGCAGCCCTAGACTGATATCTTGTAATCTTGATACTGTATATTTTCATCCTGATCAATAAAAGAAAAAGCTACTAGATGTTCCTGTCGTGGATGTAGATCAATAGAATTCACTACAAGAAATCATGTCTTTCCCAGCGATTTTTAGATCGTTGCAAAAAAAATCACTGCAAAAAGGCTTTATTTGAGGCGATTTTCAATTCGCCGCTTAATTCCAACGTAATTCATAAGAAATCCCGAAGGTGAAAGCATTGTTTATTTTTTACGGCGATTTTTTTACCTATTACAGCGATTTTTTTTTGTCGCAAAAATACTTTGTTACTGTAGCATTCTTTTTCCTGTCGAAATTGAAAATCGCTAGAAAAAAAGGTTTTTTGCAACAAAAATATTCGCCGTAAAATTCATATTACTTTTATCAAATTTATGCGACTATTCCCGGCGAAATTTAATTGCCGTAAAGGACAATTGGCAACCATTTTCGTAATCGCCGCAATGGGAGCATCGTTTGCTGCGAAATGTCGTTTATTTACGGCGACTTATTATCGCTGGAAAAAAACTGCCAAAATTTAATTGACCCGCCTTTTGCCATTCTTCATTTCCCTCCAGCTCTAGCCCCTCTCTCCCCAATCCGTCTTCGTCTCTCATAGTGTAGAAAAGACCCACAGGTATTTCTCTCCATCTCTCTCTCTCTCTTCACAGTAGTTCCTTTCTCTCTCTCCACTGCAGATTTCTTGTGGGTTTGCTGCTGTGCATTTGTGTTCGTTGTTGGAGTTCTGAGTTGCCGATCGGTCGTAAGGCCCTTCTCCTTCACTGCTTCTCACGAACACACCCACATTCACTTCAAGTTAATTTCAACTCCCATTAAATTTCTATGAAATGAATTTTAACTGTGTAGCCCGTGGGTTTTGGGGATTTTTCCTCGTTTTGTGCATTTCTTTTTTTGTGGCTTGTCGTGGGTATGGTCTCCTGGCTAGATCTTTTGTTGCTTTTTTTTTTTTTCTGGGTTATTGTTTGTTTGCTTTTGGATCTGAGACCTCAGTCTCATGCTCTGTTTTTTCTGTTTGTTTTTTCCTGTCGTGTGTTCTTGGGTTCTTCTGGATCAATTCTGCCTGTCATTTGCAGTTGGCTGGATCTTCTCTCGATTTTTTTTTTTTTTGCTTTTGTTGGTTAAATTTTGTTTGGTTTTGGATCTGAAACGAGACCCTCATGATGTGTTTTCAATCTTTATTGTGCAGTGTAGAAGAAAAAGTTCCTCACGGGTCCTCTGTTCCTTGCTTCTTGTCATGTATTCTTGGCTCCTTGTTGCAAGTTTCTGGTTGTGATCAGCCGTGGGTATGATATCTCGGCTCCATCTTGTCTTGTTTTTTTTTTTTCATTTTGTTCGTTATATTTTGTTTATTTTGCATCTGAATCATTAGTCTCATGTTCTGTTTTCTATATTGGTTGTGAGGTCTAGAAGAAAATGTTCCTCTCAGGGTCTCTGTTCCTAGGCTCCCATCATGTATTCTTGGCTTCTTGTTTGCAAGTTTCTAGTTGTGATCTGCCATCAGTCTATCTCGAGTGTCTGTTTCGCAGCTCCTTGCATCTGTGTTTGGGTAGTCATGATCGTTTCTGCTTGTCATCTGTTGTGGGTATAATCTCTTGGTTGGATCTTCTCTAGGTTGTTTGATCTGGTTTTATTGGTTATTTTTTGTTTGGTTTTGGATCTGAAAAGTCAATCATGTCATGGCTTGTTTTCTACATGGTTTCTTTTACTTGCTGGTTGATTCATTTTCTTGCTTGTTATTCTCTTATACTAGTGGTGAGTAATGATTGGCACTTTATATTGTAACTAAAACGATGTCCACCAGTCTGCTGTCCTTTTAACTTATATCCATTGAGTGCACTTTTTTGTCCAAATAAGCGTGTAGGGTTAGATGTATGAGCTCTATGGTGGTTGGCACTTTTTCTTCATTACTGCTGCTGTTGGCATCTCTAATATTACTGTTACTATACATCATCTGCTTAAATAAACATATTGCAGCAAACAAATTAGTGTCAACTTATATTTTTAGGATCTATCATTGGTTGCAGATTTGCCCCTCAATAATGTGTTGGGTCCACATCTTGTTTTTCTTTTATCTGATCAACGACTATAATTCAATTGGGACATGAAAAGTATCAATTTGTTATAGTTTGAAGTTGCAATGAGTTTTGATGGTTGAGTATAAAGTAAAAAATAAGAGGAAACGACATCATGATTATTAGTCACTGATTAATCATCTAGAAATGTAGAAGTAAACTGCTGTGCAATTGCAATCAAAATCATGTTTTGTGTGCCTGTACAGTATTTAAATTATGAATCTATAGGTATGAATCTCTATGTTGGTTAATGTCCGGTAATGTTAGTGTTCAGGTTTCAATTTGATTTTAAGGCTTAAACTAAGTAGTTCCAAAGCTCAGACTTGATTCCAAATGTAAGCATGTGAAGTTGGTCGCGGATTAGGCTAGCATACCAGCAAGTTGCTTGCTGCTGAACTGAATGGCATACCCTGCATCTGGGACAAGCTCCTATGAACTGTTTTTAATGCTTGCATTTTTTTAATATATAGTAGTTAGTTAGTTAGTTAATTGGTTGCCTGTACATTGGACTTTAACTTAAATTACTAGCTTGTGTTTGGCAGCTCACAGGCTGAAAGTTCTTGCTTTTGCCGGAAAATGGGAACATTCTTACTTTTGTTGTTTTTAAAATGTTCTTAAGAAGGTGCTGACTTTAATGGTATCCTTTTCTAACTTTATCCTGTTTTATTTTTATTTTTTCTCTCTTTTCCCTTTACTTTTCTTGTTGCTATTTAGATCATGTTTGGAAAAAGTAGGCCACTAACTTGAAGCCTGAGCCTTTCGTTGCCTTTGAACAAGCTTGTTTGTCTTTTAAATTATGGAGCCTCATTAAAAGATAATAAGAGCTTCCTTACTTAATTTTTAACCCCTCTGTAATTTCTTCTGAGTCCACTTTGTTCAAATATTTATCTAATTTCTTCAAATAACTCAAGGCACTTGATAAGCAACTTGAGTTTCTTTTGGGCCAAACCGAGAGGTATAATTATTTCTCTTATTGTTGTTGTTCGATGAACTGCCTTAATTCTTTTGGGCTAAAAGTAATAGCAGTATCTTGTGGTGCAAAGAAACTTTGATTAATTTGACTATTATTGGAATAGCACTGCACTGGAAACCTGAATTTTTGGCTTATAAAAACAGGGGCTGCTTTAGGTACTGGTTTTGCTTCTCTATTTTTGAAAGAAATCAGAGTGTGCTTGAATTTTGTTATTAGAGGGGAGTATTTTGCTTTAGAATCAGCTTAAAGTAAATAAATCTACCCTCAATGCTCTTATTTCTGTGAAATGGAAGCTATTTATCATTTTGTGACATGCTAGAGTATTGAAAAATTGAGACATACATAATAAACTTCTTGTCAAAATCAGTTTTCATCTAGCCATTTGTAAATAACTGACTGAAGTGTAAATACTAGGTAAAGTTAGTTTTGGTTTTACCCGTGTTCCCTTGAATGAACTTATTATTGAGACTTCCAAGTAACTCATGGGCCTTATCTTGATTCTAAACTAAGATTACATAGCTATTGTGTGAAGTGTAAAATGTAGTTGAGTTTACAATTATTATGCAGGTAGCTAGCCAGATGTGAAATTAAGAACACATGAAATATCATTTTCTGTTTATAATGCCAGCAGACCAAAATTTTCCCTTCTCGTGTAATTTCCAGCTTTTCTCACTTAATTGTTTGCAGTGGTTTGAAGTTCTTGATGGGCTGTTGGGGAAACACTGGAGGAATCTAGGCCTATTTTTCAACTGCACTTTTCTTCTTGATATGAAGAGATCTCTTCATCTCCAGCCATTACAACCACTGTATTTGCTAAGCCCCAATCTCAATTGGTAACTGCTTCCTTTCACTCCCACAGTCAATTATTTGTGCAAACCGAAAGTACAACAGAAAATGCTCTCTTTTATGAAATTTGTGTCTGCCGGTTATGTTTAATCATTCATATGAACCTTAGGTTAGAGTTGAGAAAGCTGTCACAAGTTCTAACAATTTTCTGGTTTGCTCCATGTGCTACAACACTTATTTTCCTTCATTTTCAGTTTATATCTTCTTCACTCTATAAGGCTGGAACCTCGGTTTAAATTTCATTTGGAAGAAGATATATTTCAGGTTAGTATGAGACTCCATTTTCCATCTATTAGTTCTCATACAGCAGCCAAAAGACAATAACAACACACTTGTTTCAAGTTCTGAATTTTTTTGTACTGTTTCTGTCATGGTGTCTTCCAACTCCATTTAATCTTACATTTTTCATCTAATACTAGTTTCTTTTAGTGTATAATCAAGTGGAAGTAAGGTAGAAACAAGTATAATTAGAGCAACTTACTATTGAAGAGGTGAGATGATTTTCTGCCCTGTTTTGTTCCAAGCTGTACAGTTCTATAAAAAAATCTGCTATAGTTTTAACTATACTTCTTCCTCTATTTGAATCAATTTTTTAATTATGTCTAGGCTTCCATTTTTATGTGTTAAACCAGTTGAGATCAGTATGTATTTTTAACCTTCTCCTCAAGCTAATAACCTAAAGCAAACAATCAAGAATTTCACCTAAGCTAGTAAGTTTTCTCTTTAAATTTTCTGGTTTACCAAGACATGCATCAGTTAGCTCCTTGCTGTTTTTATGCGATGTCTACACATAAATCATGCTTCTTTCCAATTTCTCTTCAACACTAGTTCCTTTGCTTATGTAGTTGGGATTATGGTTGAAGGAGGGAGATTTTGAAACAAGAATATAAATAAATTATTGGTTGTACAAGATTGTGCATAAATTTTCTGCTATACAATCTGTTTCCAAATCAGCCCATTTTCATTTCCATTTTCAACTTCATTATCCACTCAACTAAAGTTACTTATTTGTGTGATAAACTACAGAAAAACAAGGGCAAAACCAGCCATCAAGTAAATTATTGGTTGTACAACTTGTGTTGCTTGTCATATAGTTAGCTCAATTCTATTTCTATATTCATTATGTTTCATGTAACCTAATATGGCCCTTGTAAAACCCTTTCTCATGGATTGGCTTGTTTCTGTGTCACCATAATCTGTCTGAAAGCTTTTTATTTTTATTTTTTTCTAACTTGAGATTATAGAGGTTTGATTGACTTGGATTTTTGATAACATTTGTGGTTTTCTGTGTCACCATGTAACATCTGTTTTGTGCTTCCCACTTGTGCAATTGTTTATTTGAGCAAGAACATATAACTTGGATGTGTATTATATTTTTTCTGTATTCTGTTTAGTGCTATTTTTTTTTTAATTTTCTGAAACATTATTTCCGGCGAGTAAATTTCGCCGGAAATAGTTTTTTGATATATCGCCGCAAAAACTTTTTCCAGCAAAAACTACCCGCTGCAAATGAGAAATTGCGACCATAATTCAAAATCGTTGGGAAATGTACATTTCCAGCGATTTTATAATCGCTACAATTGAGTTTTCAGTTTTTAATGTGCAATTTCGGCGATCCTAAATTGCTGAGAATATATCAACAGCAGTGATTCATAAATCGCTGGATTTGGATATTCAAAACCGAAAACTCAGTTGCGGCGATTCTATAATCGCTGGGAATAGACAATTACAGCGATTTTGTAATCGCCGCGATAGAGTTTTCAAAACAGATTGGCCACTTGCAGCGATGTGCACCTAACGCTGAAAAATGTTTATTTCCAGCGATTTTAATACTTTTAGCGACGATAAAAAATCGCCGGCAAAATATTTTCCCAACGATTTAATAGGCAAACCATACGTGTATTTGCAGCGTTTTATTTGAAATTTTCGGCGAAAAAAAATTGCCGGAAAAGTTAACTTTTCCCGGCGATTATTGGCTTTCGTTGCGGTAGATCAGAAGCAGAAAGATAATACCAGTGAACAGACAGCGATTTTTAAATCGCTGGAAAAGATCAATGGCAGTGATATAAAGACTTTTCCCAACGAAAAGAATCGCTGGGAAAAGTCACTTCCCTTGTAGTGATTGAACCACATAAATCATTGGTGTTCTTTACTGCTTTGTTATTTGTTTTCAATGTTCTGTGAATGTTCTTGACAATCTTGGAGGCATAGTCTGATTTGGAAATCATATACAATTTAAATTTCATTTCAACAAGTCCAACAACTGGCATCAAAAGCCAAGTTCTACACCTTCAAGATGACTCCAAGTATGGCTATGGAAGAACACCCCGATGAGTTTAATAAGATCATCTTGGATCTTTCAAACATAGACATAACAATAGAGGATGAGGATCAAGCAATTTTGTTCTTGAGTTCCTTAGATTCCTCCTATTCAAACCTTAAAGAAACTATGATGTATGGAAGAGAAAGTCTATCACTTGAAGAAGTTTAGTCTGTCTTGCATGCAAGAGAGTTACAAAACAAAAGTGATGACAAAACAGAAACTGGATAATGGTCAAATGTAAAGGGCTAACCAGATAAAGAAATCACAAAGGGAAGAACAACAAAATAAGATCAAAATCGAGAGGAAAACAATTGAAATGTTTTACCTACCACAAAGAGGAACATTTCAAAAGAGACTGTCCAGAAAAGAAGCAAAGCATGAGAAACAAGTCTAAGGAGAAGGAAATGTAGCTGTTGCTTTGGATGGGTATGAAAGTGCTGAAGTTCTTAATGTTTTAGAAATGGACTCTAAAAATGAATGAATTCTGGACTTAGGCTGTTCATTCTACATGTGTCCCTCCAGATCATGGTTTGAAACCTTCACTGATCTCGATGGAGGACATGTGATTCTTGGTAACAACAAATCCTGCAAGATTCTGGGAATAAGGTCAGTAAAGTTGAAGATGCATGATGGTATGGAAAGGTTACTCAGAGAAATAAGATACATACCTTAGTTGAAGAGAAATTTAATTTCTCTAAGAATGCTAGATCAATCTGGTTGTACTTTTAAATTAGAATCTGGAATCTTAAAGGTTGCAAAGGAATCACTTACTGTCATGAAGGGCGTAATAAGAAATGTTCTCTACACACTGGTTGGTAAGACAGTCCTTGGTGAGATCCTTTTATGGCGTAGAAGGCTGGGACATGTTAGTCAACAAGGTCTTCAAGAGCTCAAGAAACAAGGTTTACTGAAAGATGAGAATCTTGGAGAGTCACCTTTTGAGGACTACATACTTGAAAAATCAACAAGAGTTAGTGTCAAAACTGCCACTCATCAAACCAAGCAGACCTTGGATTACATCCACTTAGACCTATAGGGACCTGCAAAGGTAATGTCACATGGGGGTGCAAGGTATTTTTTTACTATTATTGATGACTACTCAAGGAAGGTATGGTTATACATTCTGAAAAATAAAAGTGATACTTTTGCTAAATTTAAGGAAAGGAAAAACCTAGTAAAAAATCAGGTTGGCAGAAAAATTAAGAGATTAAGGACAGATAATGGCTTAGAGTATCTGTCCAATGAGTTTAATGAATTCTGTAAGAGGGAAGGGTTGGCTAGGCATAAAACTATAATGGAAACACCCCAACAAAATGGTCTACCTGAGAGAATAAATAGAACCATTTTAAAAAGGGTAGATGCATGTTGGCCACATCAGGTTTATCAAAAACCTTTCAGGTTGAAGCTGCTGCTACTGATGTGCACCTAATTAACAAGTGTCCCTCGTCAACCTTAAACCTCAAAACTCCACAAGAAATTTGGTCAGGAAAACCTTCAGGATATGACCATTTAAGAATTTTTGGATGTGTAGCCTATGCACACTCAAAAACTGATAAGTTGGAATCACGTGCACTTGGTGCATTTTTGTGGGATATCCAGAAAGGGTAAAAGGATAAAAAAAAATTGTGGATAAATGAACCTCGAAAGCATAAATGTATTATTAGTAGGGATGTAACTTTTAATGAGAGGCAAATGGCAGGAAAGAGTCATGAACAATTACCTGCCACTGCTGAACTTGAGGTAGAGCAGACAACAGACTCACCTTGTGATCATAAAACTCAGTTTAGTAAAATTGAAGACTCAAGTTTAGAAGTTAGAAAGCAAGGTGGAGAAAATACTTACCAATTAGCTCGAGATAGGGAAAGAAAAGTAATAAAACCTCCACAGAGGTATGGGCAGGTTGAGCTTACTGCTTTTGCTCTTATTGTTGCTAAGGAAGGAATTGGAATGGAACCTAGAATCTTTAAGGAAGCCATGGCTAGCAAAAAGGCAGACAAATAAATGTTAGCAATGCAAGAGGAAATGAAGTCTTTAAACAAAAATAAAACATGGGAAATGGTTTCCAAACCAGGAAATTACAAACTAATTGGGTCTAAGTGGATCTATAAAAGAAAGGAGGGTATCCCAAGGGTTGAACTACCTAGGTACAAAGTTAGGTTAGTTGCAAAGGGGTTTACACAAAAGGAATGAGTGGATTATAATGAAATCTTCTCTCCTATGGTTAAACACAGCTCCATAAGACTTCTACTCTCTTATGTAGCTTATCAAGACATTCATTTGGAATAATTGGTTGTCAAGACAACATTCTTGCATGGTGAACTTGAAAAAGTTCTATACATGCAACTAGCTGAAGGCTTCTCTACTGAAACCACAAGGAATCAAGTGTATTTATTAAAGAAATCACTGTATGGACTTAAACAGTCCCCAAGACAGTGGTATAAAAGATTTGACAACCACATGATTCACAATGGTTTCAGTAGAAGCAATTATGATAACTGTGTACACTACAAGCAAGTCGATGAAAATCCAATATACCTATTGTTATATGTGGATGACATGCTTGTGGCATGTAAGGACAGAATTCAAAATGACCAAGTCAAGTGCATGCTTAAGTCATAATTCGAAATGAAAGAATCGGGTCCAGCTAAGAGAATTCTGGGAGTGAAGATAATAAGAGAAAGGAATAAAAAGCTTCTCTACTTATCTCAAAATTTATATATTTCCAAAGTTCTCAACAGATTTGGTATGGACCAAGTAAAACCTGTAAGCACTCCTATTAGGCAACATTCTAAACTGTCAGTAACTCAAGCACTAGAAACAAATGACGAAAAGGAATTTATGAATAAAATTCCATATGCCAGCACAGTTGGGAGCATCATGTATGCAATGGTCTGCTTTAGGCCAGATTTAACCTATGCTGTCAGTATCGTAAGCAGATTTATGAGCAATCCAGGAAAAACACACTGGCATGCTTTTAAAAGTGTATTCCAATACTTATCTGGTACAAAGTACTTAGGACTAAAATTTGGTGAAAATGTGCAAATAGGTTCTAATCTCCAAGGCTTTGTTGACTCAGATTATGCTGGAAATTTAGACATAAGAAAATCACTAACTGGTTTTGTGTTTACTTCTTGTGGAGGAGCTGTCAGTTGGAAGTCTAACCTACAGTTAGTGGTAGCCCTTTCAACAACTGAGGCAGAATATATAGCAATGACTGAGGCAATAAAGGAGGCTATATGGTTAAAGGGGATTTCTCATGGATTGGACATTTATAAAGGAAATGTCACAGTTCACTGTGACAATCAAAGTACCATACATCTTGCCAAAAATCATGTTTATCATGAGAGATCCGATCATATAGATGTCAGGCTTCATTTCATTAGGGACATCATATCTGCTGGAGAGATTGGGGTTGAAAAAGTTCCCACTGAAGACAACCCCTCTGATATGATGACTAAATCTTTAACAACAACACTGTCTAAACTTGATCAATATGGAAAGTTGTTAAGTTCCCACTAGGGGGAACCTGCAGGAACATCTAGGAGGAAGAAGACAACTTACAAGGACTAAATGCTTGTCAATGTCGAGAATTGTTATAAGAAATGCTAACCATTGAGATCCTTACACATGTCAAAAGAAGGAAAGGCTACAGCCATGTGATCCTCGATTTGCTGAGGTGGAGAACTGAAGCCATTCTATTATGCATTTGAGAAACTATATAAGACCTTATGTAGTTCATTTGTAGGTGTGAGATTGTGATAAAACTTGCATTGTAACTTGGTGAAATATCAGGGAGAAAGAGAGAGAGACCTCGAGAGAGTCACTGGAGAGAAAGTGAAAAGAGGGTGATATCAGCTTGTAATCTTGATACTGTATATTTTCATCTTGATCAATAAAACAGAAAGCTCCTAGATGTTCCTACCGTGGATGAAGATCAATTGGATCAAACCACATAAATCATTGGTGTTCTTTACTGCTTTGTTATTTGTTTTCAATGTTTTGTAAATGTTCTTGGCAATCTTGGAGACATAGTCTGATCTGGAAATCATATACAATTTAGATTTCATTTCAACAAGTCCAACAATATGTATGTATGATATCCCAAGCTCTCTAATTCAAATGACTAGCTTGAAAATTATTTGCCTTGTAACCTTGTGTCCATTGAATAACTTGGAGCATAAAAAACCAATAAATATAATATTTTCTTGGTAATTTCAAACTTAATACAATATTTAATTACAAGAGAAGATTAGCAAGGAGTCTCCCTCTAGATAGAACGTTGACCGGCAAAGTTGCGCATGCACTGCTTCTAGGATTGAAAGGGATGCAGCTAGCTAGCTTGTTGTAATTACCTGGGCTTTTATTGCTTCCCAACTCATGTTTTTAGCAATTTTTTAATGAGGGTTTTAGCCCTTATAGATGACTACAAGAAGACGCGACTTTCACGTACATTTATTACAATCGCATGCAAAGTTGTAGAATTCAAGCTCACTCTGGATTCTGACGCGGTTTCCTTTTGAATATAGGATTTGTGGTCACAATAAGAATAGGATAAAACGTCGGTCCTGGACTATATATTTGTACGTTCACGGGTACTGCTGCTTATATTCAAGATCAAAGTAATTTTGTTGTCATTTTCCATTGAAAATGAATCAAACCAGATTACGTACTTATAACTGATACAATCAATGAATTTTGACAATCCTTTTGAAGTTAGGATTTGTAGTCCTAGTAGGAATAGGATGAAACATCCCTTATATATTTACACGTACCTTCACGGATGCTGCTTATCTTATCCCCAAGTTTGATCTTCAAGACCAGAGTACTGTTTCTTTTTTCGTTTGAGCACTGTGCAATATCTTCCACATAAACAGTTTCCTCTCTTCTTCTCCCCTCAATGCTCTTCTTCTCCTGTTCCTTCTTCCTCAGTGCATGACTGATGCAAACCCTCTTATGGCTTGTAAGTTTGATGCGATATACAACGTCGGCGACTCCATGTCCGACAACGGCAATTTGGTTCGCGAGAACTCGGCTTTACCCTTTGCTCAATTTCCATACGGCGAGACCTTCTTCAAGAACGCAACAGGACGGTGCTCCAATGGTTTGCTTATGATCGATTATATAGGTAAAAATCGTATTTATTGTGTTCTTTGTTTTGTTTTTAGTTCCCTTTACTTTCTACGCTCTGTTTGCTTGTAGTTGTTTTATTCAAAACAGGCTCTTGTTTTAGATAAAATAGGGAAACAACAGTGAGCATTGACAAAACAGTTCATTATATTTCATGATATTGCATGCCCTTCAATCTACTTATTTTTATCTTTTTCTCTCTTTAGAATCTTTTCCAGTGTATATTTAGATTTGGATTGAATGTTGTTAATCTTGTTGACAGAATTTTTGTTCTTCAAAAATATATAATTTTTATAGATTTGTTTTTAGTTAATAAAAATTATCGAAAACGTCAATGAAATCATTGATATTAATAAAATTTATTCGTACGTAGATATGAACGATTTGCGTCCAATTTAATTTACATTTATTTGATAAAAAAAGAAAAAAGTGTTCCTCTAGCTGTCATTTGTTTTATGACCTGATCAACATCATGTGATCTTCTACCGCAGATCTTCGCAATCAATATTGCGATGATGACAACATTTTAAGATCGTATTAATTGCTTATTTCATTCTTTCATTTTTTTTTCTTTTATTTTCCTTCCCCAAATATTACTCAATATAGTTGCTTGCAATAAGCATACAAATTAAATATGACTGAGAAAGCATATCAATATATGGCGAATTGGCTAATCCGTGTCATCTTACCCAAGCTTAACTGCAATATTGTTTAAGTTTGTATAGTTTGTATATAGGTTGTAAATTACTATATATTTAGTAATTTATTGAAAAATTATTGCTTATATGATATTTATATATCATTGTTTGAATGAAATTGTTATTGGTATTACGCCACAATATTATATCTTCTGAACGGAAAATGATTTTGAAATGGTTCTGTAGACAATGATAACTACATCTACATGCTCTTTTTGAGCTCTGGCATTGAGATCATCTGCACTCGTAAACTCCAACTATCTAGCTGATCTCTTCCTTTAACTGGAACCTGCACCCATTAATATTTATGCTAGCTAGCTAGCTTGTATATATTCCACATTTCAGAATTAAAAAAACTTCTTCTGCTCTTTTCCCGGAAGACAAAATTGAGTAGTTAAAGATGTACATAGAAATGAGTAGAAAATATCAAGCAGCTCTGGACTGATAACAGAGGTATTTAGTCCGGTTTGAACTGGACTGATATATGTTTAATTTGTTATATATTATATACATATATAATATTTTTTATATATAAGATATTACTCTTATATATATATATATATATATATATATATATTATATTATCGATTCTTATATTATATATAAGATATTTTTTATACAATATTTTATATTATATATAATTTTTATATTATATTATATATATTATATGCTAAAGTGCTAATTTATATAACAAATTTTAATCTTATTATTCATGTCTATTAATCTTATAACATAAAATTAATATAACATGAAATCTTATGTAGTATCACATGTGTGAATAGTAAATCTCAAAAATTTTAGTTTTAGTGATAAATTAGTCTGTATTGATCCTTAAATTTTCAAAACCGGACTTTTTAGCGGTACAATACAAAAAGTGTTGGAAAAGAACGTTTCTGTCAAGATTAATTACGGCGCAAAATATTGGTCGCAATAAATGGTATTTTGTGGCGGCTTATTTACCGCATTGCAAATGACTTATAGTGGCGAAAATTAGACAGCCGCAAAAAACCCCGACAGCAAAAAGGGCTCCATGTTGTAGTGACAAAGTGAACTTTGGACATAGCATTCAATAAACCCATTAGCCTTTCTTTTGATACGAAAAACTCATTTACAGCTCACAAGATTAATTAATTCATAAGTGACATTTAGTCCCATTTTGTAACGTACGTCAAATACGCAGGCAGTGATTTTATCATTCATCGGACGACACTATTCAAGATAGCTTTTGCATGATGAGGTGAAAAATGTAAGCTCATCCAAGAAGGTTGATTCAACCTCGGCTAGAAGAACTTGTGAGTGAGGAATTAGCTAGGCAAAGCCATCAAATAGTTAGTTTCTTGGGTTTAAGATTATCATTTCTTGCCCACACACACACATACACACACACACACACACACACACACACACACACATATATATATATATATATATATATATATATATATATATATTTGTATTCTCTAATACTTACTAAAATGAAAGCATTAAACATCTTCTTTCTAGTAGTACTCTTTGCAAATTCATGAATATACCATTAATAAAGGTTCTTTATTAAGAGGAATGAATCAGTTGAGAGAAAAAAGCTTATCATGAATACTAACTTTAAGACATGTTAGGAACCCAATTAAAGGATGTATGGACACCCTTAATTGGTTTCAGAATAAGGCCCAATGAATCAGGAATAATGCATCAATAGGTCCAATAATTGTGCAATCTGAGTGTAATTTCTGCCCTAGATATTGACACTTGTACAAAACCGTTAAAATTTGTGAAAATTTTCACTTTTTATTTTTCAACTTATAGGTATTTTACATCAGATTAGAATCGAAGATCAAAATTATGTCACATAACCTATTTTCACCTAATTTTTATTCTTTTTAACGACAATAATTGGACAAAATGTTATCTTTTGCAAAAAAGAATATGATGGCCGTAGATTAATTTGGAGGGTATTGTTAGCATGAAAGGGGTGGGTCTGAAACGAGGAGAGGTGATAGGTTTGGGAACTTTCCCATATATGCTATGTTTGTGTTTGAAATGAAGAGATCGAGATGATATGTTTATCAACTTTCTAGCTAGTCTTCTGCTATATATATATATATATATATATATATATGTCTGTTATGAACATGACATGGGAAAAGGTACCAAAATAGAATATCTTCATGTATATATGTATGTATGTATGTTTTGACTCAATTCGGATTAGGGATGTTATAAAAATGTTAAAAGTGCTCTAAAAGGGAATGTGAACTCTAAGTGGAAAAAAATCAAATATTTGTAAATCAAATCCTACCATGTAAGTAGTATGAAGAGTCGGGTATAACTTATAATATTGTGATGTATTGAAAGAGATTTCCCATAAAATTAGGACAATGTGTAAAAAAAAATATCATTTGAACAAATATTTTTAAAAGACATGAAATAGACAAGGATTAATTGTGCTACCAAAATGATGAAATCATGAAAGGAACAGCTTCTAAACATTACAAGAGTCCTGATGTCAAACATTCCAAGGGATATTCAATGATTGATCATATATACCAATAATTTTATCTTTTTGATTCACAAGATCAGTATCCTCTTTAGCCTTAGATAATTTTTCAACATCAAAGAACATATTACAATCCCATACATTTTATTTGGACAAAGATTAGAACAAACTTTTGATGGGGACTTCATAAAAGAACCTTTTCTTCATAATCATTAATGTCAGTATATGTATTATTATGCTCTATTATTGACAATTTAGTAATTTCATAAAATTTAATTGGAGAAGAGAATGATGGTATTGGATTGGTTCAAATCCCTGTCCTACTCTAAATTAAGATATCTTTGGCCATCTATAATTTGTCTTCTTCTTAGTTCTTCAAAATTTATATTTTGTGAATTGTCCTTGGGTTTTGGAAGATTGTCTATGGAGGATATAACCTCCACGTTGTTGACACTTGACATGCTAGATTGAAAATATCTAGATTTCAAAATCTTAAACTTCGATCTCTTGCTATTTAGAACATTAGTATTAGATTATACAATTGTACCAATCATATGTCAATTTATAATCAAATTATAATTAACATATTATTGATAGAGACAAATGGTATAATTAAACAAAACAACTCTCACTACAAGAAATAGAGTCTTTCCCGACGTAAAAAATTGTTGCAAATAAGTCCTAAATTCGCTGCAAACAAATGGTCATTCTTGGCGATTTTTACTGCACTGCATGTTTATCGCAATTGTTTGCACAGTTATAAGTTAAACCAGCGAACTGTAAAAATCGCCGCAAATATTCACTTTTTTTCGACGATTTTTTTTCACCGTAAATATTAACTCGAACGCCGCAAATGCCCATTCAGTAAGTAAAAAGACTCCATTCATCATTCAGCTAAGTCTAATCTGATTGAATCTGTTAGCAATTTGCTTAACAATTAAATCTAATCAGATCCAACAAGAACAAATTGACAATACCATCCAAAGAAATTCTGTCCTATATACTTGCCTGTCAGTCCAAAGACAAATATTAAGTAACACAGTCGTACGTACAGAGCTCTCCTCATAACTCAACAAGATCTTGTCACCAAAATCTATTATCTCCTCTACATGCACAGTCTGCATTCATATTACTTTCCCTCCTACTATAGCAATTGGATATAGGGTTACATTATTTGCCTATAAAGCTGATGATGAGCAGGATCCTCGATCTGGGCAAATGCTGCTCAGGGTTGAAGATACAGACAAGATCATGAGGCTTCAGATCAACCCAAAGAGAACTATCCTTGCTCCCATGCATGTTACAAAGCAATCAAGGACTTAGGATGTTCCTAAACAGACCACCTTTTACTATTTGTTTTGTCTTTATTGCATGGAAAAGAAGTAAAAGGAAAAGAGTTGAACCATGACAAAAGCTGAAAAAACCTGTGATCATCTCATCGAGAGAATACTGAAGTACTTTTACGTACGGCTGAATCTATTTCAAGATTTCATCATGAGCTCAAACTACTAACATCGATACTATGGGATAGGAAAGGGTCACCCTCCCAGCTAATTTTATCTGTTGTTGATATGATAAAAATAATTATAAGACTCAATGCTCAAAGTTAGTCGTTAATTAGAATATTAATTGTCTTTTATCACCTCTATGAAAGTGAAGATTATCAGCTCACTACAACATAAACGACTTTTTGCATCAAATGAAATCGCTGTGAAAATACCACAAAATGCCGCAAATAATTAATTTTGTCCAAATCCAATTAACACAAAGTGGACGCAACTAGAGCATCTTAAAAGATTGAGTATGATAGCGTACCTCCCAACTTTAACTGATGGGAGTGCCCGCTAGCACAAAGTTGCTTTTTTAGTTTTATCTTCTTTTATTTTTTACATTTTTTAATATTTTTAAATATTTTTTTTTAAAAAAAATATATCAATACATTAAAAATCACTTTCTTAATCATTAAATAAAAAAAATTAAATACATGAGAGGTCAAAACGAGAAGGCAAACTCAGGCCGCATACTAGCATTTTCCTAAAAGGTTTATGGTGGCGAAACTAGTGTGAGTCACAAATAACTCTAATATTTAGAGCGAATTCTGTCACTACAAACACGTTTCAATTTAGATATAAAAGAGTGAGTTGATGGTAAAAAAACACAATTGCGGCAATATTTTTGTGCCGCAATTGAAAAATATCTCCGTAAAAATGGACTATTTTCAAGCTGTTTTAGTGTCACAAATAAGTATTGTGTGGCAAGAAAAAGCTTCACAAATGTGTTATTCTTGTGACGCAAAAAGACTAACTACGCGGTCAAGAAATACATTTGTGACTAACTAGTAGTGCCATAAATATCAACAGTTTACAACGAAAAATATATTGCCGACTCCAAAACTATTGTTGCAAAATACATAAAAAAAAATTACACATCTTACATTATATTACAATCTATAAAGCAATTACACAAAGTACTTGCTTTATATTTTAAGCAATTACATTATATTACAATACATAAAAAAAATTACATTATATTTGTGTATAACTTTAGACTTCTCATGGCAATCAAAATACAAAGCACATCAAAGCCCAACATACTTGCAAAAATTTTGTCCTCCAAAGGAGTGAAAGCCATTTCAATATCTAGCCGTGTGAAAACTTCTTCTCAAAAACATATGTAGAGATGAGGTAAAAACTTGAATCACAAACTTCGTTGGATATTGCTAGAAAATTAAACCAAGGACCATTAACATCTGCTTAAATAGTTGCGGACTTTGAGGCAAATGATAGAATGCTTCTGGCACAAGAAAGAGAGATACATGTGAAGATTTATGGTTTTCAACAAAGTTTGCATGTTTAGTCATTGAAAATCATCCTGTATCGCTCCTACACCTCATCATCCTCAAGACTAATACTACAAGGTTGTAGTATTTTTTTTCATTCCAAATTCAAAGTAAATTTAGCAAAAATGATATGTGAACAATTTCATACATGAATCAAAGTGGTGCTTCAACAGGTTTGGAGAATTAAAAATTACCAAACCAAACTTAATTTTTACATTCACAATCACAAGCTCATATATTGCTATCGTAATAGATGAAACTGAATATTAAAAGTGAAAAAGAAAAAGCTAACATAGATTTTACCTCATGAGAATGGAGAAAGTTTAAAAGCATATAACTTTTTACTGGCTCAGCACATGGTATCTACTTCACTAGATTACAAAATCTCAAAAGGGGTTACTGAATCAAATTAGCACATCTTGAAAATCGATAATGTTATAACACAATATACCATTATAAGTGGCCTGCTCCCAGATTTGTCCAATAAACTAAAAATAAAAAATAATACTAAAGCAGATGTAGAACTAATTAATAACATAACAGTATTCCAGTTTGGTATACCATGCTGACAATGTAGAACTAAAGCTAGAAAAATGTCTAAGAGATAATATACGTATGTTCCAACCAATGTTGACCAGTAGCAGTTATTAAGATGTTGGAAAAAAAAAAAAGAATCAATGTTTATATCAATATAATTTTTTTTGTAAATTGATATCAATATAAATTATAACTAGAAAGACGGTGTTTACTTTCTCTTACTTTACCAATCTTCAAGTCCTTTTGCACCTTTGAACAAACTAAAAAGGCCAACCTAAGTCCTACTCCATCTATATCCAAAATCAGACACACGTAAGTCCTACTTAGGGATGTAACCGGTCCGATTTGATTCAATTTTGGACATATTTTACAACCGAACTGGTATATACCGGTTTTGATATTTGAAGAACCGATACCGCACCAGTTACATCCCTAAACCGGTATTGTCGGTTTTACTTGTTTCGGTCCGGTTCAGTCCTTTTTTCTAATTTTTCAAGTATATTATATAGTATATAATAATATAATGATAATATATTGTAGTATATTATAATATATATTATAATTGTATTATAGACTATAGTAATATATTATAGTATATTATAATATATATTGATATAGTATTAGCATAACTATTAATACAATAGACTATAGTGATAATATATAGTTATTTATATAGGATTTTAAATTTAATATTATATTAATTAGTAATTTATCATATAATAAAAAATTATTTTATATATAATTATATATATTATATATAGAAATTATATATAATATAAAAAATATTTTATACAATATAAAAAATTAAAATACATATATATGAACCGGTTCGGTGTTAGAAAAAGGCCGAACCAATTTTGACAAGTTTTGAGAAAAATGAAACCAGTACCAAACCAAACCCATTGGTTCGGTTTGGTCCGATCCGGTCCGGTTCACCGGTTTTGTTTTTCACCCCTAGTCGTACTCCATCAAAAGTCATTAAAAAATAGATTTGAGTTCGTAAAGAACCTACTTTTTCAGCTTCCAAGCATACTCTCTGTCAATCACTACAAAACAAAGTTAGCATTGCCAATCTTTTTCCAAATAGCATATAGTTAGAACATCCAAATAGCATCTAGCGCTAGATCAACAAGGTTGAATTTTATTTTGTTAGTGATGGAGCTAGGGGTATGCATGGAAATAATAATGGTTAAGAAGATCAGAGAAACAATATGCATGATTTTCAATCTTTCAACTAAAAGGCGTGTTACGCTTTATACCCGAACTACTACTTAAAACGAACATATTGCACATGATTGTGTTGATGTGGCATTATATTGATCATTGGATTAGTTCTTCCTTTTTAAAATGACAAATTCAAAAGCTAATGAATACTATTACATTATCATGGTAAGATAAAAGTGGAATGAGAGTATACTGTAATATTGAATTTTCTTATGTAAAGAGGCGTTGATATCAAACATTGGCCTCTGTTTAATATCGGCAACAGTTGATATAAGTAATGTTAGGTGCAAGTCTCAAATAAACAAGCCTCACATAAGTTTTTTTATAAAAAAGCGAGTCTTACTAATAAAAAATAATTTTTTTACACTTTTTAAGTGAAGTCAACTTTTTTACAAAAGTTTATATAGAATTTGTCTATATGAAATTTTTACAAATTATTTCTGAAACTTTTATTGGAGGTTGACCAAAAACCGAAAAAGCATATTACTTTTATCGATATGAATAAGAATCTAGGTCTCTTGCCTAATATATAGTTGAGACCTGACTCAAACTGAGATAGAGATCATAGAAAACCGGGATCCGATGATATTCATCTGTCCCAGAAGAATTCCTGAAAAAATCTAGGGTGAGTACGTGGATCCCATTGGATCACATATATTCGTCTTTATCTCTTAAAATCACCATATATGCTATATATATATATATATATTGCCAAAGCATACGACAGCACCTCAATTCATAATCAATCAATATATATTTATATATGATGTAAAGCTAGTTTGTCCTGTACTAGGAAAGGAAAGATCATGGTGATCTATCCCTAGTGATCATATCATGTTGTACGCTGAGATTGCAGGCATGCAAGGCTTTCATCGATATCATGATCCTGATCACTATTACCCCAGGAATAAGGAGCAGAAGTTGGCGACAAAGGACGCTCACGGGAAACCTATCCATGAGGAAAATATAAAAGAATTTAGATCACGAGCCCTCGAGAAAGGTGTTTTCGAAGAAATTTATAGGATTAATTTATCTCATAAAATTAGTTGTATAAAAAAAAATTATTTATTTTTTATAAATATGTCCAAAACCTTATTTGTAGGCAATGTGAGATTATTCCTAAACACCCTCCCTCACGTACAGGCTAGTATTTTTTTTAGTCCTTGTCACGAGGTAAGTAGTGTGGGTTCCCATTCATTCTGTGGCAAGCTTAATACTGTGAAGAAATTCATAGGTCTAACTCATCTTATAAAACCATTTCTACAATATAGAATTGTTTATTCCTTATAAACATGCTTAAAACCTTGTCTACAGGTAATGTAGAATTATTCCTAAACACTTTAACCCCTTGAAATAATTATGAAGAGCAAGAATTTTCTCTTTAAAGCGACGTGAGATATCCTATTCATTGCCTTTCCTATGGTTAAAAGAATAATTCAAAATTGATAGACATGAGTGCTACATCACGCGGTTCAGATAGTATTGATCAACGGCCTTAAAGAAATTTCTACTGCAATAGTTTAATATTCCAACTCCAAAGGGCTCGGATTCCTCAATATTAGGCTTTGTCCATTTGTGGGAGTGATCAAAAGCGCTGTATATAAAAGGAAGCACAAGCTAGCTAGGGATATATGGACCCATGTCCCAAACAGCTTTGCTTAATCTTTACTAGCTTCTAAATGAGCGAGAGAGAGCGAGAGAGAGAGAGAGAGTATAGCATATTGTGGGGGAGGATAATTAAGGAGCTCCTTTTAGTCCAATACAGGGGGCTGAGGGGCGGTTAGAGCTGCCATCTCATGCACTCGGTTATCCTTGATGTTTTCCTGTACAGATCAAAGGTGCATGGTGAAACATCATGATCATCATCTTGCATGTATGTACGTACGTACGGAGCACAGAACAGAACGTTAAGTTTGGCCAAGCGCATGGTGTGGGAGCAACTCCTTCCGCCTACTTTGCCCGCCCATTGGACTGAAGGGAGCTCCCCAAGTTTCATCACTTTCGCATCATCAGAAAATTAGCATAATATTCCATATCTTCTATAATATCCATCGAAAAATTTTATTTGCAAGTCAACATGGAGGATATATATATATATATATACACACCGACACGTTAGACCTCTCTTACAAATCAACTGACCTTGTCGTACTGTTAACTATATATATATATATATGTAGATCAAGGACACGTATCCATTATATCAATTATTTTTCTCGTTTTGCTTTATATAATTCATATAAATTATTGGAGGATTGCAGTTAGATCATCGATCTTGTTGAGATTAATTTTAATATGTTATTTATATTGATCATGTGGTTGGTCTCGCCGTATACTTGGAGTGACTAACATGTATTTCAAACTTGTGTACTTTGGTTTGGATAGGGTTCGTAGAAAATAAAGGACAGCTGCTGACAAGTGCTGTATAGACGCAGTTGAGGCCGCATGCATGCAGAAGCTTTCTTCTTGGCATTAAACAGTGGCAGCCTCAGTCCTCACACATCGTACGTAGCAGGAAAGAATTTCCGGACGTCGCTTAATTCCTACAATTTTTGTGATCAGATATTGAGATAAACTCTCTCTCTCTCTCTCTCTCTTTTTTTTCTTCTTTTTTTTTCGACTTCATTCTCTTCGGATTTCCTATTTATTAGTTTATTATGATGGACATCGACCATTGTGGCCTAGCAATTCAGCACGTAAATGTCTTCTTTTTTTCTTTTATGAAGTTTAACTTAACGCCAATACCTGAACGGATTATATGTAACAAAGAGTACAAAATGAATACCAACCGGAGAATGGAAACTGTATATTCTTCTACATCAACCTTCGTCATCACCTAAAAAGCACTGTTTTTTTCTCTCTCCTCCCGAAAAGTTCTCCCAAAACTCTCTCCTAACATATTTTTTTCGCCGTCCAGAAGGGGGTGGGAGCTTCGGCTCCTCTCCCTCTTTCCCTTTAATACTGTCCATTGACTTTTGTCTAATCTTTTTCTTTATTTTTCAAAAACAGCATGGAAATGGACTGACCTACTGATTACCGACCACCTTTGATGGTCACGAAAGGTTCCACAAGACTCCCCAGCTGCCGATGTGTTGGCTTCTGGAAGAACAGCGTTCATTCGAGTAGCCCGTGAGATCCATGCATCACCGCGTCACAATGCGTGTTCTGCCACCGCGTGCGGCAGAAATGGGATTAGCAGCCTTGAATCTTGCATATCCAACAAACGTGGTCTTTTAACCATCAGTGGAGCGTGATTCCCATGCGCCTTCACAGCCACTGGCAGTTGTTTGCCGGCCTATCAGACCATCTACCAAATGCTATTTTCTTATATTTACCGCTTATCTTAATCAAAGATCATGAGGAAAAAGAAGTGGAAGTTTCTTTCAACCAAACTGGACCAACAAAGTGCAGCACAATACAATCTACTGTGTAGTGTCACAGTTCGTTTATCGAACACCGGTTTAAGGACTTCGCTTTGTGAAAAATGGGTAGAAGCCATTGGTTACAGAACCCACTTTTTTTTTCTTTTCTCATGTTGTATTAGTTGGTTTAGGAATGATTGTTGAAAGGGCCTCCCACTATTTAGAATCTGTTTAATATATATAAATATATATATTTATTACAAGCACATTTTGAAAATAAAAGGTACATGATTATTGAGAGCATTGACATCAGGTTAACCATGTGCCTGTGCTATCTAAAATTTGTTCAAAATGTGGAAAAATTGGTCTTATGAATTACAATAGCCAGGCATATGTAAGTAAATAGTAATTTGACCATCTAAATTTTTTATGTTATTTTCTCTCTCCCTGGCTAAACGTTAATATTTTCATTTCACCTTTTCTTACAATAATTTCTAGATTTTTATATAATTTGATTCCTAAATTGTTAGATATATGCCAAGCTGATTTTAAGTTAATTTAGGTTACTGAACAGATTTTATATATTTTTAGTATAGGTAGTTAAAGATTACGAAAACGAAGATAAAAAAAGTATTTAACAGAACCTTTTTAAAAAATATGCATTTAAAAAGTAGATTTTTTTTTTTTTAAATATTATTACCGAGAGAAAGATGGGTAATCCAATGTGAGGTTCAGCTTTTGAATTTAGCTAAATCAATGCTAATGCACTAACCAACGGGAATTCAAGTTACCATATATCCATTATTAATGAGGGCAAACCAAGCGGGTACAGCAAATTTATTTAATCATCGGATTCATTTTCATCCACTGCCATGTTTTGGATTCTGCCAGGCAATAAAATCGAAGATGAAATCTGAAGCAACAACAATTGCTTCTGCACAATGATATCAAAAGAAAAGAGAGATGTTTGGATGATGCATGGGAATCCAAATAAAACCAAAGAACATTACAACCCCAAACTGTTACACCGGCTGGCCCCCCCGCTTTCGGTCTTGTTTGAGCATTTCACCTAAACACCTAACAACCGGGTTGAGTTCCCTGCAAGAAGGAAGCTGGACTGAGTTGATTCATCCTATGCGTGGCGAAACATTATTGTCAACAATCTTAACTTTAAGCACAGGAAAATGTAACATAGTAAAGGATGGTAGATCCTTTATCCAATATTACAAACAAATATTACATTAGACACAATAGATGAAAGGGAGCTCCTTTAATTTATCCTTTATTTATTTATTTAATTTTTTTTTTTTTTGGGCGAGGGGAGATTGGAGGGGATTCCTTTATCCAGATTGCTAACAGTTATTACAAACAAATCGTACTTTATACACAGCAAATGCAATGGAATAAACAATGGGAGTATTTAAAATGTGGCAAAAGGACAGCTAAGACAACATGCCTATTATTGTCAACAGCCTTGTTTCATACTCTACTTTCTCTTCTAGTATGTGAAAATAATACTCAGTTCTTTTATATAGCTCATATAGAAGAAGAACCATTAAAAAAATATTGAATCCATACATCACAGCTTGCCAATGCTCAATTCTCCTTTCTGTTCATCAGGAAAGCCTAAAGATAGTAGCTTATTTTCTACAATGCTACCTTAGATTGCTATAAAGTTGAAACAAGATCCAAAGATTTAGGTTTAGATAAATTGATTCTTTTTTCCAATTTCTCTCTTTCTCCCATATATGTTCTCAGAAATTACAGGAGGAAAGAGAAATAACCCCATAGTTCCACAAACAACAATAAGGAAAATGAAAAATAAAGATTAATCAATTCTACGATTGTCATTTGAGTACGGATTTGAAGTTCAGAAAGCAAACTTCAAGAATACCTTAACTTACTTATGCTGTGAATTAGTCAGATTCAACTGCCTCGACCTTTGGACCTGATTCAGAAAATCAAAAGAGAAAATTCAGTAACCTTGAGAGCAAAGAGGCATAGAACATAGTCATGCTTTGTATAATTACCATGGCAACAGTGAGGAGAAATTATATGGATTTTAATTCTGATATTCTTCACCATACAAAACCCACAAATTTCGAAAGCATAGTCAGCTACTTCATAGTTGTACAAACAAAAACAGTATGGTATTTACTTTAAAAACATTCTACTCTCTTCTCTCTCCACTTTTCTCTCTCTTTTCTTCAATCATCTTTAACAACCTAAGAACACCATAACACCCACACTCAACCATTTACTTTCTTGTTTTCTGTTTCTTTTTTATGACTAAGATAGATTTTATTATAGAGAAAAGGGATGTTATCTATGTATACAGGAAGTACACGTGAACTCACTCAACAACAAAGGAGAAGAGAGCCACGAAATCCCGAAAATTAGAAATAGAAAAGAAAACACCATTACGGGCCCTTGTCACTGATACAAGGTGTTTAAGCATAAAACTTTAAATCCAATACCATCTTCCGTGATCCTCAAAGCTGTGCCAGTTTCTTTCCATCCATATGCACCATAGGACACACAACGGATCATCTTGGCACAATGAAACATACTGATGGTGGTTGAACTGTCCATTCCAACAAGTTAAAAGCTCCAACGCCCGTAAGGGCATCACCCATTTAATCCCAAATAGATCAAAGAACACACTCCATAGAATGCTAGCAACCTCACAATGTAAAAGTAGATCCCCTGTCTCATTTTTCCTACACACGTAACACTAGTTGACCATTATCATGCCACGCCTCACGTTGTCCAAGGTAAGTATTTTCCTTAACGCCACTGTCCACATGAAGAAAGCCACTCTTGAAGGAACCCTATTCTTCCAAATAAACTTCCACGAGAAAGGCTCCTTGGTGTGATTACATAGCACCTTATAGTATGACTTCCTCTCCTAGATGGGTTCAAACCATTTTATCAACACCATTATGTTCCACCCTACATGAATCCAACTTGTCAAAGAATGATGCAAAATGATCCACCTCTCTAGGAAAGATGACACCCCATTGAGCTGAATCATGCCGATGATTATAGAGGCCAGCCACATATGCTTCCTTCATGCAAGAGATTCTATAAAGAATTGCTGAAGTACTTCTGACAGATTGATCACCACACCAAACATCGTGCCAAAAGCTTATCTTTGACCCATCCCCCAGTATAAATCTAGTGTAACAGGCAAAATCACCACATCCTCTTCTAACGTTCTTCCCTAAAAGACCCATTGACCGCAATGGGACACCAACCTCCTCCCATATTTTGTCTATTACCATCCTCCATAGGCTCTCCCTTCCATACACATACTGCCAAAGCCACTTCCCAATAAGGACCCAATTAAAAAGAATTGAATTTCTCACCCCAAGCCCACCTTCTTTGACCAGTGAGCACACATTAGCCCATTTCAGAAGTTGGACCTTGGTGTCTTCCCCAATCCCTCCCCATAAAAAGTCTCATTGTAACTTCTCCAAACAGTCGGCAAATCCCATCAAGAAGTGGAAAATTGGACATAAAATAGGTGGACCAGTTGGCAAGCAAGCTTTTAGTCAAAGTAATCATTCCACGCTTCGACAAATATATATGCTTCCATTCAGCTAAACACCACTCCATCCTTTCAATAATGCGGTCCCATATAGTTTTGGTTTTGAAGGGAGCTCCCAAGGGAAGCCCAAGCTATGTCATGAGAAAGGATGAGATCCTACAACCCTATACATCCGACAAACTAGTTACATTCTTGGCATCACCGATCAGGAGCAATTCCAACTTTTCCAAATTTCACGTACAACCCAAATACCACTTCAAAACGTAAGAGTAAACACCACAAATAGCCGATGTGATCATGGTTGGCCTCACAGAATAATAGAGAGTCGTTTGCAAATAGCAAATGAGATATGTTAAGCCCAGATCCATTCCTCAAGGCCATTGAAAAACTTGACAATAAGCCCCTAAGCTCCATAGCCAAGATCGTCCTACCTCAAGGCAATAACAGAAGAGTAGAGGGGTTAGTGGATCCCCTTGATATATGCCTTGAGAACTGCTGAAAAATCCCATGGGGGCTCCGTTCACCAATACTAGGAATTGAACTGAGGAGATACAATGCTTTAACCACGCCATTTCTTCCCCAACCATCTATTCACAAGATAAAATAAGAAACCCCAATTCACATGGTTGTACACCTTTTTAATGTCCAATTTGCAGCTTACCCTTGGCTGGCCTGATCTCAACCTACAATCCAAGCATTCGCAATCAAAACCAAGTCAAGAATTTTGCTTCCATTGGCAAAGGCGTTTTGGGAGTTATGGATGATCTTGGGTAGCACTCGTTTTAATCTATTGGCAAGAGCTTTAGCAATACCACCAACAAGACTAATTGGGAAAAAATCCTTTACCTCGATCGCTCCAGGCTTCTTTGAGATAATATGACCGTGGTATTAAGACTCTTCTCAAATTTTTTGGTAGAACTCATGAAATAACTTCATAATATCTTCCTTCACCACACCCATACCGAGGTTCAAATAGACATTGGTAAGAAATTAAGGTAAGGTATATAATCTAACTCATTAGTCTGTAAAGAAAGCTAATAATGACTTCGTAGATTAATAATCCACAATCCAAACAGCATTATTTTCTACTCGCAATAAAACAACAACAACAAAAAAAAAAAAAAACTAAAATCTCCAGAACACAAGTTATGGACTTTAGGTAAGTGAAGTGATAACAAGCTAAACTTCCCACTAAATCAATTTTCTAGCCGTTCTTTAAACCATCGATCTAATTCCTATCTTAACCTTATTGGCATTCAAAGAGAAAAGTATATAGAGAGAGAGGGGGGGGCGACCGTGAAGGGAGGGATGGCGACCGTCCTTGCCCCAGCCGATGCCGCGAGTGGAGTCGAGGTACTGTTGGACGAGGTGGCGGCACTTCTGGAGATGGTTGATGCCTTCGACGCGGTAGCACCACTTGAGCTTCTCCCTGATGATCTTCGCCTTCTCGATCTGGATCCACTTCTCCCGCACTATGTGCTCCCTCATCTCAAGCATCGCCACCGGGTCATTGTACGGGTTCGACGGATCGAAGTCGTCCGGCGGCAACTCATCGAAATCCACGCCCTTCTTTCTCCCCATTTTTCTCGCTTTCTTCTCTGGTGCCTACTCTCTCCCTTTCTCACCACCACAGATGCCGCTGTAAATGTAGCTTTACTTCTCGTTTGGGCCGCCTGCTCTCCTTTGAGTTTTAGGGCTTCGTAAAATGACATTACATCAGGCCTTACCCGGCCCATCTGCTTCACTTCATATTAGAGCATAATTGTATTATTTATAAATTATAAAGAAATATGGTAACTTTTTTTTATAAATTATAAAAAAAATATGATTTTTTTCTCTTAAATTTTATTTCATTTATATATTATTTTAAATTATTTTATAGTCAGCCGCTCAAATGGATGATTATTTAAAATGCACCATATCAATGGATGTGTTTTTTTTTTTAATAAATATAATTGAAGATTACAATATTTTATGTTAAACCCAAATTCTTTAACAAATATTATTATTTATTTGGTACTGATCAAATCATTATTTATAATTTCACAATCATGTTTATTAAGAGAATAATTCTGTTAGATGTTTTATGGTATGCAAATCTCATACAGATCATTCTTAAAAGGTGAATTTTTTTATATAAGTTCTAGTTTTTATTAAAGTGTCTATGCATAATTTACGTATCCTTAAAGCATTAGTATTGAATTATGCATCTACATATATATTTACATAATATGACTTTAAATTAGACTGCATTAGATTATGCATATCTAAAAATTTGTATAGTTATGATCAGTATTTCTATAAATTTAAAGATGGACTGTTCACTCTCCAAATCTTATTTTACTACTTTTTTTCTCTCTTCTCCTTCTCTCTCTCTCTCGACACCAACTGAAACAAACTCTTTCTCGAAACATTTATTTCTTCTTGCTCTCTCTCTCTCTCTCTCTGACACCAATGGAAAGAAATTCGAAAGAAAAAAGTAATCATATTTTATTATTATTCGACTCAAAAATGCATAATCTAATGAGAAAGTTTTTCTTAATATACAAAATTAATCTTTAAAATATGTGATTTTACGTATGTATATAGAGAAATCAATACTAGTGCCCTTAATCTGTATAAATCATTTTTTAAATTAAGGTCTATGATAATAAGGAGCATCCATTCAACATATCACATTGTGAAAAGTTGGGCAGTTGAGATGTTGATAAAGAAAAACTCCTTGAAAATGAAGATAAATGACATTTCTATAAAGAAAAAGACATTGTACATTTTAGTATTCTGTAATTTTGTTGCATGCAATATACAATTTCTGCAGTATAACCAAAAAAAATCTCATCTAAGCCGCTTGAGACCCCACTAGCTTCTTACACGTGTCATTTTCCTACCCGTCGTCCTGCTCCTCCCTCTTTACGTGTTCCCAATTGAGGGATGCCAAAGTCAACTCCAAGTCCACGTCGCTGCAGCCGGTTCGTTCGTCTGGTTTCGCGGCCAGCGACGCCTCCACAGTCTCGGCCGAAACACAGTCGGTTTCTGAGCTATTGCCTCGGCGACTCGGCTTCCGACTCAACGACGCACCAAGGTCATTGTCACACCACAACTGACGATCTAAGCCGCTGTTTCCCGGCGACTGGATAGAAGCAGACTCCACCTCCGGCTTCTCTTTCGGTTGCGGCTTAACGACCGAGCTCTTGAACTTGCTTCGAGACTTTTTGACCTTGTGGAGTTGATCGGAAGGAGCTGGTTTTACTACGTGGCGTATATCGCAGGCTTGAACTCGCGGATTCACGACCGACTCCGACAATACTTTCATGATCGGAGCCCCCCTAAGAACGGCTTCCACGGCGTCATGGCAGAGATTCCAGGTCCCGGACGAAAACAACCCGGTTGACCCGTAAATCGGGCTCACAACCCGACCACAAGCTTCGTATAGCAAGGATTTGAATATCTCTGCAACCAAAAATAGAACTTGAATTAGAAACATATACGTTTCATAATTTCATCAACGAATTTGATTTAGAAAACGGAATTTAAACTGCTCGCCAGGACGGTGATGTTCGGGTCCGGCATTGATGAGGTTAATGAGGCCGGCGCGGCCATAGAACTTGGCAAGGAAAACAGTGGCGTTGGCTTGGGACTCGGGGGTTCTGATCCACTGGAGACAGGGTCTGATGGTGCAGTCCTCGCCGCAGCCTTTGCGTAGCACTCGGCAACCGTTGCAACTCATCCGCATGTTCAGGTTTATTATGTTTGTTCAGCAAGAAAAAGGTGAGAAAATCAATATACGGGGAGAACCAAAGGAATTTGTCTGAGATTCTAGGGTAGAAAAATGAGTTGGGCGGTGGTGGGGGAGAGGAGGCATTTTTGTAAGCGAGGAGAGGACGTGGGTTTGTGGGGGGGGGGGGGGCCGCAGTTTCTTTTCCGAGAAAATGGTATTGTGGAGGTGGCTGCTTTCCGAGAAAATGAGACACGATATCATTTCTCATGTAGCGAAATGTCGTGTTTGCCCTATCTCAGTGAAATACATTGTCGTCGAACATATCTAATGTTGAGAGGAGTATCGGAACTTTCCACGTTAACTTCTCTTAAAAAGCCTTACATCGAAGTATATACTTCTAACTTCTCTTAAGTGTTTTCAAATAAATATTCTAGAAGGTTAAATAAAAAGAAAATATATATATTTTTTATAAAAAAAAAATTTTTATCAATCACTATTCATCACTCCACATCCTATAAAAAACATCTTTACATATTATGAAAAGATTATAAGTATAGAATATAAGAGTGAATAGTCACTAATATGAAACATTCCATTTTTTTTAAGATTTAAAGCTAATTTTTTTCAATTTTAGCAAAATTCTAGGCTTGTGTATTTTATCAAGAATTTGAGAAAGACAACTGATGTTTCATGTTTTTCATCGTGGCTGCATTGTAATTATAGGTAATAGGAAGGGGACTGATAAAAGATGAAAAACCCATGCAAATTGGTCCAAAAGAAGGAACAACACGTGTAACCATGTCCAGTGCTCAGAGTGTGGCCGAGTCGCCACATTGTGGCATAACTTCCCTTATGCTCCGGAAACAATCCTACTCGCATTCTTTACTACCCGTTCAACACGCATCAGTTTCAAAATTTTGAAAATAATTCATTTTACTTGAAAATGACATGAGAGAAACACTATCTAGCTCACTAATATGCTTTTTTTTTTTTTTTTGTCTACATTAGATCATCAACCTATAAGGTTTAAGTTTATAGATCTTTATCGTTTTTCAACTAGGAGTCTAGGACAATTAAAGAAAAAACTCTAAGCGTCTCCTCCCCCTTTCTCTTTCGTAAGAAATCAAGGATTTCAGATTTGATTTTTGTTGGAATGGGAGAAGATTTTGACTTCCTCCTCTTCCTCCCTCTCCTTATCTCATTCCCTCTTTCCTTCATTAACTCACATTGTCTATCAAGATTTTTTTTGTTTAGTTTTATTTTGTTTTTTTCAAGGTTAAAAAAGATAAACCTACAGCTTTTTGGCAACTCTCGAAAAACACGCACTGTACAAGCAGATTCACAGCTCAAAAATCAAAATCACCGTGCATGGTTCTTACGTGCCACCCCTTCCGGCAGCTTTTCTCGACACACACACCATACACCGAACTCGCCACTACGAGACTTTTCAGAATATGATCTTTGTAATTAAAAAGAAAGAAGTGTGTTTGTCTTCTCAGGCTGTTATAGATTCTAAAGTTTATCGGAGTTGGTTCAAACTATAATCCTTTTTTTTCACATCTATCTTATTATTTTCCTTTTTGGATTTCTTATTGTTAATTTTTTTTTTTAAAAGCTCGTATTTTAAACGTTTATTTGTAGAGGTTAAGTCATCTCTTTCTATGAAGGATGAGCTTGAATTTCTGTTTAGGTAGATTGTGTTGTCTGTTGGACGTTTATCTGTAGAGAGTATCAGCAATAGTGAAGACCAGACCAATCATAAAAGAAAATAGTGTACTGGTGGAGTTCTAAATGCATTATTTTGGTTTATGATGTCATGTTTAATATGGGGACATCCAAAAATGTAATCGGTCAAAAAGTTTTTAGATTTTTTTTATAAATTAAATCTTATTATATCAGTGATATAAAATAGATGTCATTTATACTGACTCGTAAATAAAAGTTATTTACTAATTTTTCTTGTGAACTATTGTTAAAAACGTGATAGATCTAAAGACCGTCTACATACATACCTTTATTTTTTAATGAGGTTTTTTAATTTTAACTCAAATATATGTTCCCAAATTTTACAGAACTTGGGTTATGTAAACATACTGAGAACACAAATGAGCATTTTTACCCATTTTGTAGGGCTGAATAGGAGAGTTTTGGTTTGGTGGATATGGCCTCCTTGACCTGTTTCCTTAGCCTTTGCATGTATGCACATGATCTTTCATCAAATTCATAGACAAGACAAAGAAGCCTACTGGTGGATTGAAAACATTTTCTCTATCCATCCCAATGGAAGAGAACTAGTTCGTGTTGTACTATTTACAATTAAAGATTGAAAATTTTTTAGAGGTCTTCTAATACAGTCTTTGCTCGGAGACTCTTGAGTGTTGATTGTGGCTCTAAACCTCAAATAAAAGAAACTCATCTCTCTTGTAGGAATTTTGGGACATCTTTAAAAAACGTTATGTAATATCAAAATTTGGATACGAGAACTTGTTAGATTGCTACAATACAAAATGTTGCACCTTTCATCACTCATGGATCAAGTACCTTATTTTCTTTGAAATAAGCATTCAAAAGTTGATAATCAATATCATCTCATCGTAGTGAAATATTGAAATAAGAGTAGGATGATGATATAATTTATAGAATTCTCTTTGTTTTCAAGCAAAATGTATGTCATATTTAATACATATAGAAAAACGTTTGTTGCAAGCACTTGGTGCAAATGGCGTGCAAACAGGACTGACGTGGAGACACTTGATGAGAGAGAGACCGAGCTGATGAGAGAGAGAGACGACCTGAGGAGTGAGAGATAGAGAGAGTTGATGAGAGAGAGAGTGCTGATGAGAGAGAACATGTGCATTTAGAGTAAGAGTAAACAATTCATTTTAAATTTGACCTGGCCTGAATGACCGCACACTAGTTATATCTAATGACTATATATAGAAGAGTTGATACATATATTACACAAATGTTAAAAGTAGAATTAAAAAAAGAAAATAAAAGAAAGGATATGTACATAATTATTTTATGATTTTTACTAAACTCTTCAATAAAATATGATTATTTTTAAAATTCAAAGTCATCAAAATTAAACAAAAATCATATAAATTTAATAAAATCATATTAGAAAATTGAACAAAAATTGTTTTTTCTTTTATCTAATATATATATATATATAAAACAGCCGCGTGAAAATAAGCGCGTGTGAGAATTTGTGCCGGTGGAGTGACAGCGAAGATCGCCGCCTGCCTGTGCTGGTCCACTCCCTGTTTTGTGGAATCCGTACCTGGATTTGACCGAAAGAGTACGCACATCTGTGGGCGCCCTTTGGTCTTTGGCGGCTGACCCAATGGTTTTCCCGTTTCCTGGTTTTTTGCTTTTAAGTTCTTTCAATGCTTATCCAGTAGGGTTTTGTTATATAATCTCTTACTATTTATCTATACTTTACACTCTATATTTTTTAATATTTTTTTTAAATTTTTTTTAAATTTATTTTTTTTAAATATTTCAAATTTTTTATTTACTATTCATATAAAAATTATTTAATAAAAAAATTTTAAAACAATTTAAAAAAAAATGAAGTGTGGAGTGTTGGAAGGTTGAGAAGATTTATTGTATCCAATAACTCTGGATCCCACGCTTCTTTCCCTTAACTTTTCTTTGAAAGTTTCATTTTTTTCAGTTAGGTCTCGTTTGTTTTTAAAAAATATTTTATTTTATCTCATCTCAATTTTATTATTATATTATTTTAAATTTTAATATCAAATAAAATAAAAAATTTAACTTTTTCAAATTTATCTCATCTTATCTCACCTAATCATTACAACTTTCCCAACTTTCAATACAAAATAAAATAAACAATTCAACTTTTTCAAATCCCAAAATAAAAATAATATTAAAAAATATATTCTAATAATACTTTATTTTACTTTTTAATTTTAATCTTAACTCATCTCATCTCATCTTATTTCATCTCTAAAAACAAACGAGGCCTTAGTTGAGATGCGATCAAATAAAATAATTTAATAAAATAAAATGAGATGAAAAGCTTATTATATCTAAACATTAAAAATATCAGTTTATATTCTCTAATTATTATTCATAAGGTTAGGAATAATGATATATTTACATAGAGAAACACTACTTTACTCTCCACTTTTGACCGCCCAAGTTGACCGTTGGGTAATTTTTTTTTTTTTTTACTTAATGATTAAGGAAATGATTTTAAATATATTGAATTTTTTTTATTTTTTAAAAATATTTAAATGTATTAAAAAAATATGAAAATAATAATAATAATAATAATAATGATTGGCGGTACGCCCAGCGGTAAAGGTGGGGCGGCAGGGTAGCCCCACCCATTTACCTATCAGTTTAAGTTTTTTAAAATAAATAATAATTCCATATAATATTAAAACAGAAATTATTAGTTCTAATCTTAATTATATATTCTATTATATTTAATTAAATATTCTACGTGTTGACAAATCTTAATTATACTTAAATATTCCACATAGTGATTTCAAAAAAAGAACTTAATTATACTTTAAAAAAAAGTGTAGAAATTTTGTGTAATTTCTTTGAAACAAGTTGGAAAATATGAAAATCGTATAAAAAAATCTATTTTAAAGCTTCTGTTTTGAAACAAGTTGTAATTTCTTTTAGAAGCTTATGTTTGATTAGTCTTCTTAACGGTTGTTTGTTTGATTAGTCTTGTGGACAATTGACTAATCTCTTTTATCCTTTTAGATAATTTAGTGGATAGGAAGAATTAAATCCATGACTGAGTATTAAGAAAATCCAGGACTGAATAAAATAAAATAGCCATGTTACAGCTTCGTTTGGTTCCTAAATCAAACTCATCTCATCTCAATAATTATTATAATTTTTTAAAATTTTAACATAAAATATAATAAAGAATTTAATTTTTTTAAATTTTAAAATAATAATAATAATAATAAATAATATTTTAATAATATTTTATCATCTAAACTCAACTCACTTCAACATCCAAATGCACCCATTCCGTGAACATGACATTCAACACCATCTCACCGACTCTTACAATGTGTTAAAACTTAAGTCCACGTATACAACATCTAACATCAATTATTTTTTATTTAAATAAAAGCAAGCACATGCAATTGTTTTAGCAGCAGGTGATGTGTCGCATGCGATCTTATCGAATTAAATGAGTGTACCTTATGCCTCTTCCAGTCTTCCTATTAAATGTCTGCCTCTTCGTATTAAATGTCTCTTTTGCTTTTTCTATTCTATTCCAACTTTAGAAAAGAAGTTATATTATAAGTAAAAGAAAATAGGAAATCTTCGTACCGATTCGTCTAATAAATTCAAAAAAATAACTCTTTAATGGGTGAATGATCATAAATAGACTTCTTATTTTAATTTTCATGTGTCTGCATGCTAGAGAAAATCTCACGGAATCCACCTAGAGGGGATATTTGGATTCCCTAGCTATCTAGGCCACTACTAGGAAGCAAACTCACGACAAAGAAGCAAACCCAAAGCTTTAGCCTAAGGTCAAGAGGGCCACGTCTGAAGAGCCTGTAACTGTAACTAAACAGCAGATAACTACCATGAGATCGGAGTATTGATCCACAGTTAAAAACTATTATCTTAAGGAAGATAGTCCCTATAAAACAAGAGTTATCTCCCTCATCGATTAGTAAGGGATCATCAAGGATATACATACGAAAATGGTGGGTTAGAGTCAATTACCATCATGTCATGTCCATGTCCTTCTATAAATAACCTATGAGAGGTAACAAACAGAATCATATTCATCTTTATATATATTTATTCTCGCATTGTGTTACTGACTTAAACATCGAAGTCTATCCAGGACAACCAGTGCCGCCTCTTCGTTGTTATAGGTCATCTATACGGTTGGTAGTGTGAAACACATCCTTTATAGTGGCGCTGTCTGTGGGATCTTCTGACAGAGGTTAAACTAGATTTTTACATGACAACCGTTACGCGATCACACATACACGGGGATCCAGAAACAAGCATGACAAAAGTAGAGGTGAGGTTAGCGCAAACAGAAGAAAGGCTTAAGCAAGTGATGGCAGTTGTTGAGCAACTGCAAAAGGAGAACAAGGAGTTAAAACGGCAGAAGGATAACCCCTTGGCCCAGAACGGGCAAGCTAAAAGAGATGCACACAGCGCAGAAGGGGTAAACAGTGAAGAGATTGAAAAGAAAAAGATGCACAACTAGTTGCGCAGTTTGGTCGACAAATATGAGGAGATGGCGAAGAGGATAGGTGGTTCCTCTTCCGTGGAATAGCTCCTCACGCATACAGACCTACCATACAACAAGGAGGTCATGGCAGTTCAACTACTGTCTAAATTTAAGGTACCACAGATCGACATATACGATGGATTAAAGGATCCTATTGATCACCTCGAAAATTTCAAAACACACATGACCCTCCACGGCTTCCCCGGAGAGGTGGCTTATTGCGCGTTCTCACTAACATTGAAGGGAATAGCACGTGGCTGGTTCAGGATTATGCGCCTCGAATCCATTGGCAGTTTTGAGGAGCTCGCAAAACATTTCATTACACAGTTCATGGCAAGTAGAAGGTGTCGTAAGCCAGTCGCATATCTATTGACCATAAAACAGAAGGAAGGTGAGAACCTGAAAACTTACCTAACCCGCTTCAACAAAGACAGGCTAACCACAAATGACTAAGATAAAAAGATCACCTTGGCCACCCTCTTGGGTGGAATCTGGTCCCGAAAGCCTATTCATGGCCGAACTGGCTGAAAGGACTCTGTCCACCCTAAAGAAGTTCATGGACCTAGCAAACAACTTCGTTAATGCGAAGGACACATTACAGGCTCTCTTGGAGCCACAAAAGTAGGAAACCAAACCAGAGAACAAGAACCAGAATAATTCCAGAGATAAAGACAAAAGGGTCAACGGCTGAGGGCACCAAGATGATAAACGCGACTAATACACTAGTCAACAAGACCAAGGACGCCGCCTAATCCACAACAACCATAATGTACAAGAAAACAATAAGGCCACAAGAAAGGAAGATCATTTGCCAAGCAGGGGCCAACGCCATTGCACGTATCACCAAACCAATTTCCATTGGACCAAAGATTGCATCACCCTAAAGAAGAAGGTCGACTAGTTGTCCGGAAGTGGGGAGTTGGAAAAGATGCTGGCCGATTACATTAGGCCACAGAGGGAGGAGAATCACCAACGAGAGAAAAGGCAAAGTAGAAGCCCCAAGTATCAGTGAAAGACAAGAAAGGAATAACTCACCTCTGCCAAGAAGGGACCAAGAATAGGCCCCCATTGGAGAAATTCGCACAATGGCAGGCGAATTTGCTGGGGGCGGTGCCATAGCATCAAGCAGGAAAGCCCATGCCCGTAGAGCGAGGTATAATGAGATATACATGGTGGATAGGCTGTACAAATATCCCAAGACAGGGGCAACCCCAACCATTTTGTTCGAGGACGAAGATTGTGAAGGGGTTATGTACCCCTATGACGACGCTCTAGTGCTCACGCTACTAGTTGCCAACTACACGACCAAGCGGGTCTTGGTCGATAATGGGAGTTTAGCCGACATCCTGTTTTGGGATGCATTCACCAGTATGGCTATCAACCCAAACAGATTGTGACCATCACCTTTTTCTGCTTAAAGGATTTTCAGGAGAAGACGTTCAACCCATTAGCGCCACCACACTTCCGGTTACGACAAGGCAAGGGGTCCACACGATCACCAGCATGACAAACTTCTTAGTGGTCAAGGCCCCATCATCCTATAACATTATATTGGGACGCCCGATCCTCAATAACTTAAAGGTGGTAACATCCACTTACCACCTTCAAATGAAGTTCCCAACAGAAGCGGGAGTCGGCGAAGTCCGAGGCGAGCAGATATTGGCCCAAGAGTGTTACGTCCAGGAGTTGAAGGCGGGGAGCCAGCAGTATGTTCAGTAGGCTACTTAGGGGAGTAGCTGCCACCACCACCTCGGTTAGAAGAGGAACAAGACATAGAAGCCAGGGATGAAAGCAATCTGCTACAAGCAATCCAGAACACCCAACCGCCACCACAAGGGTTGGTATGAAGCTCCCACCTGAGTACCAAGAGGTCCTAAAACAGCTGCTGATTGAACTTAGGGACGTATTTGCTTGGAGCCATGAAGACATGCCGGGGATTAATAACACAGTCATAGAGCACAACCTCTGCATCAACCCAAAAGCCAAGAAAGTGCGGTAGAAAATGAGGTCATTCAGCATGGAGAAATGTGCGGCTATAGCTGAGGAGATCGACATGCTTTTAGCAGTGAGTTTTATACAAGAGGCGCACTACCTTGAATGGCTTTCCAACGTATTGCTTGTTAAAAAATCTAATGGTAAATGGAGGATGTGCGTAAACTTCACCGACCTTAACAAAACTTGTCCCATTGACAGTTTCTCACTTCTTCGGATTGACATCATTGTGGGCGTTACGGCCGGGCATAAATTTTTGAGCTTTATGGATGCCTACTCCAGCTATAATCAAATCAGGATGAATAAGGCGGATGAGGAGAAGACGACATTCATAACGGATAGAGGACTCTACTACTACGGAGTGATGCCCTTTGGATTGAAGAATGTGGGGGCGACATACCAAAAGCTAGTCAATCGAATGTTAAAGCACCAAATATGGAAGACCATGGAGGTATACGTAGATGACCTCCTGGTGAAGAGCAAGGAAGTTGCCCAACACCTAGTAGACCTCAGGGAATCCTTCGCAGTATTATGCAAATTCAAGATGAAGTTGATTCTAGCAAAATACGTGTTCGGAGTGAATTCAGGCAAATTCTTGGGGTTCATAGTCTCGGAGAGAGGAATCAAAGCCAACACAGAGAAGATAGAAGCAATTTTAAACATGGCACCATCGTGAACCATCAATGATGCCCAACGACTAGTAGGGAAGGTGGCCGCCTTGAACAGGTTTGTGTCAAGGTCCACGAATTAATGTCTCCCCTTTTTTTTGAGTTCTAAGGAAAGTACACCCTTGGAATGAAAAGTGCGACCAAGCCTTCCAAGAATTCAAGCGGTACCTGACCAATCCACCCCTATTGAGACAGCCTAATCAAGGGGACATCCTATATGTTTACTTGGTAGTATCCCCTCAAGCTGTCTCCACCATCCTAGTTAAGGAGGAGGAAGGAAACCAGGCGCCAGTCTACCACACAAGCCGCGCCCTAAGGGGCGCCGAAGTTAGATACCCACGGATGGAGATGCTGGCTTTTGCACTAGTGGTAGTCGCTAGGAGGTTGCGACCATACTTCCAAGCTCATCTAATAAAGGTATTAACAGAATATCCTCTCGGGAGAGTACTACAAAAGCCAAATTCCTCGAGAAGGCTAGTTGTGTGGTCAATTGAGCTTAGTGAATTCGAAATTGGCTATGCACCCAGAAACGCAATCAAGGGCCAATCCCTTATAGATTTTGTGGCCAAATTTAATGGTTTCCCAACAGAGGTCGTAGTGCCACTCCTCAACCGATCCTGGACGGTCTTTGTCGACGGGTCTGCCTATTGAGTCGAGGGCGGCATATGGATCCATATTGTTACAGAGGCAAGTCAAGAGCACTACTATATGGCAACGCTCACCTTCAGGATCACCAATAATGAGACAGAGTATGAATAGCGGAACTATCTGCCACCCAGGCGCTGGGCACCAAGCAGATCGAGGTAAAAGTTGATTCCCAGATAGTGGTGAACCAGGTAACAGAGGCCTACGCCAGTAAGAGGGAGAAGCTGAAGAAATATCTCGAGCAAGTACTTGTGCTCCATGACCAGTTCAAGTGCTTTTCCATATAACAAATTCCAAGGGCGGACAATTTAGTGGCAGATAGGTTGGCGAGGGCGGTGTCAGCGAAAGATGATGCAGAATTACCATGGGAGGTATAGAGGAGGCTAATCGAGGTACCAGCCGTTGGGATCCTAGTAACACAGATAGGACTTGGGACGCTAGAATGGGCCATCGAGATAGAAAACCACCTAGAGACGGGGAAGCTCCCTGAAGGAAAAGGGGCAGTAAGGAAGATCAGGAGGAAGGCGATGCGGTTTGTCAAAATGGGTAGCGTCTTGTACAAAAAGTGTTTCACAACACCCTTACTAAGGTGCCTCTCACCCGAAGAAGCGTAGTATGTCATTGCAGAAATACATGAGGGTGTTTGCGGTAACCATTCGGGAGGGAAAGTCTTAGCGAGAAAAGCCCTAAGGACAATGTACTATTGGCCCAACACTCTCTAGGATGCTAAATAGTTTGCTAGGAGATGCACTCAGTGCCAAGCATACACCCTAGTCCCACACTGCCCACCAGAAAAATTATCCTCCATAACCTCCCCATGGCTCTTTGCCCAGTAGGGGTCAACTTGGTTAGACTATTCTTATCGGGAAAGGGTGGGGTAAAGCACATGATAGTAGCAGTAGACTACTTCATGAAGTGGGTGAGGCAAAAGCTCTAGCCACCATAACAACCAAAGCCGTCACCAAGTTCTTATGGAAAAGTGTTGTGTGCAGATTCAGGATCCCCAACACTATAATCTCTCACAACGGGAGGTAGTTCGATTTAGAATATTACAGGGCGTGGTGCTAGGAACTTGGGATAAAGTAAGGTACTCATCGCCCAGGCACCCTCAAGCAAATAGGTAAGCAGAATCAACAAATAAGTCCCTACTCGAGATCTTGAAAAAAAAGTTGGGCGACTAGAAAGGTGAGTGGGTAAAAGAGCTTCCAAGGGTCTTGTGGGCCTACAGAACTTTGGTGAAGACCCTCACTGGGGAGACGACTTTCACTTTGACGTTCGAGAGTGAAGCAGTCACCCCCACAGAAGTTGGCTTTCCCACATACTGGACCAACCACTTTAACTAGGAGGAGAACAACCAAGTCATTCAAGGTCGACGACCTTGTCCTGAGGGAAACAGGGGTCACGACCCAAGATGAAGGGAAGGTTGGCCCATGATGGGAATGGCCCTACGTAGTGGCCACTAGCAACAATCTAGGATCATATCGGCTTAAAGACAGCGAGAGAAGGGAGCTACAACACCCGTGGAATGGTGAACACCTAAAAAGGTTATACCCTTAGAAAGTTCATTTTCTTATGCATTTATTTTAAAGACAATTTTTATTTTTCGGAATGTATATTTTGACGAAATTCAAGGCAATAAAAGTGGGTAAGCATTTAGCCCATTGCCGATCAAGGCGGGCGTTGAGGTCAAAAGATCCCATGACGCCGTCACCAAATTAGCCACAAAAGGTTGAGTTACACACTTGTGGTGCAACTAAGGCGGGCGTGGAGGTCAGAAGTCCCTACGACCCAATCGCCAAGTTAGCCACCAAAAGTCAAGTCGGGCACTTGCAGTGCACTCAATAGTTAGCGACCAAAAGTCGAGTTACACACTCGCGGTGCAACCAAGGCGAGCGTGGAGATCAAAAGACCCCACGACCCCATCGCCAAGTTAGCCACTAAAGGTCAAGTCGCACACTCGTGGTGCACTTAAGTTAGCCATAAAAGGTCGAGTATACACTCACGGTGCACTCAACAGTTAGCCACCAAAGGTCGACTTACGCACTCACGGTGCAACCAAGGCAAGCGTGGAGGTCAGAAGATCCCACAACCCCATCGCCAAGTTAGCCACCAAAGGTCAAGTCATACACTCGCGATGCATGTGGCGCCCCGAACTTCTATGTACGGACACGCACGAAAATCGAGACACCTGGGATGATGACAACAAGATCACGCACCCCAACGACACGTGCCGAGTGTGTGATATGCAACACGTGTACAAAAATAAAATGCAGCGGAAATGTTAAGTCAGATAACTAAGTACCAGAGTTTAATACAATACAAAATAGTACTGAAATCCACAAGTCAACATAATACAATTTTCTTGTTCATAAAACAAGATCAAATAAAATACAAATACAAAATAGAACATATCCAAATATCCCTACTCCTCAAGCGGAGTCGCATCATCGGGCTCAACCTCCTCAAAACTTGCATCAAAATCTGTAGTACCAATAAATGGTACCACAGGTAAGTAAAACCTAAAAATACTCCAAGATAACAAATATAATAATACAACAGCCCCTATGCATGCACATGATGACCAAAACAACAAATCCGAGAAAAACACCATTTCTCGTAAAATCACAATTTTTCACGCACGCCAAAAATCACCATTTGGCACAACTTAATAACCAGGAATAGTTACATTAATTTCAATTTTATCCCGTATGCACCATGGCCTCCCCTAGAAACCATCCACATACCCTGGCTTCTTTATTCACTCCACGGGTAACGGCCGTGCGAGTAATATACAACGAGTGATGCCCAGTTCCGCGCCCACCGCGTACATAGCCAAGCATCCTCTGATCCCCGCCAGCCTGAGGGATCACGGAGTCGGATCGAGAGCGCTACCATCCCGTCCAAGTCCCGAGCAACAGTTCCAGGGGACGACACTCAGTATATTCCGCTCCCGAGTGCCCAGAGGAGTTCCACCGAGATAATGACCCATCTCGGCTTGGGGGTGATACACACGCACCCAAAAGTCTTTTTATAAAACACAGTTTTCAAATATACACACCCACGCATGCGTGCACAATGCCATGAAATCAACCAATTACCAACAACCAACAGTTATCAGTAATTTCTAAATAACCAATACAGTCTAATCAGATAACCAAAACACAGTTTATAAAACAGGTTATTGCAAAAATATATTTAAATCTTAAAAATCTTTTGGAGAAATACTTACAGTGCTTTAAAATAATTTATGGAGGATCAAGGAAGAACTGGAAGCACCAAAACAGCAACTCCACAGTGTAAAAACACTGTGGCCGAAATACACAGTGTACCCAAATTTCAACGGAGTCAAACGAAAACTTGGAAACAATAGGGTAGGGCCTATGGGAGGTGGTGAAGCTAATGGAAGTGATGGTTGGCCGTGGGTGGCGGCCGAAACGGTGGTTTAAGGCCGAGAAACTCGAATCGGAGAGGGTGTTCGTATGGGCGGCTCCGGCGACGGATCGGGCCCAAAAGTGGGTCGGTTAGGACGGCAAGGAACCGGTGGTGAAGTGGCTAAGAGATGGTGGCCAATGGTGGTCGGACGACGAGAAAACCGCCGCGGGTTCGAACGAGCTGTGGCGGCTAACGGCGGCAAGGCACGGGTTGAAACTGGTGGAGCAGGGTCGCCGGCGCACGGGGAGTCCGGTGGCACTGGCGGTGTCGACCACGGCGGCCGGCAACGGCGACGGTGAGGTGAAAACCGAATGTACGTGGGAGAGGAGAGAGAAAAGTTTGGGCTGGAGGAGAGAGAAACCACGCGGGAGAGAAAAATATCCAGAAGAAAAAGAGGAGAAAAAGGAAAAAGAAAAGAAAGAAAAGATGGGGAAAAGAAATGAGATCCAGTCCTCACAATTTTTGGGTCACAACTGATTCTCAAAATAACTATTTTTAAAACAGTAAATTAAATAAATCAATTTAAACTCAAAACTAGTTAAAGTAAATATTAAACTCCGACAAAAACATCCTTTAAAATAAACAAGCAATTAAATTACAGATCACTAATTAAAATTAATCAAACGCAGTGAAATGCTTTAATAAAATAATAATAATTATAAAACACATATACAAACCAATTTAAATTAAAAATCAATTTAAATCCACAACAATAATTAACAATAAGAAAGCCAAAAAAAAATAATCTTCATAACTTAAAATATTATAAAATAATATTCTAAAACTCCAAAAATTCTAAAACAAGAGAATCAATTTTTAAATTAATTAAAATAATCCTTCATTAAAATACACTAAAATACGGGGTGTTACAATGCACTCAACAGTTAGCCACCAAAAGTCGAGTTACATACTCGCGGTGCAATCAAGGAGGGCGTGGAGGTTAGAAGATCCCACGACTCCATCTCCAAGTTAGCCACCGAAGGTCGAGTTATACACTCACAATGCACTCAATAGTTAGCCACTAAAGGTAGAGTTTTACACTCGTGATGTAATCAAAACGGGCGTAGAGGTCAAAAAGTTAGAAGATCCCACAACCCTCTTAGCAGACCAGCTGAAGTGACGCTTAAAGACTAAGTACCCGAGGAGTGAAAGAACAAAAAGCACACAGAGCAGCAAAACGGAACATTATCCAAAACACAAATCTCACGCAAAGGTAAGAGGCCAATTCAAGGGCCAAAAAGTTGTCCAAAAACAACAAAACACTACGCACAAAAAGCAAAAGGCCAATTTGAGGGCCCAAAAATAAAATTGTTCAGAGATAGCACTCAAAGATACAAAGAACCCCAAAAGAGGGTGGTAATTACAAAAAGCCCAAAATAGGGGCCCAACAATCATCACAAACAAAAAGAAAATTCACTCTGGCGGCGGCGGACGTGGGAAGGTATCAGGCATTACATTGCAACCCATAGCATCTGCATACTAAACCGCAGCAGCATCCGGCTTGAAATCCTTCAAGTTTAGATTTCTTAAAATGGCCTGAGGGTTGGCCAACAAATGCACTTGCAAACAAGCCACTCCTGCCCTATACCCATATCTGAAGGCCCGGTCTCGAACTGCCTTGCCTGCGGACAACTGAGGGTGTAGTCGAACAATCTCGTTGTTCGCAGCAACCAACTGGGATTCCAACCTCCCCCGCGCCTCTTGCAGCTCTTTCACCTGCGCGACCAGCTTGGTCACACTCCCTAGTGTCTAGTCTTGGCGAGCGTCTATCACCTCACGCTCCTTTTTATATTTATCGTATCTAGCCTTTGCGTGAGCCAGGACCCCTTGTAGCTCGGCTATCTTTGTGTCCTTCTCGTGACGCTCCTTCCAAAACGCCTCTTTTCTTTGGGCCAACTCCTTGGCCACTTTCCCACACTTCTCTTCGAAGAAAGCCAAGGTTGTAACCGTCTTCTAACATTTTCTGTAAGCATTAGCTTGAGATCACTTGGACGAGTCTAACACTCCCCTTAGGCGCAACACTTCTACCTCGATCAAAAAAATTGTAATAATGAAATGAGATGATTTATGTATCCAAATGAATCCTAAGAAAAAGAGAGGCAACAGAGAGGAGGTTGCTTCAGCTTAGGCTGTGATTGACTTGTAGAGGAAAAGAAAAGAACTAGAAGGCTCATAGACCATTTTTCTAATAGAACTTCATGAGAACAATGGTAGAGAACTTAATAAAGATGGAGAGCTTGTATAAACTCTATTTGTAGTGGAGTTGAATTGTTTATTATATTTGAGATTTGAAAAAATTGAGTAATTTATTATATTTCATGTGAGAATTTGAAAAAATTGTAATGATAAGATGAAATGAAACCGTTTCTATATCTAAACACGAGTATTTGTAATAGATTCTGCACTAAAGACTCGTGGACGTAACCAAACTATATGTAAATCCTTATTTTCTTTATTTTCAATCATTTATCATTAAACGTGGAATGGATGAGCATTCCAATTACACCACCACCCATAATCAGCAGGAAGAGAGTCATCCAAACGAACTATTGGATCAAAAAAATGCATCAACATTTCTCATGACTCATGAGTATTAGTAAATAGTTATTCAGACAGAATAATTCTGTCATGATTTTATTCAACTTTTCCTTTCCTCGAATAAGCCTTAATATCTTTGTCAAAAGTTGATATTCTAAATTCAATTATATTATGTGAATGATGTATAGTATAAAAACTTTGAAATAAATTATTCTTTTTAATTAATATTTTGAACAAGAACTACCATAAACATAAAGAGATTATATAAAAATATATCTATAAATTAATATAATTGAATAGAATTCTACTTTTTAATAAAATTAACTTCATAATTTCAGATACCACGTCAAACCATATTAGTGTATTTTCTAAACTATTTGTTTTTCCCAACCGTTGCACTCCCTAAAATGCCGTTAAAGACCCACCAATATTTCCTTCATTTTTTTTTCTCAATTGAGCTCTACCTCGGATTTATGCCTCAAAATCCGCTAAAGCTACTGGTTTTGATTTCACTGCCACAATCCAAACAAGACGAGCAAATAAATTAAACCACAACCCGAGCAAATAAAACATTTTTCGAAATTTGAGAAATCCCTATGAGCGATGTTTGAGATAGAAATCCACGATGTTTGCATGTTTCAGGATATTGCTTTAGTGAATCACTGGAAATTCTAAGTTTTTGCTGTGTTTCCAAGCATTTCACGATGACGATGAGTTCCGTATCAGAGCATTCTACGAAAGAGTATGAAGGATTTACCGGTACAAATGTTGTTGCTAGTAGGGTTGTTTTTGAACAAATGACAAATAATATGGCAAGGGGGGAAGGTAAAGGGAGCTGATTTTTCCCCTCTCCGATTGCTTCATTTGCATGCTTTTTATTTCGTAAACTAACTTTTTCCTACTGATTTTCCTTTTGCCAGCCAAATAGCGAGCACCGTTGGTGGAGTGGTTGAATAACACTCTCCCTGATGTTATCTTACCATCGAATGCATCAGATGAAGACTTGAGAATGTGTTTGATTGATGGTACTATTTTATGCCGGATATTGAATAAGCTCAGACCCGGTTCTGTGAGTGAGGCTGTCGAAATGTTCTTTTTCTTTTCATTCTTCTCTTTTTATTGAGATTTGTGATGGATGCTGGATTCTCAACCCTAACTTTCATTTTCCATTCCAGGAAGGTGATTCCAATTGTTCTTCAGTTTCCTCAGAAAATATTAAAAGGTTTCTGTCTGCAATGGACGATTTGGTGATGCCCAGATTCGAGATGTCAGACTTAGTGAAGGTACTAGTCTATTTTTCAATGATTTTTGCAAGCCCCATGGAATCATCTTGAAAATATTGTGAGACCCACCTCAAAAAGTACATGACAGTGGATCCCATTTTTTTCTTTCAAAAGGCTTGCACGGGACTTAAACACTATGGATTTGTATCTAGGATTCTATAGGGACCTTTGGCCACTTTGAGATATACACACAAGACGGTTCTTGGTAATGGATTAACAACTCCTAACGTACATGCTCAAAATTAATGTGATTTACATGTGGGAGTGAGGCTTTGATAATTTGCTATATACTACACTTTTATTCCCCTTTCATCTCACTACGTAAATGTGACACTTTTCATCACTCTTGCGTCATCTTTATATACTTTTTTAAAAGAAAGTTCAAAAGTTGATGAACAATGTCATTTCATCATAGTGGGATGAAGGTGTAGTATATAGCAATTTTCCTTTTCTTTTATGCATGTCTTCTTCTACTAGTTGGCCTTTGCTTCGAAATGTTCCTTTCTCTATCTCTCTAACACACCAATGAGTTTTATGCAGGCAGGAATCTATGAAGAGTGTAATTGAATGCCTTGCAACCCTTCGAGCGCAATTTATGCCAAATGTTGTTGTAGACAATTTTTCTCTTACCAGTCTGATAACTAATTGCGGAAGCCCTAGTGGGAATGCATCCTCCAGTGGACATTTATCTCAATTACCTGGAGAAGAGAGGCAGAAACTTGTATCTAACTCTGATTTTCAACATGGTTTGAGCAATCCTGTTATGTCAGGTATAGTGGTTGCTCTGTGTGCTTGTGTTTATGAGGTCTTTCAAGAATTGTATGCTTGCAGCTACTCAAAACTGATCATAAATAAATCCCCACCTGATTTATTGCTGTGATGCTATGATCCTTATTTCCCTATGTTTAAAAGTAGCCATAAGGCTGATTTTCTTTCATTTGTTAAAGCTGACTAAATTCTGCATTCTTTTTTGTTTATCCATTTAGTTGATGTTGCATGTTTTCTCCCCTTGCACAGAGCCATCAGTTGCATTAAAGAATCAGGCTGGGCAGAAGTACCACGAAGTGTTTGAACTCAAACCAGGGCGATTCGAAGACCTTTCTCTTTCTAAATCTTCAGAGATGATGAAAACAAACTGTTTGGATGTAACTTCTTGAGATCTCTTTTCTTCCCAAGAAACCTTGACATTTGGTCGGGTCTTAAAATCTCTTTTCATGATCAGTGTCTCTTTTGAGAATGCCCCAACTCAATCCCTATTAAGTGTTATGAATGGAATTTTGGATGTAAGCACTGAAAGAAAGAATGGTGAAATACCTAATGTATGTCGATGGGATGGTATATGTGTATAAATTTAAGTAATGCATGCATCTAGGTGCATAAGCATGTTCTTGTGTATTTGCATGCATATTGTACATATGTAGGTCTAAAACTGTGTTATGATACTACTTTTGTTTTCTCAGCGTACAACATGTATGTTGAGAAAAGTTGTGCAGGAGATCGAGAGCCGCATATCAACTCAAGCTGAACACTTGAGAACTGTAACATGTCTTCCAGATTTTCTTACATCTATTGGTTTTTTTTTTCTGCTCTATGTTAGTCTCCTAATGTTTTGTTTGTCTGTTTTCACCTACAGCAAAACAATTCTTTCAAGGCTCTTGAAGAGAAATACTGGTCAAGCATCGGAGTAATTGAAGCCCTAGCATCAGGAACTAGTGAAAAGGGCCAGGTATGGTGAACAATACAAGTCAAAAAGTTGAAACTAGACTGGTGTACATTAATATCTCTGTTGTGTGGGATTGTGTATATTTTCTTATATTTGGTACTACATTTTCTTTACTAAATTAGAGTTGTTCATAACAAATTGTTATGGACCAATTTGAGCATATAAAATCCATAGACAATGTCAAAGTTGGTCTGAATACCCATTTCAGAGGGTTTGCCTTTAATATATAGATGAGAATTTACAAGCTAATTGCCAGATTTCCAGTGTCTGGTATATTGCTATACGAGGTAAGTATTTACACCCTAATTGAGAGCTACATATAATCTAACTATAAAGGAAAGTATCACCAAAAATACAATAATTCTCCCAAATCATATCTCCGTAACAAAAAGCACACACGTTTACTTGAGAGTTGCTTTTGAAGATCAAGTTTTTATTTAATTATGGTGTTCATAACCGAAGACTTCTAATAGGAACTCATCATTTGAAGATCTTTGGAATCACTGAACAAGAGAAGAAATCCGACTAATTGAGAGAGAAAAATGTACTTTTAAAATGTCATGAAAATGTTGATTAGTAAGGCGTTGGCTGCATTTCTTATAGCAGATCTGAAATTCGATAAATTGGTGAACACATATCTCAATTTACACATGTGAACATACAAAACAACAGAGTTGGTAGGTTTTCAAATATATATTCACAAAAAGAGTAAGCTAGCTTTCTTTCTGCTGGTCAGTGTGTTGGTGTGATGTTACACTGTAAATTGGAGAACGTTCAGACCAATAGGAGGTTGCATGGTGTGGTAGGTGGGTAGATGTCTGCAGATCTGGGTTTTTAACTTCTGACCAAAAGGGTAGAGGAAAATGGACAATTGAACTAAAAAGACCAAACACATATCGATAACCAGTCCAAAGTAGTTAAACTGCAAAATCCGATCAAGGAAGGTTTAGAAGCCAAAGGGAGGGTGTCGAGTATAGGAAGAAAGGAAAAGGTGAGCTCCTTGGCTTCCTCTTCAATTATTAGTTATTAAATTTTACCCCTAGTTTTAACTGTAAAATATTGGTGTCCCAGTGTTGATAGCTATGGGAGTAGTATCACCATTATGACTTTGGTCTGCATATATTTTGCACAAACTTGAGAAGTGAATTGGATAAAATATATATGTACACTATGCATGAGATTTTTATGTGTTGGTCCGTCGTACTAAAAAACATTTAGGTATTTAAATTAATATCAATGATGAACAATGATCCTTTTCTTTTCTGAGAAATTATGGTTTGCTCCTCAGATATTCCCAAATAAGTCATCCTCTTATTGTCTCTGCAGTGTGCTGCTAGCCGAAAAAAGTTACTATTTGCAGCGAATTGTGACTAGTCATGAACAAATTGGTCGTAAAAGGTCATATTAGTTGTAGTGTATATAGTGATCCTTAAATTAATTTAAATTTTTATCTATATGAAGAATCATACTCGCTTGCAAGAAGATTTTTCTGTTTTTACTATAGTTACAAAGCAAAATTCCTGAATTGCAAACTACAACTTTTCTCCCCAAAACTCATTCTAATGGTTACTACTAAATAAGAATGAACTGAGGAGGTTGTAGAGGCTAGAAGGGAAGTTGCAGAGACCAATGATTTTGGGACCCCGGGGGGTGGGGGGTTTGATGTTGATTTAGAGCTTCTTTTGGTAAACAATTCTTAGAGCTGCGAAGTCATCAAAGCCAAAAGGTACGTAATTGACTATGAAAATCCTTAATTCAAAGTGGGAAATACTGATAATTAGAGTGACAGTATTGAGGAGCACTTCCAAGATTCTTCACTATAGTTAGCCAATGTGAATAATTTTGGTGCATATGGGTTCAGATGTAGCAACAAGATCCCCATATACATTGGTTCATGTTTTTACATATGTGCTCACTGCAATCCTAGTATGTAGAAAGCAGATTCAGGATGCTTATGTTTCCGTTGACCTTTCAGGTGGCTTCTCTCAACGTGACTATTGCAAAAAAAGATGGGGAGATTGAGCCGTTGCAATTACTTAAAGATCTCAAAAATGTGCATCCTGACATCAATGGCGAGAAGCGTGGAACTCCACAGCAAAGCCAAAAACGAACAGGTGGGAAAGGCTTCGTTACTGAAAAATCCGCTTCTGATCATGACAATCGTTCAGAGCTCAAGCATTCTGAAGCTGATTCCCAGCAGTCCATGGATGACCTTAAGTGCCAAAATGAACTTCTCAGGCAATCAAAGGTCACTGGAGGGGACATAGGTTAGAAAGTTCTGCAGATGCTGAGATTTTAGTATTTTGGGTTGCAGAGTATGAGAGATTTGAGTGACATATCTGATGGTGGTCTTTCTATGGGAACAGGCGCTGATGGATCTGCAGAAAATGCTGAAGGCAGAAAATTGTCAGATCATCTGGAGAAGTGAGTATTCTTCCTTACCGTTTCACTGCTCTGGTTGCTGTCCTTAAAATTTTATAGATATAAATTCAGTTGATGTCCAGAAGAATGTTAGAAAAAAAAGCACTGCCTTTTCTCTGTCTGCAAAATTCTTTTCATCTTTTCTAGCATCTCTCTCTCTCTCTCTCTCTTTAACTCTCCATTGTTTTGACTATGTTTGGATTGGAGATGTTCTTGAAAGTTATAAAATTATAGAGAAAATTATTTAATATAAGTTTTTTTTTAAATATTTGTGGAAGGTGAGGAACCATAGAAAACATACTTTGAAGCTTCCTAACAGCCGACATGAAAGATTGCTTCTCTTAGCTTTGCTTCACCGACTTTATGGACCTGTAAAAGGGAGCCCATGACTCCAAGGGCATCAAAGAGAGCTTCAGTCTAGACTCTAGATCGGAGTGTTCTGAAGCTGAGTCTCCTCACTGTGTGCTTCAAAAAGTGAGTTTTGTAGAGTGTTCCAAGTGAAGCTGTGAGCCTCTTGAGTGAAGTGTGAAGAGCAATTCGAGTGTTGCAAGTGCACCTTGAATCAATTGCGAGTGTTTGTCTATAGGTCTATAGTCCTTGGTTGGCAAATTTGTATGGAGTCCATAGGGAATATATCTTTGGGAGCTTGTTTCTCAAGAAAAAACTATATGAGACTTCGTTAGCTAATGTCTAAGATGCAACAAGAGTTCACAATTAATCAGTAAATTACTGAAGTAAAGCTTCTCTGTTGTAAAATCTTTGAATTAGATCTTTCAGCTAACGGTAATGAACACTGTATTGAGGAGGATCATTTTCCATGGGTGGGTTGAGACCTAAATATATGGGATTTATCCCTTCAGTTCAAGGTTCGCCCCTTCTCTAAAAGTGCTGGAAAAACTATTGGCCAAGAGGTTGGTCTGTCTCACTAAAGAGCAAAGGCGAACAACTCTTTAGTGACAATAAGAGAGGTTGACCCAAAGGATTGAGGGGCTTTAAGTCAAAGAAAGAAAGATAGAGGAAAATGGCAACATTGGAGGAGCTCAAAATATAAAGTTGCACAAGATCTGTACAATGAATTAAAATCACAACAAATTAAACTATGAATACTTATACTTTTATGCAGGCCTAAACTAGTATCCAAAGTTGCTAGAGCCATACAGAAGGCAGGGCAAACTGCATTAACTACAGTGTCAATGTCAAAGGACTCAGTGAAGATGCCATCAAGTAGGTGAAGTTAGAGCTTAATGTTGCTACTATCAAAATGAGCTTAATGTTGCTTCTAATAATTTTCCTTGGAAAGTAACTAAACATTCTATACAAGTGCTCCTTTCAGCTCTTATAAGAACTGGCAGTTCTTCACTCCTTGCGAGTGTTTATCTCTTCCCGTCAACTTAAGCTTTTGGGACAGGTGGTGATTTAACATAGTATCAAAGCAGAGGTAATTTCATTTAATCAAATATTCCATGTGTTAAGTCCACTTATTGAGAATGGACCTACAAAACTACTACGTTCAAAAGCAAATATTGATGATCTAATGTAAACACTAAGATTCCAACGTAATTATGATGTTGGAATAGCATTTATTTGGTTTGGACTTAGGAGGTTGAATATTTAATCCGAAATAGACTGTTAGAAAATAATTTTTGTAAATTTTATTTTAGGATTCTTTCTACTCCATGACCTTGGTGCATATTCCTCATTTTCCTCCAGTTGACACCATGACCTTGTCTTGTTACGTACTAATGTAAAAATGTATGTGAAATGTGTATCATAATAGAATCTTAGAAACCCAACTTACTTACAAAACTTCAAAGTGTACACTATTCAAATATTAAATTTGATATCTCAGATTTTAGTGCAGATGAAGACATTAGAGCTTGCACAATGATTCTTCTGAGGGAAGAATAATTGAAATCCATCTGGAAGAAACTTCAGCCAATTTTCATCTAGTATCTAATTTTGGTATGGCTGGAGTGGGAAAGACAACACTAGCTCGCCTTGTGTCCAATGATGTTGCAGCTGAACATTTCAATCTAAAGGCTTGGGTCTACGTTTCTGATGACTTTGATATTGCCAGAACAACAAAAGCGATTCTTGAATCAGTCACTTCCCAACCCTGTGACCTGAAGGGGTTGAACCACGTTCAGGTCAAGCTAAAAAATGGAATTAGAAAGCAAAATCTTCTTGCTTGTTTTAGACGATCTTTGTAATGAGAGTTAAGGCCGGTGAGAAACTCTGCAAGCTCCATTTAGGTTTGGAGCAATGGGGAGTCGAATTATGGTGACAACACTCAATGCAAATGTTGCACATTTTGACGGTCAAGCTACTAATACCATTGCGGAGTGAAGAGCTTTGCTTGATGGGCTACGGCTATGTCGTTCACTTGGGTTGAGAGAGTTATTGGTGGAATCTGATTCTAGTGTGGTGGTGGGATGGTTAATTTCGGGTATTTGTCAATATTGATTTTTATGGGATTATTGGGAGGAAGCTAAGGAACATGTTTGTTTTGTTAAGATTTGATTTCAACATAATTTTAAAGAAGCATATATGGTTGTGGATTTCTTAGCAAAAGAAGGTTCTAAAGGTAAAATTGATTTTATTGGTGATGAATTGGTGTAAGGGCGTCTTCAGAGTTTGCATGGATAAATTGGGAATTTCTTATATTCGACATTGATGAATCGTATAATTATGGTTTTCCTCCACTTCAGTGAGGACGTTTTAATAATAAGAGGCTTTGACCTCGCGTTTAAAAAAAAAAAAGGTTCACTCTTATAATCTGGAGTTCATATCAAATGATGATTGTTGGGCCATATTTGTACAACATTCTTTGATGGACGGAAGTATTGATAGTCCTGCAAACTTCAGATTAATTTGCGAGAAAATTGGGAAAAGGTGCAATGGCTTGCCTTGGGCAGCAAGGACTCTTTGTGTCCTTTTACGTGGTAAAAAGCTACATGTGAAAACATACTGAACAGAAAAATGCGGACTATACACAAAGGGATCAAAACGACATCCTGCCTGTGTTAAAATTGAGCTACACCATCTCCCGCATCATCTAAAGAAGTACTTTGCCTAATGTCCAGTCATTAGTATTCCCAAAGGATTAAGAACTTGAGGAGAATCAAATAATCCTTTTATGGATTGTAGAAGGTTTTGACTTATCATACAAAAAGATGAGATGAGTTGAGATAAAAGTTGAAGGTCTCAAGCATTTATGATACAAATACATTGACCTTTCTCGGATAGTCATATGCACCTCAGATGCTTGCCTATATCAATATGCTATCTCTACAATCTACAAACACAGCTATTAGAAGATTGCTCTTTTTCTAAAGAGCTTGCCTACAGAATTTAGGAACCTCTACCTGCGTCATTTGAATACTTCTAGATCAAAAGTATTGGAAGGAATGCCTTTATAAGGATAAGCAATTTGACTAGTCTCCAAACAACGAGCTATTTTGTTGTGGGGGAATGCAGTACTTTCTCTTTAATAAGAGAGCTAGGGCCCTCGAGGGACCCTCTGCATCTCAAAATTGGAGAATGTAATTGAATGTTTGAAACACTGGATTGCCAAATATCCTAACTTAACTGCCAAGCAAGTTCTCAGTAAGCTTTCAAATGGAGTTGCAATTTTGATGAATGTCATCAAGATGAGAAAACTCGAGTAGAAGGATAAGTACCTCCAGTCCTTAAAGACTCAAGATATCTAATTGTATGAATCTGCAGTGTTTGCTAGACAAGGGAGAGGAGCCTTGCTGCATGTTCGACGATATATATTGCATGATCAGGATATCAACAACATGGATAGAACCATTTGTCTCAAGCACTTCACTTGGATATTGAATTTATTAAATTGTAAAGTAATTAGATTTATTGTAAATAGTTGTATATACTTATGTTATTTAATATTTCGTATTGTACAGATTTATTTAGGGCCTTTTAGTCTTTTTCATTCCTTTTAGGGCCTTTTAGTCTTTTACTTGTAAATTAGGTCAGATTGTTTTAGCTAGTATAAATACCTGTAGAGTGTTAATCTTTGCATCGAGACTCTTCAGTATTTGTTGAATACGAATTCGATTGTTTTCTTTCTAGGGTTTCTCTATTCTTGATATGGTATCAGAAAAATTTTGAGCTTCCTATTCCTTGATGGCGCCACCCGATCCACCCCCTCTTCCCTCTTCTTCACCCCCTGATGCTGCGAGTCCATTCTTTCTTCACCTTAGTGATAACCCTGGGGTTGTTTTGGTCACGCAAGTTCTCACCGGCGACAACTATCACACTTGGTCTCGCTCGATGAGCATGGCTCTTTCTGCCAAAAACAAGTTAGGGTTTGTGGACGGTACGATTACTAAACCAGCCCCTACTACTTCCCTTCTTTCTTTATGGTTACGATGTAATAATATGGTGATTTCGTGGTTGCTTAACTCTGTTTCTCCTGAAATCGCTGCTAGTGTACTATATGTTACCACTGCTTTTGATATTTGGACCGATCTAAAGGAACGGATCTCTCAAAAAACTGGCCCTAGGATCTTTCAGATCCAGAAATCAATTTCTACGTTTTCTCAAGGACAACTCACTGTTAGTGCATATTTTACTCGGCTAAAGGCTCTTTGGGATGAGTTGGTCAACTACAAACCATTTCCCCTATGTTCTTGTGGTGCCGTTACCTTGTTGAATTCCTATGTTCAATAGGAACGGATTTTACAGTTTCTCATAGGATTAAATGATTCTTTTTCCTCGGCTAGGGCTCAGATCTTATTAATGGAGCCTTTACAGCCTTTTAACAAAGTCTTTTCTTTAATTCCTTAGGAAGAGCAACAGAGAGAAATTTATGTTCCTCCTCCTCTTACTGATGCTCATGTTTTTGTTTCTAATTCTGACTCATCAAGACTTACAAACACTTTAACAAAAAAAGATAGGCCAGTATGCAAATATTGTGGCATCCTTGGCCATATCATTGATAAATGCTAAAAACTCCATGGATTCCCTCCGGGGTACAAGCAAAGGCCACGGCAGCAGCCAATGGCCAACACTGTAGCTCTCATTGACAACCCTCCAGCAACATCTCCATTCTCCTTCACTGAGGCACAGTATAAGCAATTACTGTTTATGATCAATTCCAATCCTCAGCCCAAGCCTGATGATTCCAATCATATGGTCAATACTGTAGCCTCTTCGCACTGTTTATCTGGTATGGCTTCTTACACACATTATGCTTTTCAATTTTCTAATACTGCTTCTGTTGATTTTGATAAGTCTAATTGGATAATTGATACTGGGGCTACCGACCATATGGTACCCTCTACTAGTTTTTTTACATCATTTACTCCAACTCAAAATACATCTATCAAGTTACCTACTGGTCAAAATGTTATTGTTACACATGTTGGCACTATTAATCTTACTGACCAACTTATCCTTCAAGATGTTCTTTGTGTACCACATTTTCGTTTTAAATTACTTTCAGTTAGTACACTCACTCAATCTCACATTTCTTGTTTATTTTCCTCTGACTATTGCCTTATTCAGGACCTGACCACCTCGAGACTAATTGGAGTGGGTAGGCAACAACAAGGTCTTTATGTGTTGCACCAACCAGGGATTCCTGTTTCCCGTTCAATCCCTTTATCTATTCAAACTAAACACTGTAATGAGACTAGTACTTTGTTACCTTTTGCTTATTTTAGTTCATCAAATTGCTCCTTGTTTTACCTATAGCATAGTCGATTAAGGCATCCATCTGCCTCAAGAATGTCATTCTTGCATAAATTTTTGCCTAATTTGACTATGTCTGATGAACCATGCATTGTATGCCCTTTAGCTAAACAGAGAAAATTACCTTTTCCCCATTCTAATAACATTTCTTCCCTACCTTTTGATCTTATACACTGTGATGTTTGGGACCCTTTTTCAGTCCCCACTATTGAAGGTTATAAGTTTTTTTTAACCATTGTCTATGGAGCAAAATTTGAAACTAAGTAAAAATGATGGTCCTTTGTTGCCGGATCCTACAGTTTATCGAAGGTTAATTGGTAGACTTCTCTACCTTACTCTTACACGACCAGATTTATCATATTCTGTTTAGAGGCTTAGTCAGTTTATGAATCACCCTAGACTTCCTCATTTGGCTGTAGCTCACAGGATTTTACAATATGTCAAAAATAATCCAGCTCTTGGCCTTTTTTTCCAGCTCATAAATCTCTAACTCTCAAAGTTTTTGCAGATTCAAATTGGGCATCTTGTCTCGATAGCAAAAGATTAACTACTGGTTTCTGTGTTTTTCTTGGTGACTCTTTGATCTCTTGGAAGACTAAGAAACAGCAAACTGTTTCTCGTTCTTCTGCTGAAACTGAATATAGGGCTATGACATCCACTACTTGTGAAATAGTTTGGCTTTTATCATTATTATCTGATTTTCATATATCTCATACTCATAGTGCTCATCTTTTTTGACAGTTAAGCTGCCCTCCACATTGCTGCTAATCTAGTCTTTCACGAACGGATAAAGCATATTGAGTTTGATTGCCATTTTATTCGAGACAAACTCCAAGCTGGAATCATTAAAACTTTTCATCTTCACTCTCACCATCAACTTGCCAATGTCTTAACCAAAGCACTGGGCTCTCAACAATTCCAGATTCTGATTTCCAAGATGGGACTTCATTCTATATATTTTCCATCTTGAAGGGAGGTATTAAATTGTGAAGTAATTAGATTTATTGTAAATAGTTGTATATACTTATGTTATTTAATATTTGGTATTGTACATATTTATTTAGGGCATTTTAGTCTTTTTCATTCCTTTAGGGCATTTTAGTCTTTTACTTGTAAATTAGGTCAGATTGTTTTAGGTAGTATAAATACCTGTACAGTGCTAATCTTTGCATCGAGACTCTTCAGTATTTGTTGAATACGAATTCGATTGTTTTCTTTCTAGGGTTTCTCTATTCTTGATAGAATTACATGTCCATCTCTCACCTTGTTGTCTTCATTCTTCAATCGGCAAGTTACCAGCCATGCTTACATGTACACCTCCATATTAAGGAATGCTCAAAGCTGATCTTATGCATATCTTCCAGTGGGAAATTGCCCAAAGAACTTGAGCACCTTCAGATTCATTCTAATGAAAAGCTGGAGTCAATTGCAAAGGAGCTACACCATAATACATCTCTTAACGTATTAATATGATCTGCAGTACCATAGCCTTTCCCCACAGACCCACTATAGATGTGACATTTCCAGATTGAGAGTGTGCTTCTACCTACGACAATGCTGCCCTCTGAGCCTTTTTGTGTTATCCTGTAAAGCTCGTACATCTACACGGGTCTTGTCCCTGACCATTGCCTGCCTTAGGCTCGTTCCTCGCCTTTGTACGAATGGTGCGTTTTCCAGAACTACGAGCTTTTTCACCTCCTCGTTCCTTGCCTGGGTACTTGCTTGCCTAACATGGGATCAAAGTCCTTGTTATACCTTGTGCTAAGGTCTATCTACCTGGCTTTCTTGATGGTGCTGCTTGCCCTTCCATTGGACTAGCTCTCTTAGTAGACCAACACTGTCTCGTTTTCCACCAAATCGAGAGAATAACAACTTTGCCTTCCACTTAACAAGGAAAGACTCTCTTCTTCGCCTTCTTGCTCCCAGAAGCTAGTTTGCCTCTTTTGCTAGCGTGGTCCTCACAGTAATTCACACATGGACATTGTCGCCAACTTGGCCATTCTTTTTCCCAAGGTTGGTGGCCCCATTGGTGTTCCTTTGTCCTCTAGTGGGTATAGTACTATAAATGGACCAATCCATTTGATAGCCTGCTCAATACTCACTCGGTTAAATTTGAATCAGACTTGACTTTTGAGAAAAAAAGTTCACCTGTGAAGGTAGATACTCGATCGATTAGTAAATGATACATACCTAACTAAACTTGACTCAATTCGGCTAAGACTCGTTAGGGCCTGCTCGTTTATACCCAACTTGACTCGTTAGCTCAATTTGATTAAAACTTGTTCATATATCAATAAATTGCTCGTTTATACCCAACTTGACTCGTTAGCTCAACTTGATTAAAACTCGTTCATATATCAATAAATGTGTGTATATATATGTGTGTGTGTGTATTAGTTAATAATATAAGCATCACAAATTTTATAATTAAATATATAGTACGAAGTCACTTATGTCTCTATATTGAATGTACTTCATAGCTAGATTTTATAATTTATATATTACCATATAGGAACTATATATGAAATGTTGATATATACTATTATATTATGTTTATGGTATTAATAATTTATATAGATGTATAATATATGGTTATTATGGATAAATATCTAGTTACATATTAATTATTTATAAATTTTTATAATTTTCTAATTCAATAGAAGATCTACTTGTTAGTTATAAAAATTATATTAAATTTAGAAATTTTCACCATTCTCTATTTTTTTTAATTATTAAATCGTATTCAAGAAATTAAAAAAATTAGAAAAACAACTTGAGCCAAGCTGAGTTGAGGAGCTCGTTTTTGGGTTGAGCTAACACCGAGCCAAAGCTCAAACAAAGATTGATTACATCCTCTCTCTCTCTCTCTCTCTCTCAATTACTTTACTTGATCGATAAAGAATTGATTAACTCAGTACTGCATTTAAGTTGATTCTTTAACAATGTCTTGTATCAAATTATTTCTTCTGTTTTTTCTTTTTAAATAAAAGAAGTATAATAAGTTATAAAAAAAATAGAAAGTAAATATTTTGTTTGATTTTATTTTTTATTTCATTAGATGAGATAAAAGGAAATCCACTCAAAACAGAACTGCCTGGGGTTGAACTGGAGGCAACATACTCTCCCAAACTTCTTGTTGGGAGATACTCGTGTCGTTTATTTAATGTCGGAACTTGTCTATAAAATGTTGCTGCAATAAAGCTATAGATGAAATTTTATAGGGAACATGCATATTTAACACTTAATTCAATAAACGCAGAAATGATGCATCAAAGATATATACTTGAATGGTGCAACTCTATTCTAAGGTCTCTACACCACACACCATTCACATGACATAATTTGATTTAGAAGATAAGTTTTAAAATTTGAGTCTTACAAATCAAATTATGACATGAGGATGATGTGTAATGTATAGATACCTTAGAATAACATTACTGTTGACGACTTTTTGCAACATTGGTTTCAGCCATTTTTCATTCTTCATTTGGTCTTCTTTCATGCTTGTATGCCACACTGGCTCCGCAAGTTTTATAAAAGGGTACCAACACTGGACTAAAAAGGGGATGGAATCGCCATACATGCTTTAAGCCCTTGCTGCTTATCTCAGCACCATCAATTAATTTCGAATACCCATAAATTTCTTTGAAAAATGCAATAGCATATATACTACAATTCCACTGATCTCCTCCAAATTGTGTGGCCCCTCAATGTCTATTTCCCATAAATATCTTGATTTTCTGGAAACACAGTGGCATCAAAGAGTCCCTGTTAAACCAATATAAATAGAGGTAGCCACAAGCGTGTATGAGATAGACAAAGACAGAAGCCTTGTTTGTGTAATAAGCTATTTTTAGATATTCTCAATTATTTTCAAATATTTCATTCCCAAACATAACTTAAATACAAAATATTTTTCAATTTCAAATATTCAACTTCTTTATCTAATCATTATTTAAACACAAAACTCAATACAACTTCTCCAAACTTCCAAACAAAACACAAAAAACAAAATAATTTTTTTTTAATTTGAAAACAAAAATAACATTAAAAACTTATATTCAAGCAATTTTTAACTTTTCAAATATTTTTATTTAATATTTTCTATCACATTTCCCAAAATCCAATAAAACATCTTAACTCAAACAATTTCACTACTATTCACATATATTATGAGATATTCTAAATGTTGAAATGAGTCCCGAGACATACCTTCCACAATAAAGGATTTGACACATGCATTTTGTCAGAGCCTGCCAATTCAGATCTTCGCTGCAATCTGAAGTGGCTTCCATCGAATTGCAATATTTATGATATTTTGGAAATCTTTCTAATGACTTGCACACCAAAACATCCACTAATTTTATATTTGGTGGAAGTTCTAGTAGTTCTTCAAGTTTCTCGCATTCCCACAAGTAAAGTCGATAGTCTAACAAATCCCTTGATGCTTGTGGGAAGTCTAACAATGTCACTTCCCCATAGATATAAGGTATCCAAAGTGGTCGAGGAATTCAAGATTGTAAAGAGACTTGATATTGGGAAGAAAATTGGCTCTAATTGGAAACAATTTTGTGGAATCAAAACTTGTAATCTACTAGGTCTCTCATTACTTGAATTCGTTGGATGCGGCAATTCATGGATTTCATGTTCTTCCACATTCCAGTCTGGATGATAGTTGTCCTAGACCCGATGGGTTTTCGGCGGCTTTTTTCAAAGTGACTTGGAATATTGTTCAAGATGATGTGTGGAAGGCAGCGATGGAGTTCTTTAATGGTTATCTTTTACCCACTTTTTATGGTGCTACAAACTTAGTTCTTATTCCAAAAGTGGATAAACCAGATAGTTTCACTAAAGTTAGGCCTGCTAGTTTGTGTTGTGTGGTATATAAGATTTTCTCCAAGATTATGGTGAATCGTATGGCTCTTATTTTAGGTAAGTTGATCTCACCTGCTCAATCAGCTTTTGTAAGCAATCGTAGTATTTTTTAAAATATCTCCATTGCTCAAGAACTGGTCACTGGGTTGGATACAAAAGTTCATGGAGAGAATGTGATTTGTAAGATTGATATGGAGAAGGCGTATGATCGGGTTAATTGGTGTTTTCTTCTACAAGTTTTGAAGGGATTCGACTTCTCCTAAGCTGGTGTGACCTTAGTCTCCTTCCTTTTCGATTATGTTGAATGGAATATCTAAGGGATTCTTCAAGACTTCACATGGGATAAGACAATGTGATCCTCTTTCACCTTATCTTTTTATTTTATTGGAAAATATCCTTTCTAGATTACTGGATTCACAATTTTCTTTGGGCACTATTAAGTCTAATAATATTTTGAATTCTTGCTTGAGGATTTTGCATCTTCTCTATGCAGATGATTTGTTGATTTTCTTGAGAGGAGATAAAGGATCCATGCGGCGTCTTTTGAAAGCATATGAATCTATTTCGGGATAAAGGATGAATGCAGGAAAATCAAGTTTGTTTTACTCCAAAAAAATAAACTATGCTAGAAACAAAAGATGTTGGAGGTTTCAGGATTTATCGAGGGTAAATTTCCTTGTTCTTACCTTGGTGTGCCGCTACATACTGGTAGACTTACAACTTCTATGTTGAAGCGGCTTGTTGAGAAAATCAGGAAGAAAGTTGCAGGTTGGAAAAGAAATCTTCTTTCTTCCGGTGGAAGATTGGTGTTATTGAAGCAAGTCCTTAATAGTGTGCCGATTCATGTTCTATCTGTACTAAAAATTAATCTGATAGTGTTTAGAGATATTCAACGTATGCTATCAGAATTTTTGTGGGGTTCCAAGGATGGGAGAAAGAAAAAAGCTGGGTTTCATAGAGGAAAGTTTGCCGACGAATTCAAGAAGGTGGTTTGGGGGTGAGGTACCTTAAGGAAATGCAGGATTCGCTTTTACTAAAGTTTGCATGGAAATTGATTGGGAGTGATTCTCTCTGGGAAATTTTTTTTAAGAGCAGATATTTTAGGAATATGTCACCTTTAGAAGCTACTTAGGATAGGTTTGGGGGGGTGAGATGAGAATTTTGTGTTTTTTTTTAAAGTTTAAAATATTATTTTTTAGTTCTAGAATTTGAAAAAGTTGAATTGAAATTTGAAAAAGTTATATTGGGATTTGAAAAAATTGAATTGTTTATTATATTTTGTATGAAGATTTGAAAAAGTGTAATGATGAGATGAGATAAAGATGAGAAATCTCATCTTATCTTTGCCCCCAAACCTATCCTTAGTCTCCTCGTGGATATAGTTTCTGGAGAAGTGGGCTTGATAGAGTTCCTTTGATTTTTAAACATGGTTTATGTAAGATACCGGAAGGTAAGGTAAATTTTTGGTTGGTATAGTGTTGGGTTTAATCCCTGTTGTAGTTACATGGAGATTGTGGAGAAGACGCTGTCTTGCACGCATGGAAGGGAAATATGAAACTGTCCAGCAGGTGTGGTATTCAGTTTTATTGTGGGTGAAGATCCTTGCAGCCGAAAACAAAGTGAAGAAGTTGTCATCACAAGATTTACAAATTTTGTCAAGTTTGGAGATTCAACCAGTGCAACCTAGGCCTCCCAAAATTGACATTGTTAGATGGTTAAGATCTAATATTGGAAGATTAAAGCTAAATTTAGATGGGAGTTCCCTTGGGAATCCGGGTCTTGCTGGGGGAGGTGGAGTTCTTCGGAATCATGAAGGGAGGTTAGTCTTTGCTTTTTCAAAATTCTTTGGTTTTAGTACTAATAATGAAGCCGAGCTTCGAGCTGTTATTGAAGGCATTAAAATATGCCAACAGTTGGGTTTTTGGTCCATTGATATTGAATGTGACTCTTTAATTGTGGTGTCTTGGTTGAGGGGTCGAGTTTGTACAGTTTGGTACCTTTGGGATTTTTGGGATCAGTAGTTGTCTTTGTTGATTGGATTTGATTTTTCTATTACTCATACTTTTAGAGAAGGGAATAAAATGGCTAATGAATTGGCTAGAGTTGGGGCTTTGGGGGAGGAGTTGCTCATGTTAGAGGCAGTGGATTTGCCAACGTGAGGTGCGAGGTTTGTACAGGTTAGATTTAATGGGTATAGCTTATATTCGGCATCGATTTTAATTTTCCGGCGTGTTTTATGTTGCGTTGAGGTTTGTTTCTTATCATTGTTAATTTTGTTGAGTGGGTTCGGTTAGTTTGTTACGGTATTCCTCCGCCATAAGTGAGGGTTTATTAATAAACGTGGGGAGGGGTCACTAGTGGACTTGTGGCCCTGACTCTTTTAGGAAAAAAAAATGGTAAATTTTTGGTTTGAGCCTTGGCTTCCATCTGGTGTGCTAGCTAAACGGATTCAAGAGATTGACTCTCCTTTGCTCCAAATTTGTGATTTACTATCTCCAGTCCGTTGGAATATTCTGTCTTTTAGCTTTGGTTGGGGAAGATTTATGTAATGAAATTCTGCAATCTAATATTCGGTTGAAGCAAGTTCCAAACATTTTCATTTGGGCACCTTTGTCTAATGGTAAATTTTCAAGGGGGCATGGAATATTTTAAGGCTTCAATCGAAACCTCCACATTGGGCAAAATGGACCTGGTTTAGAGGTATTCCTAGTAAAATCTCTTATATTGCTTGGAAATTATGGAATCATGTGTTGCCTGTTGATGCGAATGTTAAAAAAATTGGTATTCATTCACCATCTCACTGCTATTGTTGTGTGGATAAAGGTGTTATTGAAACGGAAGAACATTTGTTTGGGAATGGTTTTCTAGCTGAAACAATTTGGGAATTTTTTTCCAAGAGGTTAGAGGTTAAATATAGAAGAGGTCAAAGTATTTTTGATTGTGCTTCACTTTGTAATGCGTGGCCTTATTCCGACTATGATTATTTGGGGACTTTGATTTTTTCTGTGTAAGATTTGCATGGAGGATAGCAAATTCACTTGGGATCATATTGTGTCGGCTATTCTGATGCAAATAATTCAGAATGTGTTTGTGGTGCCTATGAAGTTCAAGTCTTATTCTATTCGGGACCAAGAGATGTTGCGGAGCATTAGATGTCCTATCCTTATGGCACGGTGTACTAAAGCTAGAGCTTTTGCTTGGCAACTTCCAGATCATGGTTATTGGAGGTTAAATATAGATGGTTGTTCACTTTGGTAATCCTGACTTATCTGGTGGAGGTGGTGTGATTCATAGAGGAGATTTATTTGTAGGTTTTTCTCATCACTATCAAATTCAGACCAATATTGTAGCTGAATTTTGGGCTTTAAGAGATGGACTTAGAGTTTGTAAAGACCTGGGATTATCGGATATTATAGTTGAGATAGATTCTATGTTGGTGCTTTCATGGATTCATCGTGGTGAATGTTCCCACTGGTATTTATGAGACTTTTGGGAAGAGGTGATTGAGCTTATTTATACTCTTAATTGTCGCATTTGTCATGTTTTTCAAGAACGCAATATGGTTATTGATTTTTTTGCCAAAGAAGGAGCCCGTATTTCTTGTATGGATCTTCGTTCTCATAGTCTTATTCCTAGAAGACTTAAAGGTTTGTTGTGCCTTGACAAATGCTCCTTACCTTATCTCTGGGTGAGGAATATTTAGTGCATGCAGGGTGTAGTTTCTTATTTCTGGGTTGATTTTGAGATTCTTTATTACCACGTTGTCTTCTTATTCTTTATTTCTATTAGAGGACTTTCTGGTTTAATAAGTATTGTGGTGGTTTTTTAGTTCTTTTGGATTCCTAGGTTGGTTTTCTTGTTTGTTTGGATTCCATAGGTTAGGTTGTACCACGGTATTCATTCGCCAGAAGTGAGGGTTTTTCAATAAATTTGGGGTTCTGTCCTCTTCTAAAAAAAATGTTCTTCTATTATTGTAGACTCAATAGCCATAATGGATTGTCTCTCATCCCCCATCTTCTTTACAAGATTTGGATAACCACCAATCCCAACTTTCAAACAAAAATAAAAAACTTTTAAACTAGTCATTACAACTTTTCCAAACTTTCAAACAAAATATAAAAAGCAATTCAACTTTATTAAATCTCCAAACAAAAATAATATTAAAAACTATATTCTAATAATATTTTAACTTTCTAATATTTTTATTCAATTTTTTATCTCTTATTTCTCAAAATCCCATAAAACATTAACTCAAACTATCTCAGTACAGTTCACAAACTATCTTACTACTATCATCTCATCTCACTCCCTAAACTTGTTTTAAGACGGTGTAAAGATCTCAACTTGAGGCTTCTTGGAAAAATTCAAAGGTTAGAACAATGCGAAAAGCATAGGCATGCCACATTAAAGGACCTTGACAAAGGGAATAGTAGTGAGGATGTAGGTCCCATGGGGCTAGGCACGATCTGTCCCCCCAGACTTCTGGTATAAATAACAATTTCTAGGTATGAAAAAGCTATCTAGGCTCTAGTCTATAGACTCTCTCATCATTTACAAACTTTCAAAATACTCTACTGACTTTGGTATCGGAGACTCCCTAGCCCTAATTTCTTTCTTCTTCGTTTTCGCAGGCCCTAACTTTGAAGACCTGAGTTGCTGGAACCTGGCCTAAAGGCGTAAGAAACACGACGTTAATAGTTAGAATATTATTTTTTAATATTATTATTGTTTTGAGATTTGAAAAAAAGTTCAATTGTTTATTATATTTTGTGTGAGAATTTAGGAAAGTTGTAATGATAAGATGAAATGAGATAAAAACGTTTTTGTATCCAAATGGGCCTAAGTCTTTTCACTTGTAGAAATGCTTCTGGATGCAAGCTTATCTCGTTCTCGCCTTCAGGCAAATCTGGTAGTAGCATGCCTTTGATTTTGTTTGTTCCCTTGTAAGAGAATACATAAGAGTGTCAGCAAAATTAAAGCATAAAGTTCTTCATTAATTACAACAATGTTAAAATTAATAACTTTTGTGTTCTCTAGTGCTAGAGCCACAAAAAAAATCCACAAAAATAAACTCAAAAATTAATATGATTATATATAATATGTTAAATCACTACAAGGAAATAGGCTTATTGCGGCGATTTTTGGTCTGTCGGCAATAAAATCGCCGCAATAAGTCATTATTTACGGCGATTCCTTGGTCGACGCAGCTGAAAACGCGCGGGCTTTTCCATTCACCTATTGTGGCGATTTTATCACTTAATTGCGGCGATTTGTTTCGCTGCAAAAGAAATTATATCAGTTGCAGCGAGATTATGATGCTAGAGGCGAAATAAATCGCTGCAAAAAGTCCATATCTTATGCCAGCGGACAAGTTCGCTGCAAATGTGATTTTAATCGAGCCCGCGCCAAAACCACATGAGAAAGATTATTTCCCCCCAAATCGATCCCGAAACCCCTTCGTCCCTAACTTCTTCTTCTTCATTTCTCTCTAGCTGCACAGTAACCAAAACCGAAGCACAGAAATTTTCGGCACTTCCCTTCCACCGATTGAAACCACTAAAATCACCTCCAGCTGCTCCAGCCCAGTGGTTCTCGCGCGCGAGTAGCGAGTTACTCTGCTCCCCCCCACCGAAACCCCAATAATCGGAGTCTTCAATCGCGTTTGCCTCGGCCATAAAATGTGAAAAAAGTTTCGGTTTTTCGACACCCGAAGGCTTTGTTCTTCATCATCGTCGGCCCGTTTCCTGGAGTAGTGGGTCGGAGTCGATTTTCCAGCCCTTCGTCTCCTGATCCACTCGGTTGAACCACGATTTCCCAAGGTAAATTACTCTGTTAGTATCTCTTTATGGTTCTTGGTGAAACCGTTTAGGGCATTTAGAAACACTGGTGTTTTGCTATAATATTTATGCTTATGTTTTGAGAAGCACACACATTGGACAATCCCGTAAGCGATAGGAGGTGTTTCCCTTGAATATTAACTTCTTTTTTGGCTTTCTTCGACTCTGGCAAACTCCAGAATGCTTGGATGTTAAATTAATCTTGTTCATAGAAAACGAAATTTGGGCTCTGTTATTTGGTTCCTCTAAAAAGACAGCCATAGTTGAAAACTGAAATTGGAGTGGTTTTGAGTTACGGGCAGGGGAAATTAAACTAAATTTTTTTGTATTTATACCTAATATTCCAGCATTCGCATCTCATGCCTGCTGCAATTATGGTTTAAAATTATCATGCAGGAGGGATGATGGATGATGAATTGTTGATCAATTTCCATATATTAATCATATGAGTATACCTACCAAGTACATGGACCACTTGTGGTTGCATCAGATTAATATCCTTTTGGCTAATTCACATATTTTTTTCCCCCAATGTCTCACTTTAAAGTTTGGAGACTGCAGTAACACTAATTGGATAATGGCCCTATCCATGTATTGTATCTTTGACAATATTAGTGGATGTATTTCAATAATGATTCATTAATGTCAAAAGATTGAATGTAACTCAACTTTCATCGTTTGAAACCATGCATGAATGATTGCATTTGCACCCACGATTGACGTTCTGGAATCGTTTTTTATATACATATATGACTGCACCATGACGTCGTAGATTGACTTGTTTTCAGTGTAGCATATATATATGTAGCATATATATATGTAGAACTAAAAGCTAGCTAGATCAGTGTTGGTATGAAACTGCTTTCAAAGAGTTTGTCATCCTTGATCTCGTACAACATATATATATATATATACTTGAACAAGCTAATTCATATATATGGATAACGTAAGAACGATACTTACCTTTCTTGAGATATCCTCCCCCAAAATGTTTAAGATGGCAAAAAACTACATATCCAAAGAAACCAGAAAACTTAAAAGGAAACCCTAGCTGCCCTGCCTGGGTACATATATTATATATATATACATGTGTGTGTGTGTGTATAATATATATATATATATATTATTGAGAGAGGAAAATGATTGTAGCATGAAAAAGATAGTCAAGAGAAGAGGTCCTGTAATCCATTCCTTCTTTTGTGGGTGCAACGACAGAGAAGGAAACCTGAAAAAACAGGTGCTAAAATCACATTTCACTGTCACAGTGAAATGAATTTGAAATTTTGGCTTTGTACTGTCTTAATTTTTTGATAGGATGATTAATACGTACTGAAATCCCAAACAAGGAAACCAGCTATTTTCACTCTCGGAATCTCCACCTTTCTCTGCTGGTGTAAAATCATTCTCCCAAGCCTCTCCCCCTTCCTTGCACCTCCAGGCCTCTCCTTGGTCTCTGCTAGCTGTAATTAATAGTGGTTTATTTGTAGTGGAAGAAACAAACATTGTAAGGCAGAGAGAGAGAGAGCTTATTCATTGCATTCCAATTAGCTAAACACCCTACCAATACCAAGGCATGTACAAACAAAAAATAAAATGGTAAAATCAGAAAATGACATTATTTGCTTGTACATACACACGCAAGCGCTTACACACACACACACACATACACACACACACACACACACACACACACACACATATATATTGTGAAAGAAGGACTCGCCAGCATAATCATAATATTTCCCAAATAAAACACAATACTTTGCCTTGCAACCTTTTAACTGCCATAATATTTGGTTAAAAATCTTATGCGGACGATGGTAATCCAAATATTAAAGGAAGATAAAGTTCTGATCAAGACTATCAACACCGAGGACCTTTTCATGCAGTGTTTTCCCCTCATCTCAAGTATGATTTAACTTATATTGCTTATTTTGGCAGTTGCATCTGATATCAAACTCCAGTTTTTTTTGTGTTTATTCATGAACTAATAGAAATTGGTCTTCTAGTAAACCCAAAGATACACAACAACAAATCAGCTGATTTCATCACTATTAAAAATTTAACAGTCATTTCAACAACAAAGATTTGTCTTAGGTTAAAAATTTTAACAACAAATGTTATATATATCAGAAAACAGCAATATTTATTATATATAATATTCATGAATTTATTGTATATAATATATATACTCCAGCTCTATGCATAGTATATATAGCTAGCTTACCTAGCTAACTCATGCTAAGTTAAAGTTTGCCAACCAATTAATATGCATGGGTGCAAGCAATTATATATATTGATCGATCATGCGAAATGTGATACCATGGCATTTAATCATAGAACTTTGGCTTTATCACAAAACTTACTGAGATAGGGACATGAAAAGATGTGACCCATTAATTTGATCATTGAGGGTGATGGTTAGACAGGAAGTTGGTGCAGCAAACGCCCTAGATTCCACCAGGCCGGCCGTTAGACACCCCAAGAAAATCTTCTTTAATGAGGAGATTTTGTCAATGGCATTCGTTGATGCCTTCGTCCCTTCTTCTTTGTCCTGTGTTTAGATATGTAAATATATATATATATATATATATTTATATAGTAGTTTCCATCACTGATATTGATTGTGAGTTTGTTCACGAACTAATTCAAGCTACCTAGCTTTATATATTCACAGGTTAATTTGCACGTATACATACATGATGTGAATACTTAATTTCGTCTTACAATTCATTTGCAGTCCTATATATTATTTGAAATATGTACATATGGATATATATTCTATAAATTAGTGATTGTGTAATCTGCATTCAAATATATAAATATATATATATATATACAGAATATATATTCCTATATAATATGTATGTATGTACGCATGCAGATATGAACTGATCAAAATGATCAGTAAAGAAGGTTATAATCTCATGTGCCTTATTTTTAAGCTCAGATCATGTTATAATATAGTTCTTTCAAACTTGTAAATAAAGCTGATCATATTGAAGCATCACATCAATGGGCATAGAGTCAAATTAATCAAGTAACAAACCAACCCCCATCTTCCCTCCTCTTCTAAATATTTTGCTGTCGGCACAAGTACTTAATGATCAATCTTAAAATATTAATTTCCAACTTAAGCTTAGAGATAGTATGGGAAGAAATTAAATTAATTTAATTTAATTTAAAACCTCAAAACACCTCCTAATTATGCACAAAAGCTACTGACAGATTTCACAAACACAAACACATAGAGACAATTAAGATTGCTTCTTCAACCAAGGTTCCTTGTCCCCTGGACTATCTTCTCAAATAAAAAAGGAATCGGCCGTGATGTCACCTTAATATATAGTGTGATTAATCATTAGAAAAATCAAGGTTGTAGTGTCAGCTAAACAACTGAATTGCTTGCGACGTTAAATTTCTACCCAATACATCTAAAACTCGGACTTCCTATACTTCCCCATGCCACGTGTATGGTTTGTGTTTCCCTTTGCATGCAGAAGAAGACGACATTACTCCATATTTTATTATTAACTTCAGCACCACGTGCGTATATACATACCCATCTAACAATTAAACTTTCTTACGAAGATAATAGATCAGAGGAAATCAAAATATTAGGGGAAAAACTGCAGCTTATTGAGTCTCTCCAGGATAATTAATTATAAGCATTAATTTCCTTCAAACTTCACCCGTTCTAACTTCTTCCTAAGATCAGTAAATGAATCACCGTCATAGATTATTAAGTTTAATTTTTTGAGTTTGTATTCTTGATCTTCTGCATGCACTGAAAAAAATAAAATATATATATGTATTTGAGTTTATTTTTTTCAGTTTGTATTCCATGCATGCATGTGATCTGCCTTTACCCCGATATGTATGCTTTGTTGTTCTGATTTTCTCTGAAAATGGGCGGAAATTGGCTATGATCGATCAATGTTTTGAAATATTAAAGTTTACCTCGAGCGGAAGAAACCCCGATCTGACCTCCAAGCTGTATATTAGATACCCTACCACTATAAGTAAATGGGCCTATTGTGGCTATTTTTGGTTTGCCGGTAATAAAATTGCCGCAATAAGTCATTATTCTAGAATTAATGGTAAACATGCACGCACTAAACAGTACATATATGATGATCTCTTTCACTTCATGATGTGTGTATTTTTCTTTCTTTTTCTAATATTCATTATTTTGTTATTTTATATAGTTAATTTTGAATAATTTACATCGCAACAACTTGTAGCTAACATGTAGGAGTTTGATTGCGTTATCTTTCTAAGTTTTCCGTATTATTCCTGGAGGTTATCATTATGTATCTATCAAATCATATGCCATGTTGAGTTCGTTGCATATCTACTAGTTCATGATGATCATGTTAGGTTACAAGATTGTTAAACAAGTTATGGGTTTGTCAAGTAGCACAGATAAAAAATTTATAATAATATATATTAATAATAATAATAATAATATGCATGATCACTTCCTTGTGCTAAATCCATCGGTGAGTTATTCACACCGAATAGCACCCTCTTTACACTTTCTTATCCATCTGTAGTGTACTTTTCATCTACATCCCAACCCAGCGAATTCTCTTAAATATTACGAAGATAATTTTAATTAATAATTTCCATGTTTCAATCCTGTTGCTGTATCCCATATGTAAGTAGAACATTGTAATTTTCTACTTACAATGTAATTTAACTTGCGGCGATAGTCATTAAACAACCTATCATTGATAAAGCATTTAGGTCGAGATCTTTGAAATTCCTTTCCACAACCTCCCTAATTTCGCTCAAGTACTGTGTTCACAAGTGCAGTTCATATAAGCATTCATTAATCCCCTGATGCTGTCATTTTCTACAGCACTTTACTACTGCCATAAACACAATCAACTATTCACCTCAACCTTCATCACTCCACAACGATCTTCATGACGACTCCGGTTAGTAGTTGCTTTCTCCATCTTCTCTTGTTCTCCACAGGCAAGTAACTTCCACTAGGCTGTACACTTTTGCTCACCAATGCACTTTCTCAAATTCCTTGTCCCTTCCTCCATATAGCTAAATTGAAGTTATCCTTTTAGCTAATATGTTCTTCTTTTCAACCTTTTTAGTTGGACAAAAGCTGGATGAACTTGACCGATAGACTTCGTTCACCTGCATACACCGAGGGGGTTAACACTTTCCTGACCCTGGCACGAAACCATTCCAGAGGAATTGATCGCATTCGGTGTCCATGCCGTGAATGCCGTAACATACTCTTCTTGCCTATATTTGAAGTGGAGAGTCACTTGTTCATTAAAGGGATCAATCCAAATTATACCCATTGGATATTTCATGGGGAGGAGGAAACACGGAGTGTCAATGACGACTGCGATGATAGTGTTCATGATTATGCCGGCGAGTATATTGATGACATAGACCATATGTTAGATGACATCCGGTCAGGCACATTCATTGATGTTCCCCAAGATCATGGCAATACATTGCCAACTGGTTCCTCAATACCAGATTCCTCTCCAAGTTCATCTTTCGACCAGCTACTAGAGGATGCTCGACGCCCACTTTTTGCTGGTTGTACAAAATTTTCGAAATTGTCATTTATTGTGAAGTTGTTACATATTAAGACACTCGGTGGATGGTCAATAAAGTCTTTTGATATGCTACTCAGCTTGTTGAGGTATGCCTTCCCTGATGCTGAATTGCCACAGTCATATGAGGAGTCACGGACATTGGAGCGGAGTTTGGGTTTCAACTACCATAAAATTCATGCATGTCCCAATGATTGCATCTTGTTCTGGAAGGAAAATGCTGATCTTAATGAATGTCCTATCTGTAAGGCTTCAAGGTGGGTGCCTAATACTCACAACGCACGTCTTATCCCTCAAAAAGTGTTGCGACATTTTCCTTTGAAACCAAGATTGCAACGTCTTTTTATGTCTGCAAAGATAGCAGGTGATATGAGATGGCATAAAGAACAACGGCCGACCGATGAGGCTAGTATGAGACATCCTGCAGACTCAGAATCTTGGAAGAGATTTGATGAAGAACATAGTTGGTTCGCTCAGGATGCTCGCAATGTAAGGCTTGGGATGTCAAGTGACGGTTTCAATCCATTCAACAATATGGCTAAACCGTATAGCATTTGGCCAGTAATTCTAGTCCCGTATAACTTGCCGCCGTGGTTGTGCATGAAAGATCAGTTCTTTATGACATCCCTTATTATTCCTGGGCCAAAGTCTGCAGGTAATGATATCGATGTTTACTTGCAACCGTTAGTCGATGAATTGATTGAATTTTGGGAACAAGGGATACCTACGTATGATGCCTTCACAAAGGAAACCTTCATGTTGCATGCTGTTTTAATGTGGACAATCAGTGACTTCCCTGCCTATGGAAATCTTTCTGGCTGGTCAACAAAAGGAAAATTGGCATGTCCATCTTGTAATGAGGGCACAGACTCCACTTGGTTGAAGTATGGTAGGAAAAATTGTTACATGGGACATCGTCGTTTCTTGCCGTCAGATCACATGTGGAGAATGAGAAAACATTTGTTCAATGGTAAAGAGGATCATCGCATGCCACCAAGGGTTTTAGAAGGAGTTGATATTTTAGCTCAATTACAGATGCTTGGGGATGTACAATTTGGTAAATCTCGTAGAAAGAGAAAACGCACTGCTGAAGAGTTGAATTGGACAAAACATAGCATTTTCTTTAAGTTACCATATTGGGTCACTTTGCGTCTTCGACATAATTTAGATGTCATGCATATTGAGAAGAATATTTTTGATAACATTTTGTGCACTTTAATGAACATTCCTGGTAAAACTAAGGATAATATCAATTCTCGACGTGATTTAGAGATTTTGGGCTTCAGAAAAGAATTACACTTGAAGCATGAAGGTGAACATCTTACAATGCCACATGCATCGTACACATTACACGGTGATGAAAGGAAGAAATTTTGTGAATGGTTGGCTGATGTTAAATTTCCAGATGGATTCGCTTCCAATATCAAGCATTGTGTTTCTATACGTGATTGTAAAATCTCAGGATTGAAAAGTCATGATTGTCATGTTTTCATGCAAAGACTACTTCCTGTTGCGGTTGGAGGGTACTTACGAACTGATATTGCCTTAGCCTTGACTGAACTAAGCACTTTCTTCAAGGAGTTGTGTGCTCGAACCCTAGATGTTAACCGACTATCACAGCTCCAAACTGAGATAGTCGCAATTCTATGCAAATTGGAGATGATATTTCCTCCTCCTTTTTTCGAGCAAGGTTCACGTGAACCGGCCAAGGTTCACGTGATTTACCAGTACGTAAAGGTCTAATGCCAAAGCTGATTTCACGCAAAGATCAAAGATAATATATATGTGTGGAATCAGCTCCATGACAGCCACCTTGTTCTGTTTTGATCACCCGGCAACCATGCATTAATTGAAGTCTTAGGATGCAGATGGTATGTAAATATTGCTCCCAATGTCATATGCATAGATGTGTTTTGAAAAATCTGTTGCAGCATATTCATTATATAATTAATGCAAAGAAGTAAAAAAATGCCTAACAACTTGAACTGTTAACCATTATCTTAACCCTAAATTACAAGAATCTGATCTGGAATGAGTTTAATTACCCTTATAGGTTAACAAACTCTTGCTGAAGTGTATTATTGCCATAATCTGAATTAATTACATTGCCAAGTACTGTGGATAAACCAACAGGGGTGATCTCCAAGTTCAATATCACCTCTTAACCTCTCATGTTATCATTATTTTTTGACTATATACAATATACTCATTCTCCTCATATATATCCTACGATGTTGATGGGTACTTTTAAAATTACCAATTATTCTAAGCAAAGTTTGGTGAGAATGAGAACTTATATAATTGAAATATTGTATTTTCTGCAGTAGTTCAATAGATCTTAGCAAGCAGATTGCAGATGCTAAAAAAATAGAAGAGTTATGATATATATATATATATATATATAATGCTCATGATGTTCTGTTGGACTGACTGATTTTTTTTATAACATTAACACATGAACTTGTATGGTGATACTTAATTTGTAAGGACATGGATCGTCATTTGGGGCTATGCATTCCTTCTTTGGGATAATTAACTTGAAAAGTATAATTAAAAATTATGGGAGATTCAAATCCCATCATTAGTAATTGGAGTAGTATATAATTAAAAACGATGAGTCACTTACTATTGCAAGAATATTATGCTAGCTAGAGAGAAAGGGACTCCTCCTATACATATGGACTAGTTGATGATGACATAATATTATTAACGAAGACATGAAAACGATGTATGCACAGTGTAAGTCATGTACGATTTTGGAGATGCAAAATCGTAGCTAGCTAGTGTCACAAATAGTGCTAGCTGGAGAAGAAAACGTAAAATTAATTGGCAGCATTTTAGCAATTAAATGTACATACGTACGTGTTATTAACAACGTCGGATCTCGATCGATCGGTTGTAAGACATATATATATGTATGTATGTATGTATGTATGTATATATGCATGGCATGATAGAAATTAATGGGTAGGGTCAATGCAGTACGTACATTGCATGGACCCTACCCTTCATGCTGCGTGGACCATGGGCTTAGCTAGCTAGCTAATTAGTTTGCTTCATCTGTACCTCTTGATCCACTACAAGAAACAGAGCTGTTCCTGGAGCCCCAAATCGCCGCAAATATTATTTGTGACTTGGTTGTTATAACATATTTCTCTTTATATTCATTCCTACAGAGTATTTTTTCCAATGGTACTCTCCACGCATGATCACAATAATATTTTGCTATGCACTCCCGGGGCTGACATAATGACTTGATCTTTGCAGCAGAACTCTATAGAAGTTCACTTTATTGCTGACCAGATAGCAATAAACGAGGCACACCAAAGGTTTGTCTGGTTCCTTAAATTTTCCAATCTGTTCATGTGACTTTTAACAACTTTGTAGCAAAGCAACCAATTATTATTATATTATGTTCTGGTCAGCAATATGATATTATCTAGTAGCCTCTTTATAAATTGATTTGATTCCTCTGCAGCACTCTTATAATAAGTCTGATTATCAAGTTTATTGATTGGAATGATAAATAGCACCATTTCCAGAAGTAGCTACTATATATATGCATCATAATATTTTTATGGTTACTTGAAAGTGTTTCTGTGCTGCTGTAGGGTGATAGAATCTGGAGTATTCAAGCATAAACCTTGCTTGTACTAGTTGAATTTTTGGGTTTAAAAAAACCCAGTACATATATATATGATATTAATATTATGTTTCAGATTTAACTTTTTTACTTTTCAACCAACGATTATTACCTGCAATGGTTGGCCAGTGATCACTTGATGAACATATAAATGCATCTCCCTTCACTTGACACTCTCCTTTATAACTAATCTAATGGTGTGTACTGATCCAATTTATCTTTAACTGTCAGATTGGAGTTTGTCAGATGGAAGCATCAAATATCCCACAAGTATGAGGGCATTGATGCAATGTGTGTGATCTGTTTTATTGTTCTGCCCAGTACCCCTCATGCCCAGGTGCAGATTTTATATATTTGACTAGATAATTTATATAAAAGTGGAGTAGCACTATTATCTATTTGAATGATGTATTATCAGATATTTACGGGTTAAAGTGTAAGTTTTGGATTCCAATTGGTCTACCCCATAACTACATTAATGTGAATTCCCCACCTCAATGGATGAACTGAATGTCATTAATTTATTAAATTAGATGGAAAGTTCAATCTTTTTAATGAAACTTCAATCTTTTTCTTTTACGTTTTCCTATTTCTAAGTATTTAATATAGGTATGTTTCACTATTGGATAAACACTCTTAACACTTCACAGTTTTTATATAGCATCATAGTACATTAAGAGATGATATTTAATGAGATGATATTAATTTTCTGTATACATTAAGTGCAGTTTATTTTATGCTCTTAATACTTATCTTATTATTTCAGGTCATTTACTCAAATAATATTCTAAAAAATTAGAAGATATTAAGTAATATTGTTTAGTTAATTACCTGAAATAATAAGATAAGTATTGTGTAAATTAGAAATATAATGGTAGAGGAAGGGCGGAAATGTGGCCTAAGGAACGTCTGGGCGCCACGAAAAAAAAAAAAAAAAAAAACAAAAATACACAATTTGCGGCGAACATGAGTCGCCGAAAACAATGTAGATAAACGGTTATAAACCCTCCTTCCGGCGATTCTAACGCGCCGCAAATACAGATGATAGACATGTATCTTTTTATAGGCGAGGACCTAAAATCGTCGATAATACTTTTTGGCGGCGATTTATATTTCAGTTTCAGCGAGTAAAAGACGTTGATAATAATCTCTTTCCGGCGAATTGAATAATATCGTTGCAAATATTAGTCTATTTCCGGCGAAAACATATATATTTGTGGCGATAATTATTCGTCATAAAAAAGCTACATGGACGATTATAAAAAAATCGCTGATAATAAAATAGACTTATCGCGGCGAATAATTGTTTATTTGCGGCGATAATTATTCGTACGAAAAATCTTATACGGACGATTACAAAAAATCGCTGAGAATGTAACGGACTTATAGCGGCGAGTAATGGATTATTTGCGGCGATTTTTTTCGTTGCTTTTAGTATTCTCGGCGATTTTCGTGCGAACCTGAATCCCTTTTTGCGACGTTTTATTTAGCTTTTGCGGCGAGTAATAATCGCCGAAAATACTCTTTTTACCGACGATTTTTTTTTTTCGCTGAAAATTCTCAGAATCGTCACTTTAAAATCGTCGATAGTGCGGCGATTTAAAAATCGCCGAGAGAGATCATTACCAGCGAATTTTGGGGGTATTTTCGGCGATTTTGAGCGCTGAGAAAGGTGCGATTTCTTGTAGTGAATCTACTTTAGAATAAAAAAAATTTATGTAACTTATCACATCAAGACAAATCAGTTTGCAGGTTTACTTTTATAGGATATTTTTATGGCTAAAGCATTTTTCCTCCATAAAAATAGTGCTCCTCTATCCTTGTCTTTGCATGCTATTTTGTTTTTGAAATTTTAAAAATAACTAGTATTTTCCGATTATTTAGATGCCCAATATTAAGTAGTCACGCTAAAATATTAATGATTGTCTATTCCCAACGTACGCATTACTCTTTAACTTTTCATATAACAAACGCCAACTACACAGTAGACACTAAAGATCAAGATATTTGGGAAATATATTAGAAACCAAAAATTAAGGAGATATGATACTTTTATTGATTCACCTTAATTAAGAGAATTCTATATATAACAAAAGATTCATATTGAGATAAAGGATGTATACATATTCATTCAGCTATTCATATATAAGTCAATAATTCCCACTAGTTTTCAATTTTTAAAAGGAAATGAAGGTAAAATTAAAGATTTCTTATGTGACTCTTACTGTATATTCCTCAAATACTTGACCAACATCCTCGGGAAACCACAATCTACTGTGTTTGCCAGGTTCTTCAGGTGATTCTAATCGAACAATTTCAAAGCCCATATACATCCTTTAGCAAGTCGTGCATTGACAATCTACTAAGCCCATCAATAGTAATAAGACACTTGTCTACAAGCCTCTAGATACCATCATCCGGAAATAAATCACAACCATAAAATATTTTAGTGACATAAGCCAAGGGTTCTCCTTTGAAGAAACATGCTATATCAAGAAACATATCTTTCTCATTATCATCAAATCCATCATAACTTACCTGAAGTACTTTCTAAATATTTCTGTTCGGGAGTCTTTTATATTTACCCAATGCATTCTTCCATTGGTGTATACTTTTACCTTTTAGATCTGAACCCAGCACTATTAAAGTTAGTAAAAGGCCTTTAGCATATTTTATTACTAGTTTAGAGAGTTTTGCATAATCCTCTAATGGTTCTTTTTTATTGAAAGCATGCAAGCTGAAGAGTTGAAGATCTCATTATCATCCAAAATTCTCACCTTGTATTTTTGAACCAACGCTAGAGTTATTCAATAACTGAAGATCCTAGCTTGTTATTATCAAGATTCTACTTCCTAGGCCAAACCAATCACGATCTTCAAATAATGTATCTAGTTGGTCCAACTCATCCACATAATCAAGAATTAGGAGAACCCTTTTAGAGCAAAGTCTGTGCTTAATCACATTGATTCCTCTGTCAATATCACGAACATCTAAACTTGTTCCTAAGAGCACTAGCATTGGACTAGCCAAATGCCAGTGAAGTAAAAAATATAGCTAAATTTTACTTAAATCAGTTGCATTGGACTAGCTAAAGTCTTTTAGGTGAGACTTTGAGCTACAGTATATCTAAAGCAAAATTCAAACTTGGCGAGTTACTGTAGATTGACCAAATGACTATTTTATTCTTTTTTTCCTTACAACGGTCAGACACTTTCTCCCTTGTCTCGATTTCTCTTTTTTCTTCCTCCTTAACCTTCACTGGCATTTTTGATCCCTTCCTACTCTGTCCCTCACCGTCGCCAGCTCCTCAAGCCACCATCCAGCACTCATCTTCTTACCTTTGAAGCTATAAATCACATTATGCACATTTATAGGATTTTCCCTAGATTCCTCTATCCCTCATTGTCACCAACTCCTTCTCCATTGCAATCGAAGCCCTTTCTCCATTTCAAAGAGGAATTTTCTTTCCCCCATGCTATCTCTTTTTTTCTTTTCCTAGTTTCGTTCTCTATCTCTTTCCCCCAAATCGGCTTGAAGGGTTTTTGTTTGTGAGTTTTGTTGTTGATGTTCTAGGATTGATTGTTGTTGGGGTTTCTTTCACTATATTGGGTTGCTTCTATTCATGGTGTCCACAAGAAAACCGTCCAGCTAGTTTTTTCACTGTATTGAGTTTTGTGGGCTGGTTGTTAATTTCTGTTTGTGGGCGATAGAAGTTAATTGTAGCATGTCTTCGAGAGTAGAAAAAATACAGTTATATGTGGGCGATGGATTTTTCTTGATTTGGTGTTTGTGCATTTTTGTGGAAGTTAAGTAGTTGTTGGTTTTCTTTATCCTTTAATTTATTCTTGAGTTTAGTATGCACAAAATTTCTTATTTCCAGTTTTTGGCTTGTTACTCTATAGGTGTGTTTAGTTTGTCAATTTCAAGTTATTTTTCAAAAAGCTAAGCTGATTGTGTCTAATTATAGTTTTGTTCCTACTAATTTGACTAATGTATTTAGAAAACTGTTTTATAAAATGATAGTTGAGAAACAATAATTTTAAGTAAAAATTAAATTCTTAATTAATAGATGGAGTGTATTTTCAAAATATATTAAAAAAAATTATTATTAAAATATATAATATTATATTATTATTTTTACTTTGGGATGGCTAGTCCAATGTGGACTAGTTTCTTCAATGGTTTTGGCTTTAGCCAAAACCTTAATTTTTAGCCAAATTTTGGACTTGGCTTTGGCTAGAACAATGCCAATGCTCTAAGATCTCATAAAGAAGTGTATTTTGTAGCTGAATTAGACCTCCCGCTTGCTTTGAAGTTTCTCTAACGTTTTTTCAAAAACAACTTCCTTCAAATTGAGAAGAAATCATGTTATAGATATCTTTTGAGATAGTTGTCTTACCAATTCCACCGATTCCAAATATCTCTACCATGCGTATAATATCATTCCTTCCGATACTTAAATGTCAATAAATGTCTCATACACGAGACTTTATCCCAATTGGATACTTGGCAACCCTTAGACATGTATGGTTTACTATTCTTCTATCCACCCATCGAATGATTTCCTCGAAAACTTCTTACTCTTTCCTATCAATATAAAAGAGAAGAAATATTTAAAGAGTCAAGACTTTTCACAATAAAAGACATGTGAATATGATTTAGTTAGAATATTGTTTTTCCATCCTTAGTGAGAATCTTTCAATAGTTTCAAAAAATAATCATATATGTATATCATAGTTTTGTATGACACTTGTAAGGGGATTTTCCCCACTACTTAACGTCCATTGGGCTTCGGCCCGAGGGCCCCCAAATCCGCACAGGGGACGGAAAGTCTACTAGGAAGGGACGTCGAATAGCCAACAAGATAGATCAATCTGACATTCTGTGGCCGCCTTGAGAGCCTAAGGACCTGCACGGGGCGCAATAGGAAATGAGGAGGACCCTCAATCCATTGGCATCAGATCATCTACAGCTCGTATAGACCAGACGCAAGGTCAGGGAACCACGCCGCATTAATGGCACTACTGCTAAGTAACATGCCACATTTATGGAGCCAACGCAGAGCCACGCCGCATTAAAGAAGATCAGACAGTAGAAATAGAAATAAAGGCATGGACTTCGTAGAGACAAAGACTATTTGCACCCATCCCCACACCACGGTATAAATATCCAGCTCCAAGTACAAAAAAACTCTCCCTGATCCCTCGACTCCTTTACTTATTTACAAACTTTCAAGAATATTTACTGACTTTGGCATCGGAGGTTATCCGGCCCCAAGGCCGCCCTCTCCAAGTTGCACTTTCCTTCATCTTTTGCAGGCATGTTTCTGAAGACCTGAGTTGTCGAAGCCTGACCCAAAAGCGTGCGAAATAGGACATTAACAACACTATATATATTTGTACCCTTGCGAGTTAGGAGTTCAATCTGAGTTTAAGTTATTGTTCCTAGGTGGGGGGGGGGGGGCAGGGTTACATAGGAACACCTTTACAATAGAACTCTCTCCTACATAAAGGAATCAAATACAGAATCAAAAAATGCACTAAAGAACTCAAGAAAGATGCAGTTATGTATTCCTATACTGATTAAAGACTAAACTCATTGATTCATTGAGTTCCCCCCCCCCCAACCGCGATCAGATCCCGAATTTGTCTCATTGGGGGAATTAATTAGTGGGTATTCAATCCAGATATTTGTTTTATGCTAAAGGACTTTAGTTTAAAACCGTGTAAATGGGTACTGCAAGTCGGCTTACCAAACTTACTTGTAATGCATGTTTGTTCGGCAAGAAGATAAAAACAAGATTAGGTTAATATAGATTCATATGATACGTTAAATCTATTTTATAATAAAAGTAGTGTTACAATCTAAAATATCACATCAACTCACGTCAGTTTGTAAATTTATTTTTGTGAGACTTCTTTGTGACTAAAATATTTCTTTCTAAAAAATACAATAAATCCCTGTGTATCATATAGTATGCAGAATCTCACGGAGGTTACAAGTCTAGGCACAATTGTTCAGATATAGCTGCGCGATCTTCCAAAAGAGATGCACTCAATCATCTTTTGTTCCGTCTGAGTCTTCCAGCTAGCAAAAAAGCCTTCCATTGATTCCATTGCTTTCTCACCTCCAATTAGTTCCATGGCGTCAGCAGTCTGATTATATATATAGCAAATCAATACAATAAATTCATAAGGAACAATAATTAATAATTTGTTTATAATTAAAAGTCATGAATCATCTCCAAATAATTCACATATTTATTAAACAATAAAGAAAATGCTTTGAAAGAGAAATAAAGGAAGAAAAATTCTACCTTTATAATTTCTTCTAAAAAATAAATATTAAAAATAATATAAAAAAAATATTATATCTGTCCGGTTAGATTCGGGTAGAAACAGGATCCAATTGGTCAACCCGTGGGTCCAAATTTCACTGTGCAACCAAATAATGTTATACACCACATTCTCATCAAACTATCATCTCACTATGTAAGATGTCGCATATTTATCACTATTAGATGATAAATAGTCACCCAATAAAAGATCATCTAATAGTAATAAATGTACCACATCTTATATAGTGGAATGAAAGTATGATGGTAGTGTGTTGTATAGAATTTTAAAAAAAAAAATACTACACAAGAACAAATGCAAAACTAAAGAAGTCCTATGAGATGAACAAAACATTACTACGTTCAAATTAAGTCAATCTCAAATTATATTCTCATTCAAGACTTAATATCGAGAACATAGATTGTCTTTAACCATAAGCTCTCATAACACATGTAAAACAGTTTAACCTGAAACTTTAATTTATAAAATGATCTTCGACAATCTATGCTCCACATTATTGAATCTAATAAAATAATATGAAATAGAAAATGTACATCTCTTGTAATTTGATGAAGAACTTATCTAACCACGAGAGAATGATTTCCCAAACTATTTTATATTCGAGTGTCTCCCAATAGCTAAAGACACAATTATGTTATAAGAGATAACCCTTATTCCTCTCAGTAATTAAATAAGTTTTCTCGCTAACATGGAAACCCTAAAGGTATTTGTGTACCTACTCATTAACTAACTTGTTGATGTCGTGTTTCATATCTTGGGTAGCGAGACACTCCGCCAAAATTGGCCTGCAAAATCCAGAGGTGAGGGGCTCGGACGGTATGGGATACCTGTGATGCCAAAGTTGGAATGAAAGAAGAGCTCAAGTGAGAGATCAAAACTACTAGAAAAGTCCCTCTTACTTGTGTCCCCGGCGCATATATATATTTGGTCAGGGTGGTCCCCTCGGTTGTTAGTAGTTCGTGTTAAGTCATACTGTGCACTGCACCGCTTGCAGGGTCTTCTCTGTCATGTCTACCATATATTGCCCTGTCACGCTGCACACTATCCATCCCCTCTCCCTTGTGCTTGTCCTTGGTGGTAGGTGAGGGGTGGTGTTCCCTCTACCCTGGTGGTAGGGGTGAGTGGGTGCTCATTTAATGCGGTGTGCCGGCCTCTTGCGTGACGGCTTCTCTATTCATTTAATGTGGTGTGCCTGTTGTCTGATCGCGTCAGGTGCAGGCCATGCTGGTGGCATGACCATCGTTGCTGCTGGCTAGACCCCCTTGGGCCAAACCTCCCCATGGCCTAGGAAGGGAAATTTATCCCCTCCTTATAACTGATTTAATTTTAGCTAGTACAAACCCATCTAGACATGGGCATCTGGGACATCAAATTTGAATAAAACTCTTACATACAGTTCTATGACAAAGTCACTATGCAAATTATGGTATCAACAATGTCTAAGACGTCTCCAATAAATGAGTCAATAATGCTTGAAGCAGAGGTAATAGAAGTGAATACATGGAGAACGAGGAGCTAAGTGTATGTTTGGGATTGCGGTGAGAAATATAGCTTATAACTTTAGGGCTTATAACTTATAGCTTAAGTAATGTTCTATTATTAAAAGTTATTTACTATTTGGTAATCATATGTTTAAATCATTTTTAAACATGTTACATTTATTTGGAAACAAATTAAAAAATTACTTTATGAGGTAGGAATAACAATTATTTGATTTTTTTTAAGATTATGATTATATCCATGAAAGTTTGAAAGTTGCAATTATCTAAAAGTTGTATGGGTATTTTTGCTCATTGACAGTCTTTTTAAAATTCGAACTACATTCCGAATTATCCGAAAAAGTATGTTTGAGATTAAAAAGTACTTTAATTTGTCACACCTAAACAACCTAATTTTTTCCATTAAAGAGTTTTAAGGCTATTTAAGCACTTTTTAAGACTTATAACGCAACCCCAAACACAGTGGCAAAACCAACAATTTTTCTGAGGAGGGTCCAAATTTTCTAGTATGTGACACATTGAGACTAAAAAATCATAAAAACATAATTATATCTAAAATTAAATCTCGATAATTTGCAACATACATGCAGAAATAAAATTCTGAAAACACAAGGTTTTAATATATATTTCAGATTTTTGACAATAATGTTTCATGAAATAATATTCATCTATTATTATTTTTTAAAGAAATATTTAGAATTTATTTGCTTCATAGAAACTATCAAGTGATCTTTTAGAATGTCATATTTCATTATAGTATATAAGCTAGTTTATTAAGTTTAATGTAAACTTTAGATACTTTCATGTCACATTAAGCATATAATACTATAATTGAGACCTTGAATAAGTTTTTTCTTGCTCAATGAAGTGTAGAAGATAAAACTTCTCAACTATTTTTTCATATAGATCACAAACCATAAATGATTTTTCTTGTATTTTGACTTTGAATTCCATATTAAGAAACCTAATATTGTATAAGTAAAAACTTTGAGATCCATATTAATAAGTTTATTATTTCTGCTAAGCTTAGTTTTGATTTAATTTTAGTGAGACCGCATTTTTGAAAATAAATAATATATAGAAATTATATAAAATCTTGTGACTATAGGGGAAAAAATTGGAGAGACATTTCTAGATATATTAAAATTTTACAAAATTTGGGGGGGGGGGGGGGGTGCATTATTTAGATTTATAAAATTATGAATAAAAACAGGGTATATTTTGATGGTGGCTAAAACAAGGCACAAGTCTTAAGTCCAAAATCAGACCACAAGAAGTTGATGTTGGCTAAAACATGGGAAAATCAGGAAAACAAAAAAAAAAGACACAGAATGGATGGATACAAGCAAATCTTGGAAGATGGATACAAAAATTTAAATTTTGGCAATGCCACCGCCTGTGGCAGGAGCCACACATGAATGGGTTGGCTGTTTCTTTTTCTTTGGTATTTAGAAAGAAATGGGAAAACAAATATAATACGTAGAGAGAGAAGGAACAAATAGTAAAGGAAACCATCCCCTGAGAATCCAAGGTCGTCCAACGTTGGTGGTAGGAGATGGAAGGTCAAGCGATTCGCAAAAGTCTAGTATGAACAGGGGCGACCGACTTACTTGGGTTATCATTAATTCAAAATCGGTTTGGTATGTGGTCAGTGATGGGATGAATTTGCAAAATCTCTAAGATGTGCATATCTTCTTCAGTTATCACCTTATCCAGTTTTCTGTTGACTGCTTCAGTGATTGCCAGGAGAGTTGATGATTCTTCACCCTGATTTGGATATATTGAATGGAGTTGGCAGGTTGTGGCAAATATGATGGCCCCAAAGTTGAGTTGTTTCTTCCCACTGCTGCACATGTGCTTGTATGTTCTCCAATTGCTACATGAAACTTCAATATCTTTTCCAATCTGATTGAAAATTGAGCCCAGGTATGAACTCAAACTAAAGCCCGAATGGACCATATTAATGGAAAATCTTACTTGATCAAAGGTCATCCGACATTGGTTGCAGATGGAAGGGCAGACGATTCGCAATCATCAGTGACCAACAGGGGCGAGTTGGGATATCATTAATTCATCCATTTTTAAAAGCAGTGCGAGTCGAAATGAAGACCATTTCAGAGCTGGTTCATCCAACAATTTGTTTGGAAGCAGCCTGCATAGCCCTAACAAAACCCCACAATGGCTATCAGATGTCCATAGTGGCAAAGATCCTTAACTACTCTGTATCAGCAAGTTTGAAATCTTCTTAATATGAAACTTGCTAAAACAAAAGGAAGTTTAAGGGTTGTTTGGATTGAGAGAGCCTCTCAACTCATCTCATCTCATCTAATCATTACAAAGCATAGATAAAAAGGACAAACAGACATAGAGAAACAACAAAAATTCAAGGAATATATCACCTCGGATGGGTTACATCATCGTTTCTTTTTCTTCCTTTGCACTCCTTTCATGCTTGTATACCACATCGGCGCCGCAACTTTTATAAAACTTCCTTATATGATCATTCCGGACATAGAAATGAATTCTAAGATTGTCCACAACCTTAAGCTTAAAAGATTCTATTGATGAGTATGTCACCCATACTTTATATTGCGTTGAATCTTGTGTATCAAGTTTAAGCAATTGAACCCCTCTTTCAATGTAGCATACATGATTTGAGACGTCACAGGTTATCTCAGCCCTTATCTGATCCCAAAACCATGCACCTCGATTAAAAAACACAACACAACATAATGCTATCCCACTTATATTCTCCAAATAGTGTGGCCCCTCAATATCTATAACCCATGCTTTTGTTCCACTTAGTTGGACATCATCATGCCTCGTAAAACACCCACTATCTGATGACACTTTATGATAATGTCCCTGTGAAACGAATGCCATCAATTTTTAGTCATGCAAACTATGTACAGAGGCACCCACAAGCGTGTATGAGAGATAGAGATAGATACCTTCCGCAATAAAGGATTTGGCCCATGACGATTCCATATATTCACGTGCATTTTGTCGCAGCCGGACAAGTCAATCGATGCTAACGATCTGATGTGGCTTCTATGGAATTGCAATATTTTTTTCTGGAAATCTTTCTAATGACTTGCATCCATTAACACGTACTTCTTTTATATTTGGTGGAAGTTCTGGTATTTCTTCAAGTTTCTTACAATCGATCAAGCCAAGTGTAGCCAGTCGGACAAATCCTTTGATAGTGGGAATGCTAACAATTTTACACCCCGATAGATCCAAGGAAAGCAAACAGGCTAGATATTAAGCTCTTGTAATGAAGTGCTCCAATGGCTTGAACTTGCTGGAGGTGGCAATTCATGGAGTTGTTCTTCACTTGACGATATCTCATCTTCCATTGTTGTAGACTCAATAGCCATAATGGATTGCCTGTCATCATCCATCTTTCCAAAATTTAAAATATTTTGACAATCACCGATGTAAACCATGTCCAGATGCTGCAACTTAAGAATGCAAGTTGGGAGATGAGTAAGTATTTTGCAGCTCCTTAGATTTAAAAGACCAAGCCCAACTAGATTCCCTATGGATAAAGGTAATTCTTCAATTGCAGTGCCCACTAGATGTAATGTAGTGAATTTTTCCATTTTACTCTCAATTTCAGGAAAATTATGAAGGCTTGCGCAACCTTGAAGCTTAAGCCTATGTAAAGATCTCAACTTGAGACTTTTTGGAAATATCGAGAGGTTAGGGCAATGTTCAAAAGACAAAAAAGAAAGATTATCCAGGAATCCAACGGAATCATGCACCTCAATTAGACTTGCACAATATTTGACATTTAATTCCTTCAAATTTGAAGCACTTGAAAGATTTGGGATTTTTGTTAAGAAATTACAATCAATGAGATCCATAGTCCGCAAGTTCTGTAAAAAACAAAAAAAAATGTTTGAAGCTAGTGACTTTACTACATAGTTCAAGGAAAGAAATTGAAGATTATAATTGTACATACCTTGAATCTCTGGCCTACCTCCTTGATCACCAAGCTATGACCCATTCGAAAGACGATGAGTTTGTTTCCATTGAAATTGGGTGGTAAAGATTGCATAGGATTTTCAGACGAATCAAGTACTCTTAACTCGTTAGAGAGATAATTAGGCCCATCAGAAAAACGTGCATTACGATTTATAAAAATTCTAAGTCCTTTCATTCATGATACAAACGCATCAGAACCCAAGTTTATGATATCATCTTCGCCATCGGGCAAATCTATTACCATGCCTTCAACTTTGTTTGTTCCCTAGTAAGAGGACACAAGAAAGTGTAAGCAAAATTATTGCATAAAGTTTCTCTTATTAAACTTTTATTGATTCATCTTAATTAATTAAACGAAATCCATTAATAACTAAAAACTCGTTTTGAGATAAAGGAGATTTTGTATATATATTTTCCACTAGGTTTCACTTAAAAAATAAAGGAAAATAAATGCGAAACTAAATTTCTTTTTTGCGACTCTTACCGTACTTTCTTCTAACACATGACGAACATCCTCATGAAACCACAATCTACTGTGTTTACCAAGTTCTTTGGGTGATTGTAGTCTAACAATTTCTCAACCCATATCTTGTAGCACGTCATGTATCCACAATGTATTATGATCAACAGTAATAAGACACTTGTCTATAAGCCTGTTGATACCATGATCTGGTGAAAAATCACAACTGTCAAATATTTTTATGACATTAGCCAAGAGTTCTCCTTTGAAGAAAAATGCAATATCAAGGAACATATCCTTCTTATTATTATCCAGCCCATCATAACTTATTTGAAGTACTTTCTGAATGTTTGCGTTGGGAGTTTTTCTATACTTATCCAATGCACTTTCCCATTGATGTATACTTCGACCTTTTAGATCTGAACCTAAAATTGTTAAAATTAGTGGAAGGCCTTGAGCATATTGCAATACTTGTTCAGAGAGTTCCTCATAATTTTCAATCAATTCTTCTTTCTCAAAAGCATGCCAACTAAAGAGTCGAAGAGCTTCATTGTAGTCCTCTATCTTCACCTCATATACTGAATCAGCTTTAGGGTTATTTAGTAAATGTCGATCTCTTGTTGTTATGATGATCCTGCTTCCTAAACCAAACCAATTGTGATCTCCAGCTAAATTTGCTAGTTGGACTAACTCGTCCACATCATCAAGAATGAGGAGAACCCTTTTAGAGCGAAATCTATGCCGAATCACATTAACTCCTCTATCAATATCACGAACATTCAAATTTATTCCTAAGATTTCAAAAAGAAGTCTGTTTTGCAACTGAATTAGGCCACTCGCTCGCTTTGAAATTTCTCTAACGTCTTTCAAGAAACAACTCCCTTCAAATTGAGAAGAAATTGTGTTATAGATATCTTTTGAAATAGTTGTCTTACCAATTCCACTAGCTCCAAATATCCCTATCATGCATGTAATATCATTCCTTCCAACTCTTAAATGCTGATAAACATCCTTTGCACGAGACTCTATTCCAACTGGATACTTGGCTACGTCTAAAGGTGTATGGTTTACCATTCTTAAGTCCACCCATTCAATTATTGTGTGGATAAGTTCAGATTCATCCCTATTAATATAAAAGAGATGAAAAAAAGTTAGAACTTTCACATTAAATGACATATGAATATGATATAGTTATAATATTGTTTTTCCTCTTTTTTCCGTTACATACAAAATGACAGCATAAGATTACGATGTCAAAGGTAGCCTTTCTCCTTCCTCAATCCGAATGTTTCAATAGATTGTGTATATGTATATTTTCATTGTTTGTACATATATATCTATATATATATATTGTATTATAAACTTGTTATTTTTATTTATTTTTCACATTCTCAAATAGATCTGTCCCTCTCGTAAATCTGCAACTATAATTGAGAGTATTTCTCAGTTTTATCTAGAAACAAATTAAAACTAAAAGTCACTACTTATTCAGAGAGTAGTTTTTTTCCTTATCACGGTATGATTCCCATTCTTATTTTTTATATAACCCAAAAAATGAACAATTCCCATTTTTTCTTAAATATTATTTTATTCCAACTATCATTAAGTATTTTTATGGTCGAAATTCCATATATTGCTCTATTCCTAAGTTTTTGCTTGCAATTCATCAAAATATCACCCAAACGAATAATCATAAATATGAAATAGTTTTCTTTTTGTATGGTATTTTATCTTCACCAGTTCCCCATGTCAGATCGTGGATTTGTCTCATTTTTCTCCATAAATCACTATAAGAAATATGGTCTTTTCCCACTAATATTTTTTCCACGATCTACATTCGTGGAAAATACTTAGCTGAAACTACGAAAATTGTCCGTGGGAAAAGAATTGGCCTTTTACCATGAGATACACTGGTAAGTAAAATTTTGTGGAAAAAAAAAAGTTTTTTTCGGCGAAACAATATCTTTTGCGGCGATTTTATTTCGCCAGAAATAATCTTAGTTGAAATATGTTCCTTCCGTGGGTTATAAGTTTTTGCCACGAGGTTATCAGTTTTTTGTGGCGAGATTTTCTCGTCGCAAATAGTCTTAACTGAGTACATTTTCTCTCGTGGGTTTTTACTTTTTGCGACGAGATTATTATCTTTTTTTGGCGACTTATTTTCTCCACAAATTGGTTTTCCTTTTTAATTTTCAGTTATTAGTATTTACGGTTGTGTTATTAGCATTTACGGCGATAAAAATCCGCCGCAAATAATAATAAAGTTAAATCTCCCCTCTGATTTCTTTTCCCCCTTCTTGAAACAGTCTCGCGTATCAAGTCTCCTCTCTCTCTCTCTTTCTCTCTCTCTCCGCGGCTGTCTAGCTTCTCCTCCTTGCTGTGCGCCAGCGCGAACGGCTTGCCTTGCCGTCGAGCCACCATGGTTCTTCCTCCTCAGCCCCTCGCCCTGATCTTGCCGAGTCTTTCTCTCCCTCTCGGATCCCATCAGATCCGTGCACCTCCACCGTCTCCAGCCATTGCCATCGCCACCCTCAGCCGCCCTAGGTTCCGCCAGTCACCAACCGTCGCTCCACCCCAGCTCCGGCATCTCTCTCCCTCACACGATCTCTCTCGCTAGTCTCCACCGCGCACCCCCCTCCCATGGCTTTCTTATTACAATGGCCTTCCCCACTGCCGTGAGCCACCATCTCCGCCTCCATCCAAGACGCAGCACCACCACGAGCAACCCATGGACGCAGGAGCACCTCCGGCAAGCCTCATTCGCTGTCCAGCCCTTAAGCATGGTAAAAATGCTACCTTTGTGTCTCAAGTGCATTATTTTAGTGTATATAGACGTGTATGGTGTGGTGTTGTGGGCCTAGGCAGATTTTGTGAATTTGATTCTTCTATTTTTTTTCCTGCAGATTTTTTGTGAATTTGATTGAGAGTTAGATGAGCTTGAGGTACAGAATTAATGTTCAGTGTTTTTATTCTATGAAATTCAGTTGTGAGGTTGTAGTCATGTGGTCTGCCCAGTTCAATTTATTTCTCTATGTTGCAAAATATTATAGATGCTTTGTTTTGGTCGTAACCGAATGATGATGGAGCTGTTTTACTATATAATTTCCTATGTTTCGAATTTGGTATTTTGCTAATGAACATATATTTATATTGCTCTTTTTATTTTTCTCGCGCCTAATGAACATATATTTATATTGCTTTGTAACAATATCTGGCACCCAATCAGCTCAGTTTAAGTTGGGATGTGTCACTCTAGAACCTTGCATAGCCAATTTAATGGGCAAAAAACACATCTAAGTACTCAAAGATTCTGGTATTAAGGTTGGGTTGAGTGCAGCTTACCCAAGCTTCATTTGTTTTCCCAAGTCCCAAATGGCAAACTCATGTTTCTCTTAAAAATAATGTTGACTAGCATCTAGTTGTGTTTAAAGCTAAAATTATTACAATTTTATGTGTCAATACAAGTTCTGCAGAATGTACAGCTAACCTATATGGAAAATGGGGTAAAAAAAACTTTGTAGAAAATTGATTGGATTTTTCTTTGAAAAGTAAGGCTTGTGAAGGTTATGTTTGCAGGTGATCTTGCAGATGAATCAATGAATATATGAATTTCTCTGCTCCTTTACTACCTTTTATTATTTATATATTCAGTTATAGATGAATCAACGAATATATGAATTCACTTATTAAAATCATATTTAGTCATCTAGTTACTGTGAGAAGTGATTTATCAAAAAAAAAAAAAATTACTGTGAGAAGTAGGGATTGGTAACTTATGCTTGACTTGGGAATTTTCTTTCTTGCAATTTATTACTTCTCTACCATTGTTGGTTTTTTCTAATTATTTCATGCTTTCTCGTTTACTTATCACTAGTGTGTAGTCTCTAATTAGAGGTTACTATGCCCTTGATAGGTTAGAACCAGAGCTATGACTTTACAACAGTATATTTGCTCAAGCGAGGATATTTTGAAATATGCTTCAAATTTGGTAAAGGCTGAACTTCCCGTCTCTTTGAGAGTGATAGTGATGAATTGTTTTGAAGTGTTTTGGAGTTCTAGGGAGTTTGTAAAGTATAATGATGATGTTGGTTTAATAGACAAATTTGTTTATATTAAATGTATTGGGTATGGATGAAGCTTGTAAAAACAAATGAGTGCTTTGAATGGATTGTATGTTGATCTTATAAAGCTTGAATGGATTATATGGATTGTGGTTTTGTGGAGCCATGAATTGTAAATTATAAAGTTTTGTGGTTGTGTGGTGTATGTATATAAGTTGGGTTCTCATTAGAAGTTTTTTTTGTGAATGTTAGCATAATTTTACATATTTTTTTAAAATTATTATAAGTGTGAATTTGGATCTCCAAGGTTCGGATATATTTATTTTACCCTATATTAGACTATTTGTTATAATTATTTTTGGCTTAGTCTATATTTTTTTTTTGGTTTTCAAATTTTTTTTTTCCTGGATTCTTTTAACATTTGCCACAAGATGTGTTCGCGGCAGGTACTTTTTTTTGCCAGAAGAAGTTTTTTCCACCAAGTTTTTTCATGGGAAAAAAAAATTTCCACCGAGCTTGTTCATGGGAAAATGTTGCATTTCTCACCATTTATGGAATTTCAATGCTCATTTCCCACGAAATCCAAGGTCTTTCTCCACAAGTGATGTGGTGGAAAAAAGTAAGTTTTTTCCACGAGTTGGTACTTTGGTGGAAACAAATATTTTATCTCACCAATTTTATGCCACCAATCTCCCACCAAAGAATTTGGTGAGTAAAAATTTTTTCCCACCAAGATGATATGTAATCCGACCACTTTGACTTGTGGAAAGGGTTTTGCTACACAACCTCCTACTATTCACCCACACTCTACACTCCACATCTTTTAATATTTTTTAATATTTTTTTAAAATTTTTTTTGAATTTATTTTTTAAAAAATATTTCAAATTTTTTATTCACTATTCATATAAAAAATATTTGATAAAAAAAATTAAAAAAAAGGTGGAGTGTGGAGTGTGGGTGAATAGTAGGAGGTTGTGAAGATTTTTTGTATAGATAAAGCTTACCGGAAGCTCGCTGATGGGAACCCTGAAAAATCGGCTACATTTTTCAAAGCTGCCTTCCACTCCCGCACCTTTACATTATCCTTGATTCTCTTTGCAAGTTTGGTGAATGATTTTCCAAAATTCTCTGTTTGATGTCATACTTTTGATGGATCTACGTCATAGAATATTGGGAGAACAATTTGTTTCCTTTTTTCTTGTAGTCAAGAATCTTCAATAGCTCGTCTAAGCACCATTTGGATTCTGTATAATTTTTAGAGAGAACAATGATAGAAATCATAGACCCTTCAATAGCTTTGAAAAGTGCAGGCGAAATTTCCTCTCTTCTTTCAAGATTGTTGTCTATGTATGTATTAATTCCCCTTTGATAAAAAGCTTGGTATAGATGGGAAATAAAGTTTCGGCGAACATCTTCACCTCTAAAACTCAAGAATACATCGTGATTCCATGGTCGGGTGGGAGAAGAACAAAAGTATTGGGAAGAGGAAAAAGGTCCTTGAAAGGCCATGGAAGAAGTCATCCTCTCTGTATGCGCTGCGTGATTACCATTCACCAAGAGGTCCAATTATAGATAATCAGAAGTACTGGATCAATGAAAGATCAAAGAGAAACTTCTCGGCAACTTCATGGAAGCAACGTCCCGCATGTTAGCTAACCAGCAGGTCAATCCTACCACTCCATTCAAAGGGTTTATGGGGATTAATTAATTAAAAGAGATCATGGAGTTTGATCCGTTGTTGGCATCCAATTGTTGCCTACCTGAAGGCCAGATTTCTTTTTTCTTTTAAATATAGTTTTCCTAAATCGATCGCTGATTATATTTCTATAAAATGGAAGGAAAATATTATAAAATTCACCCATTAATTCAATCCAATTTATCATATCCCTATCAAAAGCCAGAAATTAGAAACCGACACTAGCCGCCCACTAGTGTTATTAATCTATATATTTAGCAAAAAAAAGGTCACAAAACCTTTTTTATTTTTTATTTTTTTAAAATAAAAATATTGTTTAAAGAAAGAAGTCTAGATCATATCTTGAAACGATATTATTAGAATAATCCTAATGGGTGTTAGATTTGGACGTTTGTAGATCTACTTACTTGGGAACTTCCCATGCAACTTTATTTAAATTAATATACTCTCTTCTTTAACCAATCCATGCATCCTCCGTGATTAACTCGCCATGATTGATTGTGCTTTTCAATGGAGACTTGAGAGAAGACTCAAAAGAACCCCTCTAAAGTTCACATGGAAAATGTAATAACCTAATGCATGTGTGATTTCATGGGTGATCTCAAACCCACATACTTCAAAAGCTCAAAACCGTGTATATGGGTGCGTGCTATAGTTGGCTTACCAACAAAAATAAAATAAAATAAAATAAAATGTTAAATTATTTGTAATAATATGCTGTCACATAAAATACCGAATTGTGGTTCTATTTTAAAGATTATATACCTAAGCTATGTATCATACTCATGTAAACACATTTGTACACATATAAATTGAGTTTTTAAAATAATAAAGTGAACTCAATTTCAGCCTATATATCATCCCTGTTGTTTGGATATATAATGGTTGACTGGCCCAGTCCTTGTTAAGATAAATAGAAATGGTTAAATCTATCTTTTTCTGTAAGTTTAAAATTTTAGAACGAGTGGTGATTTCGTATGGTATGAGTAAAGGTCTTGAGTTCAAGTCTTGACTCTAAATTTCACCAATTTAATTAAATATTTTACGTGTTTAAGCCACTAGTTATTAAGGAGGAATCTAACTCACACGTGGGGGAGAGTGTTAAGATAAATATAAATGATTAAATCTACCTATTCTTATCAGCTAAATATTTTTGGACGAAGGATGATTTCACAGCCGTGACTAGGATCATAAGTTATGATTTCGTTTATGCTCCATAATTTTGATAATTCTATTCGTTATGTCGCCATCTATAAGGGGAAATAAGGAATAAGCTTGCTGGTTGGAAGTCAAAGTTGTCATCTAATGGGGGAAAATTGGTCTTGATTAAGCATGTTCTATCAAGCATGCCATTTCATTTGCTCTCAGTTCTGAATGTGCCCAACTCAGTTTTGAGGTTTACCATGCTCTTCTCATACTTTTTCTCTTTGGGGAGATAGAGAAGGTAAAGTAAAGAAAAAAGGGATTGCTTGGGAAAAAGTATGTAAGCCTATTGATGAGAGAGGATTGGGTGTGGGGGAGTTAAATGAAGTAAAGAGAGCATTACACATGAAGCTAGCATGAAATTGTATGTATGGGAGCTCGACGCTCGTTATGGCTTGTCTTTTTCAGATCCAAATATCTCTATATCCCATTCATATTTGATGGCTACTTCTTTGAACGATTCGGGTGTTTGAAGTCAATCTTTCCTTTTGTGCAAGTTGTTGTTAGGAGTACTTAATGGATGGTTAGGCGTAAAAAAATTGAGCTTTTGGTATGAGAATTGGTCTTGGTAGGGCTTGTTACATGGTTGGCATGAAGGTTTGAAACTCAGGAGGTCATGCCTTCACATTTGGGTGGAATTTGTTGAAAATTACAAGACCATCTAGGACCAGATTTGGCATCTCAAATTAATGTTATATCTTGTTGTCCTAGAATGGGGGGAAGATGAACGCCTATAAAGGCTAATAAGAAGGGGAGTGTTTTTTTTTTTTTTTTTAATCTAGTTTCTTGGTATAGATGGGCATGGTGTCAAGTTTTGCCCACCAAGATCTTGGGATATAGCGAAACTAATAAGATTGCAGATTTTTTTGCTAAATAAGGTGTAAAAGGGAATTAGGGCTGTATTTGGATATGTCTCAACTTCCTGAAAGTGTCAAGATGCTGGCTGATATTAGAAAGAGTTGATTTAACATATTTGAGATGTAAATAATTATGTATCAATATTTCTTTGTTTTGTATATATTGCTCTCCAATTTAATGGGAGTTTTTGAATGAGAAGAGGTGTTTTTTGGTTTTTCAACAAGTGATTTTGGCATAAACTTGCTGTAATAAGGCTAATTAATAGGAGGAACATCACCACTTTGGCAAGAGTGACGGCTAGCTCTAAATTGTTCGACCTTATAAATAACCAGAGAGAAAGAAAGCATAAGAGAGATATTGGATGATAGTGGTAGTAGTGTAGTGGTCTTAAGATTCAACTGTTGGAAACGTACATGTCATTTATCCATCTCAAACAATGGATTTTATTTGATTCCAGGTCAAAGCTCTAACTCCAAATCTACCTTTGGATCATTATGGTCCTTTTCCACCTAATCTGGAAGTTTGATGTGTTGTGAAAAACACACACCAATGATGGCAAGCAAATAAAAGCAACGATCAAAATTACACGACACACAATTTACGTGGTTCGGTAACGTCCCTACGTCCACAGAGCTGCAGAAATTTTATTAATTCAGAAGAGATTACAATCACACAATCTCAACTCACTCTCTCTAAGGATTTTTCTCTCTCACAATATACACTCACACTTTGTCTCTCTTTGTTCACTCTGAAACTATTGAAAAACGTGTATAAGAGATCAAAATATTACATATTTATAGAAAACGGCACTGGAAACCCTAATTGGCAAAAAATACCTTCTTCGCTCAAGCGGCGTGTAAAGCTTGCATCGAGCTAACAACCAATGAGCATTGACTCGAGCGGTGTGTCGAGCGCAACTTGAGCAAATATTGGGGTTTGTGTCTCACTCGAGTCAACTGCCGAGCGACAATTGAGCAAACTCATGGGTTGAGCTTCGATCCAGCACCAAGCCGAGCGATAGTAGAGCAAACTCACGGGTTGTGCCTTTTTTGCTCACTAACCAGGCTCCACATGCAACCCAAATATCTCCCACTTGGAGACTAGTTTTCACATGCCCGCCATTGTTTCCAGCCAAGCCTTATCACCTCTACAACTCATAGGTCCCACCTTCAAGCCAGAAGACTCACTGAAGTAGAGCCTGACTTCAATCTCTCACATGCATCGCCCTCAGTTAGCATATCCGTTAGGCAACTCATAACTCCCACTACACTAGGAGTATCCAGTCTCAAACCGAACCAGGAAACCTTAGCCAACTTCCCCAGGCTTACTCGAGGAAGGTTAAAACTAAGTCCATTTTGTTTCCTCATCTGATTCGCGTGACCAAGCCTGCCTTTTGCACTTCTATATTTTCCTGCACATCACTAGACCCTAATGTCAAATACAAAGAGTTAGATCTCCACGTGCTAAGACCAATGCACCTTTAGTAATCTTCCATGCTCCTCCAGAAAACGCTACTGCATAACCACTTTCATCAAGCTATTCCACAGATATCAAGTTTTTCTTCAGATTTGAAACGTGTCGGACTTGCTGTAAAGCCCACACACCCCTATTTGGAAGTGTGATGCGCACATCACCCACTCCCAGTAGATCCAATGCCTCTCCATCAGCCGCGTACATCTTTCCAAAATCACCAGTAATATAGTTCTGTATGATCTCTCGATGTGAGGTGCTATGAAACGAAACTCCTAAATTCAACACCCAGTCATCAATCGAACTATGCATAGAAAGGATTAAGGCATCCTATTTTTCTTTAGCCACTGCATTCACAACGTTATTCTCAGCACTTTCCTAATTCCGACAATCTCTCTTGATGTGACTCAGCTTGCTATAACTTCTGCAAGTGATCTACTAGATCTCGTCTTACTCTTGCCCCTACTCTTAGAATTTGACCTGTCATGTCTTCTGCCTCGATTGTCAAGGTTCAGGGCCAATCCCGAACTCGAGAACTCACCAGAGTCTCTTCTACATACTTCCTCAACAAGGATCATGTCACGTACGTCATCGTAGTTTCATCTCGCCGGCTGAACTACTCACTACCATCCTCATGGCCTCCTAACTATTTGGCAGCGATGTTAACAGAATCAGTGCTTTGACTCATCATCAAACTCAATCTCTACAGAAAACAATTGACTTGTGATCGTATCAAAGTCATTCAAGTGTTGGTCCAGAGACATACCTTCTGACATCTTCAGATTGAACAACTTCTTCATCAAATGCATCTTGTTATTTGCCAACGGCTTTTCATACATATCTGACAAGGCCGCCATAAGATCTGTCGTGGTTCTCTCCTTAATAACGTTGGGCGCCACTATTCTGGATAGGGTCAGTCGAATACCTCAAGATCTTGTTGATCCAACATATTCCACTCAACATCATCCATGCTCTCCGGCTTCTTCCCCGACAGTGAAAGATGGAGCCTCTTCTCATAGAGATAGTCCTCAATCTACATCTTCCAATACCAGAAGTCAATGTCGTCGAACTTTTCGATCCCGGGTGCTTTCAGTTTTTCTCTAGCCATAGTTCTCCTTCAAATTCGAACCTGGCTCTGATACCAGTTGTGAAAAATACACACCAATGATGACAAACAAATAAAAGCAACTATCAAAATCACACAAAATACAATTTACGTGGTTCGACAACGTGCATACGTACACAAAACTGTAGAAATTTTATTAATCCAGAGGAGATTACAATCACACAATCTCAACTCACTCTTTCTATTGCTTTTTTGTCTCTCACAATATGCACTCACACTTTGCCTCTATTTGTTCACTCTGAAACTATTGAAAAATGTGTACAAGAGATCAAAATATTACATATTTATAGAAAATGGTGCTGGAAATCCTAATTGGCAAAAAATACATTCTTCACTCAAGCGGCGTGTCGAGCGCACCTAGAGCAAACAACCTTTGAGTTCGCTCGAGTGCCAGATCTCTTGCTCTCAAAATATTACATACCTTGATCTTCCACAATAAAGGATTCGGCACTTGAGAATTCCAAATATTTACATGCATTTTGGTGTAGCCAATCAAGTCAATTCTCTGAAGCGATTTGATGTGGCCGGCTTTCATTGAATTTGCAATATTCTTGATACTACTTCAATATGGAAATCTTTGTAATGACTTGCAACCATAAGCATCTACAACTTTTATGATTTGTGGAAGTTCTGGTATTTCTTCAAGTTTCTCATAATTGATCAAGAGAAGTTGAGTTAGTCTAACAAGTATTTTGATGCTCGTGGGAAGGATAACAATTTCACTCCTAGAAAGATCTAAGAAATCCAAAGTGGCAAAAGAATTAAACATCTTAAAGAAATTTGATATTGGGAAGAAATTTGATTCTTACAGAAAATATTTCTCAAGATTTAACACTTGTAATGCACTACTCCCATCCATCATCTTCTCTCCAAAGATTTCTATAACTAGCAATCATTTTACAGCCCCTTAGATTTAAATGGGTATTCTCAAGATTTAACACTTGTAATGCACTACTCCCATCCGTCATCTTCTTTCCAATTATTTTTATAACTACCAATCATTTTGCAGCCCCTCAGATTTAAATGGGTATTGGTACTTCTTCTGCTATAGTGCCACCTAGATAAAGTCAGTTAAATATTCTATTTTACACTCAATTTTAGGAAAATTATCAAGGCTTGAGCGACCCATAAATTCAAGGAGTAAAGATCTCAACTTTATCTCTCGCATTTTTCAAAAATAAAACATCTTAATTCAAATAATTTCATTACTATTCATATTCATAGAATGCTGAGATACTCCAAGTGTCCAAATGAGTTCTAAAGTAGGTCTTAAGCATCAAATTTCATTACAAGAGTGTAGTTCTACAAGAAAGTCACCATTCCAATTAAAGTATAAATTGGTATAAAAATATATGGTGCATCATGCACAAAGTTTATGGGGGCCTATAACAGGTAAATGTTATATATAAAAAATTAAATTAAAAATAAATTAAAAAAAAAGGCACAAAGATACAAGCTATTTTTGGCATGGATGCAATGTGAAGCTTTGAACAAGCACCAAATCAACATCCAAAAGGTGAGATGAGGAAAATCCAACCACTTATATCTCAGTTTCCAACATATACTCTAGACAGAGAAATGAACCAAATCACTAGTTTTAAGTACACTTGAAAGTGAAGCAGCATGAGCAATACTTTCAGTCCAATACATGTGTATAGTCTATGCATGATAGTACCAACAGGGGCAACATACTTGGGTTATCATTAATTGAATTAATGTTGTTGATCAGGAGTTTTTGCAATATCGGCTTCATCCATTTTTATTTGCTCTCCTTCCATTCTTGTATACCACTTTGGCTCTGCAACTTGTATAAAATGGTACTCTCCCAAGATCACGACTACATAGATGAAATTGAACCCGCAAATTAATGTCCAAAACCTTTAGCTCAAAATAGTGTAAATTCCATACATCATATCCACTCCTAGTTCCCTTTTTGTGCCAATCCATATTAACCAATTCTACCCCTTTTCGGATGCAGCATGCATGATTTAAACCATTACTTGTTATCTAAGCATCACCAATAAATCTCTGCAGCCAGTTACAAGCATCTTTAAAAAACAATATGACATATAATACAATTCCACTAATTAGTCTCCTCCAAATAGTATGGCTATGGCCCATCAATATCTATTGCCCTTCCTTCTGTTCCCTTCAATCGGACATCATTAGGCTCCTTCACCATTTCATTATCTAAAAACTCATGAATATAACTATTGGAGCAGTCTGGAATCTGATTTCCTAGAAACAAAGGGGCATCATAATCTTAGACTTCATGTTAAACATCAAATATCATCATCATTTATGTTAAGCCATGCATGCATACTATTAAAAATGAGACACATACATACATACCTTACACAATCAAGGATTTTGAGCTTTATCATGATTCCTCCATATATTCGCATGGGTTCCTTCTACGGACAGTCTTTGTCTACGTGGAACAAATGAAACAGTTCGTTTCATTCAAAATAACAAACGGTGCATTTTCTTTTTGTTTTCCCCCATTTTCTCCCAGAGGCTTATCTTCTCCCCTTCCTTCTCCGAAACAAATCTTCTCCCCTTCATGCTCCCCCTCCTTTCCAAGGCCTAATCTCCAGGTCATGTCAAAATCCAAGAAAGAATGCACAAAAAAACTATGGCCATGGAGGACAAAATTGCTTCCGATAAAAGTGCTTGTAAGACAACCTATTCTTGTTCTTGTAATGGTAGGCCTAGTAGTGCGATTTGGTCCAAATGCAAACTCCTCCAATGGCAACTTCCCTAATTTCTCTCTCCCCATCTACCAACAACTACAGGAACTCTCTCTCTCTCTCTCTCCCTCCATATTTTCTATGTTTGTGTCCTAAAATTTACCTTGTGGAAAGTTCTCTGTGGGTTTTGTTGGTTAGCCTTCCAGGTTTTTTAGGTACTCTATTTACTTTATGGTTGGTCCTGAATTTGGGTTTATTTTGCTCACTCACCTATCTTCCACCCATTTAGCTTCCATTTTCAGCATCCTTACCAAAGTCTCTGCTTTCCTATCTCTCCAACATTCTGATACTCTTTTCCCTTGTAATTTTGTAAACAAGGTTGGTGTAGATCCATGCCATTAGTGACTCGTCGAGTCAACTCACCCACTCAGTTTTCCTTTTAAAGCATCATGCCATTAGATTTCAATTGACCTGTCTCTGCCCTTTTCGTTTCATGCTCCAAAGAAGTCCATCAGTCGATCGTCAGTCAGCTTCAAAATCCACGAAGAAGTAGAGAAGCTCTAACCCATGAAGAGAACCCATAGTGAACAAATCAAAGAGAACCCATGGTGAACAGATCGAAGAGAACCCACCGCTCGTTACACACAAAGAGAAGGTAACTCGGTTACGTACGAGAAGCTCCACCCACCACACCCATGAAGACAAAGGGAGAATCCACCTACAAAGACGAAGAAGCTCTGCATTTGTGTATTTCTCTTCTTGTTTTCTATTTCTATTTTCCTTGTTTTTTTAATTAAATCGGCTGATGTGGCATTGTCAATTGCACCACAGTTACACATCGCGACTGTCTATAGAAGAACTCTTTTTGTATATATGAGTTGTTGTTCAATTTTTGATCAGCATTGAACCTCCTTGTTGTAAATGATTGATTGATCAGAACATGTACCTTCATCGTCACATGTGATTTTCATGTAGATCACCTATGGCTTTAAGTCAATCATCACCATGTGTAGTTGATACGTTTGAACTGGAATCACCAAAATGTTGGTGTGGTTTAAAAGCACCATTAAAGATATCCCAAACCAACAAAAATCCTAAAAGAAAATGTTATGCTTGCCCGAAGTTTAACACAGTAATTACCCACAGTAATTATTTTTTATTGCTTTTGAATCCATGTACTAACTTGTCATATTTGAAACTTGAGAATTCTTGCATTGTACGCAGGGAGAAGCAAGTTGTCAATTTTTCAAATGGGCATATATATACTTTAGTCGGTAGAGGAAAAAATACTAGAGAGAATGCAATTTGGAAGAGAGAGGATGATTTATTGTTGCATGAGTATGAAGCTAGAAAAGAAAAAGAGAGAAAATGAGCTTCAGAAGCAAGAGGATGAACTTCGTCAATGAATTGTAGAAAATAGAGGTGCGCGTATATTGTTGTGTCTGTACTGGATCATATCTATTGTAATAGTTTTTGACCAGTTTGGAATATAGTTGTAACGTGTTAGTTTTAAACCTTAAATGATCGTCTGTTTTCATTTTGCTATAATTGCTTGAGTCAGGAACTCAGAGGAGAGACATAACGGCTTTGGATAACCACTTTTATTTTTCCTATTTTATCAAGTGGAGACCCATGTTTTCATCGATCATGCATGCACACAGTTGGTTTTGATAATTTTGTTGGTGTTCATGACATAATCATGGGTATTTTTACCAATTCATGGAAAGCTCGCGACAACTACATTAATTATTGTACCTACTGATGAATGAGATGATACTATTCAAGAGTTTTGCCAAGCTGCCGGCCAGCTTTGACTGCTAGGCTTGCCGCCTAACACAAATGTGAATTTTTATTTTTTTTTCTCATTTTTCTTTTTATATTTTTATAATATTTTTAAATATTTTTAAAAAATAAAAAATAAAATATATCAATATACTAAAAATCACTTACTTAATCATTAAGTAAAAAAAATTAAAAAATAAAAAATACACTAGCGGTCAAAGTGAGGAAGCAAACTAGTATTTTCCGTTGTTCAAACTCTTTGAATTCAACCCAGAGAATAATGAGTGACCTCATGATCACTAGCCAGTAATAAACCGGAAATTCAACCTAGTTTGCTTTGAAGACTAAAATCCAAAATTTTGAAAACTTATCAACTTATCATTATAACTTTTTCAAATTTTCACACAAAATAAAATAAACAATTCAACTTTTTCAAATCTCAAAACAAAAATAATATTAAAAAATATATTCTAACAATATTTCATTCAACTTTTTAACTTTAATTTCAATTCATCTCATCTCATCTCATAGAATAAACGAGGGTACGATTCATGATTTTCTTAATGCATTCTATTCCAAATCTAAAATATTGAGAAATGATAGATCAATTACAACTTATTTACAATTATGTAATAAAATATTATTATTATTTTTTTATTTAATAATAAAAAATATTATTATATATAAAGTTATACCTAAATTGTGAATCGGTAGTAAGCCTATCGCTCCTCCAAAATATTTTGGAAACTTCAGATCTACTGAAGTTCTTAACAAAAAGTTCTTTAACTTCAGGATAGAATTATAAAAGGGTCATAATGTAATTATCTTTCTTGTTCGAGTACAATTAGTCCAAGTGTTAAGCCCGCTAGCCCATGGAGTATTACAAACCTTTATGCTAGAATGGAAGGGAGAAAGAGGGGATCTGATAATGATAAGAAATTGATTAAACGTAAAGTCAGGAAGATGACATAAAATAAGAAAATTGACTTTAACAGGAAGAGAGGCTACGGAGAGAATAATTCAGACAGAATAATTCTGTCACGATTTTGTTCAACTTTTCCTTTCCTCAAATAAGCCTTAATATTTTTGTTAAAAGTTGTTATTCTCTCCTTTCAGCTCTTATAAGAACTGGCAGTTCTTCACTCAAGCCTCCCAAACAATGGGTGTAAACCGTAAAGTAGAAGACACTCACTGCATTCTCTCTCTCTCTCTCTCTCTCTCTCTCTACATGCATAGATATCTAATTGTACATTCTGTTTAGTGGTTTTTCCATGCCACATCGTTTTGTAATTATTACTGTTCTGAGGCTTTCTGCCTATTTTAGTCACTTTTCTTTTACTACAGATCTGGTTTGCATGGGAGCCCTTTTTTATACCGAAAGAAAATAGATTTCTACTTTGCAATACTTATATTCCTGTTGGAAATAAAACTTAAGTTTATAGCTGACTTCTTGGAGTGTGTATAGATGCATCGATTACTCACCATGATCCATCCACTGCAAAATCAGAAGAAGACACTGCCTCTTGAAGATTCTGTATCTTTTCATCTGTGTATCTTGTTTACTTAGAAAGTCCAACTATCATCTGTGTATCTTTTCATGATTTCCTTTATTTCTCTTAACATTTTCGCATGTCAAGCATCTTGTAGAAACTCATCAAATGGGATAGATACACTCTGTAAATTTATATATTTAAGAAATACAATTATAATTTCTCTGTCTCATCTCTGTGATATATAGAATTTCTCAGAATTCGTTTAGTAGTTGAACATGATGCCTGAGGAATGAAGATATTCATTGCCTTCATTGAATATTCTTACAACATATGGAGGAGGACATGAATAAAATGAATACTGCACTGTTTTTACCTAGTAAGGGAGATATAAATGACCTAACCACCTTTTTCTTAATAGCTTGGGCCTTTTAGTATAGGAGGAACAAGATGACAGCTGAATAAATCCATATTGAACCTACAAAGGTGATTGACTATGCCTTGTCTCTACAGAAATTCACAAGGATTTGGCATCTTTACCAAGTACAAAATTAAAGAGAATTTGCTGCTGGAATCCTCCCCCTACTGGCTACTTTAAACTCAATGTGGACGGAGCAAGAGTTTTTTACCACCATAAGGCAACCGTGGGAGCTATTTTAAGAGATGAAAATGACAATGTTGTGTTGGCTGCTAACAAAGTTGAGAATGAAGTGTTTGACCTGGAAACAATTGAGCTTATTGCCATGTTTTGAGGCTTACAGCTCTGTGCACATTTGGGGTTTTCAAAGTTAATTCTTGAAAGTGATTGTATGTTGATGGTAAAGGCACTACAAGAGGAAGGTGCATCGATTGGCCGCTTGCTCAGGAACGCTCCAGTCTCAGCGGGTTTCCTAGGGTTTTCTGCTTCTCCAAAAATGACTAAGAGAACCAAGAAGGCCGGTATCGTTGGGAAGTATGGCACTCGATATGTGCTAGTCTGAGGAAGCAGATTAAGAAGATGGAAGTTAGCCAACATAGCAAATACTTCTGTGAATTTTGCGGGAAGTTTGCGGTGAACAGGAAGGCTGTGGGAATCTGGGGTTGCAAGGATTGTGGAAAAGTGAAAGCAGGAGGTGCATACACATTGAACACTGCTAGTGCTGTGACTGTTAGGAGCACCATTAGGAGGCTGAGGGAGCAGACTTAGAGCTGAAACTGCATTCACATGTTTTTGTCTCTATTTTTGACATTATCAATCAGAATGTAGTTCTTGAGATGTTTAAACTAAACAAAAATGGAGTTATCTTTTATATATATATATATATATATATATATATATATATATATATATATATATATATATTTGTTTCAATCAATGCCTTCGATGCAGACTATAAGCACAGATTCAGCTGGCTATTCGGTTATCATTTATTTGGCTGATATTGCATGACATATAAAAATGAGGTTGATCTGAAACAAAAAAAAAAAGAAGAAAGAAAGAAAGAAAGAGGAAGGTGCATCATTTTCAAATCTTGGGAATCTGCAGAAAGAAGTGCGGGGGATGCTACAACATTTTGCTGAGTACAAAGTCCAACATGTACGTAGGATGGGAAATGACGCTGCACATGGATTGCACATAACGCTTGGAAGGTTGAGAACATTGAAATGTGGCAGCATGATGTCCTAATGTTTGTTTCTCGGGCGGTTCAGCTTGATAAAACCCAGATGTAATAGTTTATCTTATTAATGCAATGTTTCTTGTTATCAAAAAGATAAATAAATAGTCATTCTCAAATTATAGTCTCATTCAAGACTTAATATCGAGATTGTCTTTAACCATAAGCTCTCATACCACATGTAAAATATGCTAACATGAAAGAAAGGGAAAACAGATATAATATGCAGAGAGAAGGAACAAAAATTAAAGGAAACCATCCCCTGAGAATCCAAGGTCGTCCAACGTTGGAAGGCCAGGCGATTCGCAAAAGACATAAGTACGAACAGGGGCAACCGACTTACTTGTATTATCAATAATTCAAAATCGGTTTGGGAACCGATGTCTTTTTTAGTACAGAGGATATGTGGTCAATGATGGGATGAATTTGCAAAATCTCTGAGATGTGCAGATTTTGAAATGCTGTGGTTAGCACTAGAAAATATCCTTCAATGATCATGGCCTTATCCAGTTTTCTGTTGGCTACTTCAAGAGAGTTGATGATTCTTCACCCTGATTTGGATATATTGAATGGAGTTGGCAGGTTGTGGCAAATATGATGTCCCTAGAGTTGAGTTGTTTCTTCCCACTGCTGCACACGTGCTTGTATGTTCTCTCACTGCTACATGAAACTTCAATATCTTTTCCTATCTGATTGAAAATTGAACCCAGGTATGAACTCGAACTAAAGCCGAAATGGACCATATTAATGGAAAATCTTACCTGATCAAAGGTCATCATCCGACGTTGGTTGCAGATGGAAGGGCAGGCGATTTGCAGTCATCAGTGACCAACAGGGGCGGGTTGGGATATCCTTAATTCATCCATTTTTAAAAGCAGTGCGAGCCGAAATAAAGACCAGTTCAGAGCTGGTTCATCCAACAATTTGTTTGGATGCAGCCTACATACCCCTAACAAAACCCCGCAATGCCTATTAGATGTCCATGCTAGCAAAGATCCTTAACTACTCTTTATCAGAAGTTCGAAATCTGCTAAATATGAAGCTTGTTAAAACAAAAGGAAGTTTAAGGGGTTGTTTGGATTGAGAGAGCCTCTCAATTCATGAATTACATCCTTAACTACTCTTTAGATGATCGCAATCATCTCATCTAATCATTACAAAGCATAGATAAAAAAGACAAACAAATAGAGAGAAACAACAAAAATTCAAGGAATATATCACCTCGGATGGGTTACATCCTCGCTTCTTTTTCTTCCTTTGCTCTCCTTCATGCTTGTATACCACATTGGCTCCGCAACTTTTATAAAACTTCCTTATATGATCATTCCGGAGATAGAAATGAACTCTAAGATTGCCCAAAACCTTGAGCTTAAAAGATTCTATTGATGAGTATGCCACCCATACTTTATATGCCGGTGTTGAATCTTGCGTATCAAGTTTAAACAATTGAACCCCTCTTTTAATGTAGCATACATGCTTTGAGACGTCACAAGTTATCTCAGCCCTTATCTTATCCCAAAAATAGTCACCTCGCTTAAAAAACACAACACAATATAATGATATCCCACTTATATTCTCCAAATAGTGTGGCCCCTCAATATCTATAACCAATGCTTTTGTTCCACTCAGTTGGACATCATCAGGCCTCGTAAAATGCCCAGTACTATCTGACGACACTTTATGATAATTTCCCTGTGAAACGAATGCCATCAATTTTCAGTCATGCAAACTATATATAGAGGCACCCACAAGCGTGTATGAGTGAGAGAGAGAGAGAGATACCCTCCGCAATAAAGGATTTGGCCCATGACGATTCCATATATTTACGTGCATTTTGTCGCAGCTGGACAAGTCAATCAATTCTAACGATCTGATGTGACTTCTATGGAGTTGCAATATATTTTATACTTATGGAAATCTTTCTAATGACTTGCATCCACTAGCATGTACTTTTTCTATATTTGGTGGAAGTTCTGGTATTTCTTCAAGTTTCTTACAATCACTCAAGTCAAGTATAGCCAGTCTGACAAATCCTTTGATGCTAGTGGGAAGGCTAACAATTTCACTCCTCGATAGATCCAAGAAATACAAACTGGCCAAGGAATTAAACATGGTAAATAAATTTGATAATGGAAAGAAATTTGATTCTAATTGGGAACAATTTGGAAGATTCAACACTTGTAATGCTGTGCTCGCATGGCTTGAATTTGCTGGAGGTGGCAATTCATGGAGTTGTTCTTCACTTGACGATATTTCGTCTTCCATTGTTGTGGACTCAATAGCCGATTGTCTATTATCACCCATCTTTCCAAAATCTAAAATATTTTGACAATCACCAAGGTAAAGTCCGTGTAGATGCTGCAACTGAAGAATGCAAGTTGGGAGACGAACAAGTTTTTTGTTGCTCCTTAGATTTAAAAGATCAAGCCCAACCAGATTCCTTATGGATAAAGGTAGTTCTTCAATTGCAGTGCCCTCTACATGTAATGTAGAGAATTTTTCCATTTTACTCTCGATTTCAGGAAAATTATGAAGGCTTGCACAACCTTCAAGCATAAGCGTATCTAAAGATCTCAACTTGATACTTTTTGGAAATATCGAGAGGTTAGGGCATTGTTCAAAAGACAAAAAAGAAAGATTATCCAGGAATCCAACGGAATCATGCACCTCAATTAGACTTGCACCATATTCGACTTTCAATTCCTCAAAATTTGAAGCGCTTGAAAGATCTGGGATTTTTGTTAAGAAATTACAATCAATGAGATCCATAGTCCTCAAGTTCTGTAAAAAAACCAAAACAAAAAAAAAACAAAACAAAAAAAGAAAGTCAATCTGAAGCTAGCAACCTTACTACATAGTTCAAGGAAAGAAATGGAAGATTATAATTGTACATACCTTGAATCTCTAGCCTAACTCCATGACCAAGCTATCACGCATTTGAAACACGATGAGTTTCTTTCCATTGAAATTGGGTGGTAAAGATTGCATAGGATATTCAGCCCAATCAAGTACTCTTAACTCGTTAGAGAGATAATTAGGTCCCTCAGAAAAACATGCATTACGATTTATAAAAACTCTAAGCCCTTTCATTGATAAAAACGCATCAAAACCCAAGTTTATCATGTCTTCGCCATCGGGCAAATCTATTACTATGCCTTCAACTTTGTTTGTTCCCTAGTAAGAGAACACAAGAAAGTGTCAGCAAAATTAGTGCATAAAACTTGATAAAATCATAACTTTTGTGTTGACGGTGTAATATTAGTTCTCAAAAAATGGTAATCTCATGTTCTATCCTTACTATCTTTACATGCTTTTTTAATTTTTTGGTATTTTAAAAAGGTTTCCAACAATTATGTATGACTCTTAACGTTTCACAAAACAACTGATTACTAGAGAGCAGACGTAATATACATATACATACATACATATATATATTATTATATATATTAGAAAAAAAAAAAGACATTTAGATATGACACTTTTATTTGATTCATCTCGTCTTAATTAATTAAACAAAATCCATTTATAACTAAAAACTCATTTTGAGATAAAGGAGGATTTGTAGACATATTTTTCACTAGGTTTCACTTAAAGAAAGGGGAAATAAATGCAAAACTACATTTTTTTTTTTGTGACTCTTACCGTACTTTCTTCTAACACATGACGAATATCCTCATGAAACCACAATCTACTGCGTTTGCCAAGTTCTTTGGGTGATTGTAGGCTAACAATTTCTCGACCCATATCTTGTAGCACATCATGTATCCACAATGTATCAATATCAACAGTAATAAGACACTTGTCTATAAGCCTGTTGATACCATCATCCGGTGAAAAACCACAACTATCAAATATTTTTGTGACGTTAGCCAAGAGTTCTCCTTTAAAGAAAAATGCAATATCAAGGAACATATCCTTCTCATTATTATTCAGCCCATCATAACTTATTTGAAGTACTTTTTGAATATCTCCATTGGGAGTTTTTCTATACTTATCCAATGTACTTTCCCAGTGATGTATACTTCGACCTTTTAGATCCGAACCTAAAATTGTTAAAACTAGTGGAAGGCCTTGAGCATATTGCAATACATGTTTAGAGAGTTCCACATAATTTTCAATCGGTTCTTCTTTCTCAAATGCATGCCAACTAAAGAGTCGAAGAGCTTCATTGTAGTCCAATATGTTCACCTTATATACTGAATCAGCTTTATGGTTGTTTAGTAAATGTCGATCTCTTGTTGTTATGATGATCCTACTTCCTAAACCAAACCAATTGTGATCTCCAGCTAAATTTTTTAGTTGGACCCCTTTTAGAGCGAAGTCTATGTTGAATCACATTGACTCCTCTATCAATATCACGAACATCCAAATCTATTCCTAAGATTTCATAAAGAAGTCTGTTTTGCAATTGAATTAGACCACTTGGTCGCTTTGAAGTTTCTCTAACGTCTTTTAAGAAACAACTCCCTTCAAATTGAGAAGAAATCATGTTATAGATCTTTTTTAAAATAGTTGTCTTACCGATTCCACCAATTCCAAATATCCCTATCATGCATGTATTATCATTCCTTCTAATACTTAAATGCTGATAAACATCCTGTACACGAGACTCTATTCCAACGGGATACTTGGCTACGTGTAAAGATGTCCGGTTTACCATTCTTAAGTCCACCCATTGAATTATTGTGTGGATAAGTTCCGATTCATTCCTATCAATATAAAAGAGATGAAAAAAAGTTAAACTTTCACATTAAATGACATATGAATATGATATAGTTATAATATTTTTTTATCTTTTTTTCTCCGTTACGAAATGACAGCATTAATTAGATTAGGATGTCAAAGGTAGCCTTTCTCCTTCCTTAATCCGAATGTTTCAATAGATTGTGTATTCGTATCTTTTCATTGTTTGTACATATATCTATATATATAAATATATATATATATATATATTGTATTATAAACTTGTTATTTTAATTTATTTTTCCCATTCTCAAATAGATCTGTCCCTCCCTTAAATCTGCAACTATAATTAAGAATATTTCTCAGTTTTATCTAGAAACAAATTAAAACTAAAAGTCACTACTTATTTAGAGTAGTTTTGTTTTCTTATCACGGTATGATTCCCAATCTTATTCTTTATATAACCCAAAAAATGAACAATTCCCATTTTTTCTTAAATATTATTTCTTTCCAACTAATCATTAAGATATTTTATGGATGAAATTCCATATATTGCTCTATTCCTAAGTTTTTGCTTGCAATTCATCAAAATATCACCCAAACGAATAATCATAAATATGAAATAGCTTTCCTTTTGTATGGTATTTTATCTTCACCAGTTCCCCATGTCAGATCGTGGATTTGTATCATTTTTCTCCATAAATATGTCAATAGCATCATATGCGCATATACACCACACAATACATGCATATAGACAAAGCTTACCGGAAACTCGCTAATGGGAATCCGGACAAATCGGATACTTTTTTCAAAGTTACCTTCCACTCTCGCACCTTTACGTTATCCTTGATTCTCTTTGCAAGTTTGGTGAATGATTTTCCAAAATTCTCTGTTTGATGTCGTACTTCTGATGGATTTACGTCATAGAATATTGGGAGAACAATTTGTTTCATTTTTTCCTTGCAATCAAGAATCTTCAATAACTCGTCTGCGCACCATCTCGATTCTGCATAATTTTTAGAGAGAACAATGATAGAAATCATTGACCCTTCAATAGCATCGAAAAGTGCTGGCGAAATTTCCTCTCCTCTTTCAAGATTGTTGTCTATCTATGTATTGATTCCCCTTTGATAAAAAGCTTGGTATAGATGGGAAATAAAGTTTTGGCGGACATCTTCACCTCTAAAACTCAATAATACCTCATGATCCCATGGTCGGGTGGAAGAAGAAGAAAAGTATTGGGAAGAGGAAGAAGGTCCTTGAAAGGCCATGGAAGAAGTCATCCTCTCTGTATGCGCTGCGTGATTACTATTTACCAAGAGGTCCAATTATAGATAATCAGAAGTACTGGATCAAAGAAAGAGCAACTTCTCGGCAACTTCTTGGCAACAACGTCCCGCATGTTAGCTAACCAGCAAGTCAATCGTACCACTCCATTCAAACAGAGATCCATGTGCCCACACCCATTCAAACAGAGATCCATGTGCCCAAATGAAATAACATGTTAGCTAACTGCAATAAAGGATTTAAGCACGTTTTATCAAGCATGCTATTTCATTTGCTCTCGGTTCTGAATGTGCCCAAATCAGTTTTGAGGTTTTGGGTGTGGGGGAGTTAAATTAAGTAAAGAGAGCATTACACATGAAGCCAGCAAGAAAATGTATCATGTATGAATGGGAGCTCAACGCTTGTTATGGCCTGTCTTTTTCAGATCCAAATATGTCTGTATCCCATCCATATTTGATGGCTGCTTCTTTGAACGATTCGGGTGTTTGAAGTCAATCTTTCCTTTTGTAAAAGTTGTTGTTAGGAGTACTGAATGGGTGGCTAGGGGTAAACATTTGAGATTTTGGTATGAGAATTGGTCTTGTAGGGTTTGTTGGCTAAAAAAGCTGATGGGCATTGGTGTGCACGTGGTTTACTAAATACATTCTAATGGTTACAACTAAATAAGAATGAATTTTGATTTAGAGCTTCTTTTGGTAAATAATTCTTAGAGCTACGAAGTCATCAAAGCCAAAAGGTACGGAATTGACTATGAAACTCCTTAATTCAAAGTGGGAAATACTGATAATTAGAGTGACAGTATTATCATTGTTAGCCAATGTGAATTTTGGTGTATATGGGTTCAGATGTAGCAACAAGATCCCCATACACATTTGTTCATGTTTTTACATAGGTGTTCACTGCAATCCTAGTTAAAAGTCACGTAAAAACATATCATATTATGTAGAAAGCAGATTCAGGATGTTGTTTTTATGCTTCTGTTGACCTTTTAGGTGGCGTCTCTCAAAGAGACTAATGCAAAAAAGGATGGGGAGATTGAGCGGTTGCAATTACTTAAAGATCTCAAAAATGTGCATCCTGGCATCAATGGCGAGAAGCGTGGAACTCCACAGCAAAGCCAAAAACGAACAGGTGGGAAAGGCTTCGTTATTGAAAAATCCGCTTCTGATCATGACAATCGTTCAGAGGTCAAGCATTCTGAAGCTGATTCCCAGCAGTCCATGGATGACCTTTAGTGCCAAAATGGACTTCTCAGGCAATCAAAGGTCACTAGAGGGGACATAGGTTAGAAAGTTCCTGCAGATGCTGAGATTTTAGTATTTTGGGTTGCAGACTATGAGAGATTTGAGTGACATATCTGATGGTGGTCTTTCTATGGGAACAGGTGCTGATAGATCTGCAGAAAATTGTCAGATCATCTGGAGATGTGAGTATTCCTTACCGTTTCACTACTTTGATTGCTGTCTGAAAAAGCAGTGGTTCTACCCAACACAATACCTAGATGGGGGTGAATAGGTGTAGTCGATTTTTCTGGTTTAATAAAATATTTGACAAGCAAGCAAATAAAAAATAAGACCAATCACACAGATAATCAACACAAAGATTTGTTCACGGGTGGAAACTCATTTGAAGAACTCTTCAAAATCTAAAACCACTCCGGGTGTAAGACACCGCCCCAAATCCACTATAGAAACTTTAATTGTTACAACCAATTTAGCTACACTTACAAAACCTTTGAAGTTCCTAAACTTGATCTGCAACACCACGAGTGACCCACTTGATCTCTACACGTATGTGGTGTCGGAACTCCGACAGTTCTATAATATCCCACAAGAACCTCTCGATCTCTGCAGCAACAGCAGCTTCGGAAACCTTCCGGCCAATGAACACATCCACTTCGGTGGACTCAAGTGAGGTTTTATCTTGTGTGTGGTGTGGTGGATATATGTATGTCCAAGAGAGATTCACAAGGTGGGGAGAAGTATCTCTCAATGGCTCTTGGAAGCAATTAGGGTTTTTGCTCTATTTCTCCACACCAAAGAATAGAACAAGATGTTATTTATAGCCCCTATTGATCACGGCGCTTAAAACAATGAGATTTCAGTTGCTTGAACATTGGCTCAAGCGAAGTATCGAGCGAGAGTCGAGCGCAGGTCAACTTCCAGGACTTCGCTCGAGCGGATATCGAGCGGTGGACTCTGCCTGAGTTTGCTCGAGCGGTGAGTCGAGCGATGCACTTTGCCTGTTTCGCTCGAGCGCTGAGTCGAGCGGTGGTCGAGCGGTGCACTCTGCTTGATTTCACTCGAGCTAGTTGGGCCCGCTCGAGCCGTGTTGTAACACCCCCTTCCCGTAGGCTAGGAGTGTCACATGTTTTTCATAAAATAAACCCGGCAAGAGATCTCATATTTAAGAAAATAATTTTAAGATTTATTTCATAAAACTTTGTCTGATAAAAATGTCTTAAAAAAAACTTAACTGAATAAACTGGATAAATTTATGTCATAAGTAATAAAATAAATTTCATTCTAGAAGGTCTGAAATTAAAAATATCTGCTCCTTCTAATCCTGGCATGTCTGCTCGTAATCATCATCATCACCTGGGTGGTTTAAAAAAATGAAAACAAACTAAAATGAGTCGAATACTCAGTAAGAAATCCATCACAACGTTAACATACTAAACATAAGGTTTTCATAAAAGTTTTTCATGCTGAGAACTTAAAATTCATGACTGTTCATACTGATGTTTATGCTATGCATGACTGATTTATCTCAATTAGCTAACTGATCTGATTTAACTGACTGAACTGACTGGCCAACACACTTAACCCTATGTGCGAGGTTGTGCACCGGCCCCACATCCCGTGGCCACGAGGGGAGTCGTTGATAGTACTCTAGCGTACTATGGTGGACCACGACTGAGTTCGTGGCTTGCACACCACCCTTAACTGAACTGCATTAGTACCATGCATTTGAATGGCCATTTAATTAACTGAACTGATCTTATCTTGCACTTGAACTTAAGATAGTTTATGTGTCTTATGACCATGAGATGCATGACATAATACATACATAATTATAACTATAATTTCTGAATCTGAACATGATGCGGAATGACATGAGTGTATGCTATTCTGGATGACATGTTTGCATATGACATGAGTGGTACATAAGCAAAGGCTATCAATGAATTGGCTTGAATAATACTTAAATATAAACTGAACTATGATGATCCTAATTTGTGATCAAATAACTTACCTCGTAGCGCTACTTCCTGAATCTCACTTCGTAACGCGTCACCTATATAAAGTATTTAAACGTCACTAATTCTGTCTAGGAACCATATCCTAATATCCTACTTAATTAAATTCACACTGTAAAATATAACGAATAAAATATTCTGTTTAATATAAAATCAATGAAAGTTTATAACTTAAATTATTTAAAATACTAATAGCATAATCTTACTTAATTAAATTTTAAATCTAGAAATTAGTCAAATAAATCTCTTGCTTAACACCATAAAATCAATAAATTCTTATATCTTCAAATTACTTAAAATACTAATAACATATTATAACTTAGAAAAATACTTGGACTATTTTAATTAAGTCATAAAAACCTCAATTCTTAAAATAGACTTACTATCTCATGATTAACATAATTATTTAATCTTATAAAAAATATAATAATTATCAATATTATTTAGATACTCTTAACATATTTCTTTATTTTAAAGTATAACACAATAAATTATTATTAAGCTTTTAAAAGAATATTAACAAAATATTGAGCTTGATAGTATATTTAAAATATTTTCATTTTTCCTTCAATACTTTATTAAAAAGACTAAGTATATGATTAATATACTTATTAAATTAAACACAACTTAAAGTATTAAGTTCAACCCATCATCATTTACTTAAGCCCAACAAAAATTTCTAAGACAATAATATAAGATCAAATCCAATTTAAAAATACAAGTTCATTTAAGAACTTATGAGAGGTTCAGAACATGCTCGGTTCAAAGTTAATAAAACATAGCTACCACATGCAGTGCATTGAAACCGACCCAACATATTATACTAAGTGATACTCAGTGCAAAATTAAGAGCAGACTACACGGTAAAAGCTAGAGGCAGCCAAGGGCAGTTTTGTAAACAACTACTTATGCATGCAAATAAACTAACCAAGCCTACGTACTGTGATATAGTGCAGAGAACCGAGTGCGTGCGAGAGAAACGGAGGCTCACCGAAGGAGGTGTGTGCGACGGGGGAAGGGCTGTACGGTGGCTCAAGGTGGCTGGAAGTGGCGTCGGCTTGTTCTGGGCAGCATGGAGTTGCTGCAATGTGGAGAACTACACTGGTGCCTTGGTTTTGCGTGGCTGCGTCCGTGCGAGAGGAAGAGGTTTGGGTCTTGTTTCCGTGGTTTTGCTTGGGCTGGGGCGGAGACATGGAGGAGTTTATGGTGGTTTCCGAGTGGGTGGTCTAAAGGACGGCTGAGGGAGGTTGCGGGATTGCTGTGCATGGGGAGAACCGATGCTCTGTTTTTTGGTGTGAAAACAGGGGCTGCCGTGCGTGGAGCTTGGCTTCGGGTGCTGGGCAGTGGTGATGGTTGGTGCTCGTTCGCGGTGCCAGATGCCACAGGGTGGTGCAAGCGTTGAACTTGGAGGAGCCGTGGCTGGGTCGATGGTGTTGTGCTGCTGGGCTTCACACGGGAAGGATGTGGAGGTGCAGATGCGGTCGCGTGCTCACTGGGAGGGTATGCGCATGGTGGTTTCCGTGGGGTTAATGGCAGAGGAAGAGAAAGGGGTAGCTGCTATGTAAGCATGCTGCGAATCGAACGTGCGTGGGTGCTGCGGCTTGATCTTTTGCAGGAAGTATATATATAGGCATGGAGGAAACCCTAGAGAAAACAAATGGAAGGCAGTAGGTGCGGGCTGTGCATGAAGTGTATAAATAAACGTAGGGACGTGCATGCGAAGGACTCGGTTGCGATAGAGCCAAGTATGAAGTCGTAGGCAGCAAGGAATCTGTACGTGTATGTGCATAAACCGAACGTAAGCTAAGACGTTGGTATAGTTTCGGATTCTTAAAGAGATAGAATAATAATCCTATTATAATAATAATAATAATAGAAATTAAAATGCATAATACTTATTTTATAATATACTTCTAGGACTGGGTTGTTACACGTGTTGAGCACACTTCAGTTCTTTTCATGTGATAATGCATCAACACTAGTTACAACATAATTTTACATAGGTTTTCATACGAACATGCCAATCAACTAATTTTCCCTCAACACTATCCTTAAATTTTTATAGATATAAATTCAGTTGATGTCCAGAAGAATGTTAGAAAAAAAGCACTGCCTTTTCTCTGTTTGCAAAATTATTTTCATCTTTTCTAGCATCTCTCTCTCTCTCTCTCTTAACTCTCCAATGTTTTGACTATGTTTGGATTGGAGATGTTCTTGAAAGTTATAAAATTATAGAGAAAATTATTTAATATAAGTTTTTTTTTTTAAATATTTGTGGAAGGTGAGGGACCATAGAAAACATACTTTGAAGCTTCCTAACAGCCTACATGAAAGATTGCTTCTCTTAGCTTTGCTTCACCGACTTTATGGGTCTGTAAAAGCGAGCCCATGACTCCAAGAGCATCAAAGAGAGCTTGAGTCTAGACTCTAGATTGGAGTGTTCTGAAGCTGAGTCTCCTCACTGTGTGCTTCAAAAAGTGAGTTTTGTAGAGTGTTCCAAGTGAAGCCGTGAGCCTCTTGAGTGAAGTGTGAAGAGCACTTCGAGTGTTGCAAGTGCCCCTTGAATCAATTGCGAGTGTCTCTCTCTCTCTCTCTCTCTCTCTCTCTCTCTCTCTCTACATGCATAGATATCTAATTGTACATTCTGTTTAGTTGTTTTTCCATGCCACATCGTTTTGTAATTATAACTGTTCTGAGGCTTTCTGCCTATTTTAGTCACTTTTCTTTTACTACAGATCTGGTTTGCATGGGAGCCCTTTTTTATACTGAAAGAAAATAGATTTCTACTTTGCAATACTTATATTCCTGTTGGAAATAAAACTTCAGTTTCTCGCTGACTTCTTGGTGTGTGTATAGATGCATCGATTACTCACCATGATTCATCCACTGCAAAATCAGAAGAAGAGACTGCCTCTTGAAGATTCTGTACATGAGATATCCTTAGAAAGTCCAACTATCATCTGCGTATCTTTTCATGATTTCCTTTATTTCTCATAACATTTTCGCATGTCAAGCATCTTGTAGAAACTCATCAAATGGGATAGATACACCCTGTAAAGTTATGTATTTAGGAAATACAATTATAATTTCTCTCTGTCTCAAATCTCTGTGATATATAGAATTTCTCAGAATTCGTTTAGTAGTTGAACATGATGCCTTAGGAATGAGGATATTCATTGCGTTCATTGATGTCCAAATCAGAGGGATCCATGTCTCCATATGACCGGAAAGTTTACAACTCGGAGTTAGAATATAATTTTAAACTTTAAATTTTAAATTTATCTTCTCCCGTCAACTTAAACTTTTGGGACAAGTGGTAATTTAATATAGTATCAAAGCAGAGGTAATTTCATTTAATCAAATATTCCATGTGTTAAGTCCACTTATTAAGAATGGACCTATAAAACTACTACGTTCAAACGCAAGTATTGATGATCTAATGTAAACACTAAGATTCCAACGTAATTATGATGTTTGAATCGCATTTATTTGGTTTGGACTTAGGAGGTTGAATATTTAATCAGAAATAGACTGTTAGAGAATAATTGAAATCCATCTTAGGGAAGAAGAAACTTAAGTCAATTTTAATATAGTATCTAATTCTGGCATGGCTGGAGTGGGAAAGACATGAACACTAGCTCGCCTTGTGTCCAATGATGTTGCAGCTGAACATTTCAATCTAAAGGCTTGGGTCTGCGTTTCTAATGACTTTGATATTGCCAGAACAACAAAAGCGATTCTTGAATCAGTCACTTCCCAACCCTGTGACCTTAAGGGGTTGAACCATGTTCAGGTCAGGCTGACAAATGGAATTAAAAAGCAAAATCTTCTTGCTTGTTTTAGACGATCTTTGGAATGAGAGTTATGGCCTGTGAGAAACTCTGCAAGCTCCATTTAGGTTTTGGAGCAATGGGGAGTCGAATTATAGTGACAAAACTCAATGCAGATGTTGAGAAGATGATGGGAGCAGTTCACTTTGTCTTGATTGTTTTCACAACTCTTCTCAACTCGTCTCGTCTCATCTCATCTATTCATTACAAATTTCTTAAATTCTCACACAAAATAAAATAAACAATTAAACTTTTTCAAATTTAAAAAAAAAATAGTATTAAAAAAATATATTCTAAAAATATTTTATTCAATTTTTAATTTTAATCTCAACTCATCTCATCTGTGAAAACAAACGAAATCTAGAGCTCATATCAAATGATGATTGTTGGGCCATATTTGTGCAGCATTCTTTGATGGACGGAAGTACTAAGAATTTCAGGGAATCAAGTAATCCTTTATGGATGGCCGAAGGTTTGACTTATCATACAGAGAGCAGCAGTAGGCTGATGGAAGATTTTGGTGAAGAGTAGTATTTTCATGATCTGCTATCAAGTGCATTTTTCCAGCAATCCAACAATGATAAATCACGATTTCTGATGCACGTCCTGATCATTAGTGATCTAGCTCAATGGTGGCAGGTAAAAGCCACTTCGAAAAAACAACTCGCCATTTGTCTTTATGTTATTAACAGATATGATGTCTTGAGAAAGTTTGAGATGATATTTGAATTCAAGGGTTTGAGTACCTTCCTACCACTAATGCCACGATATCTTGGGCAGTACTGTTACTTGTCTGATGACATTCTTTCAAATTTGCTGCCTAAGTTTCAAAACCTTCGGGTGCTTTCTTGGTGTGGCTACCACATACTTGAACTACCAAGTACCCTCAAGCATTGACCTTTCTCTTTTTATTTTTATTTTTCTAAGCAATCAAATTTAAAATAAAAAAGATGATACATGAGGAGGGGGTAAGGATTCCTAACAAACACCCCAATACAATAACCACAATGCAAAAGTGATGGAAAAAAAAAATTAAAACGGATTTTGTGACCAATTTCTTAGTCCCCACCCATGCCCTACAAAGAGGGTGTCATTTTAAAATATGATTTTTAAGTAAGCCACCACTTGATGCAGTGTAAGTTGTGGGTACACTGCAGTTTGTTGTCTTGAAATATTTTTTGAAGAGATCCTTAGTCCCTTTTTTAATATCATCAGTTAGGAAAAGCAATAACATAATAGTCCCTTTCTCGAATAGTGGTATGCAGCTCAGATGCTTGCCTGTATCAATATGCTATCTCTACAATCTACAAACACTGCTATTAGAAGATTGCTCTTTTCTAAAGAGCTTGCCTGCAGAACTTATGAACCTTATCTACCTGCTCATTTGAATACTTCTGGATCAATAGTATTGGAAGGAATGCCTTTATAAGGATAAGCAATTTGACTAGTCTCCAAAGAATGAGCAATTTTGTTGTGGGGGAATGCAGTACTTTCTCTTTAATAAGAGAGCTAGCTAGGGCCCTCGAAGGACCCTCTGCATCTCAAAATTGGAGAATGTAATTGAATGTTTCAAACAGAGGATGCCAAATATCCTAACTTAACTGCCAAGCAAGTTCTCAGTAAGCTTTCAATGGAATGGAGTCGCAATTCTGATGAATGTCATCAAGATATCTGATTGTATGAATCTACAGTGTTTGCTAGACAAGGGAGAGGAGCCTTCCTGCATGTTCGACGATATATATTGCATGATCAGGATATCAACAACATGGATGGAACCATTCTTCTCAAGCACTTCACATGGATTTTGAATTAAATGTCCATCTCTCACCTTGTTGTCTTCATTCTTCAATCGACGAGTTACCTGCCATGCTTACATGTACACCTCCATATTAAGGAATGCTCAGAGCTGATCTTGTGCGTATCTTCAAGTGGGAAATTGCCCAAAGAACTTGAGCACCTTCAATTCATTCTAATGAAAAGCTGGAGTCAATTGCAGAGGAGCTACACCATAACACGTACATCTCTTGAACGCATCAAGATTTGGAATTGCCAGAACCTTAAATCCTTACCTGAGGGCCTTTACAGCTTCACCCAACTTAACCAAATTCAATCATTTCTTCCTTCCCAGAAGAAGGATTGCCTACCAACCTCAGAGTTCTTCGCATTTACCTCCGTACGTAAGAATCTCATGTTCTTGCCTATCCGCATGCACCGTGTCTCACATCTCTTCAAGAACAAGATGTAAAATGTTGTCCAAGTATTCGATCTGTTCTTTCTGAAAGTGGGTTTTCCCACCAACCTGACAACACTGTGATGAAGGACTAGAAGATCTATAGGCCAGTGTTTGACTGGGAGCTTCAACGACTCACGTCTTTGGCAGAACTCTTCATTCATTGTGGATGTCTGAATCTTGTCTCCTTTCTGGAGAACGATAATTGGATGATAATGTAATCATTTTCATATTTTTAATGGGTTTATACTAGTTTATTCAAAATAATTAATTTATTAGTTATAATAAAATACAAATATCTTAAATTGAACTGCAGTGATTTGGAGACGATTTTGAGGCGATTTTCACTTACCCACTACTAGGGTTTTCTCTACTTCGAAGGCTGCCGCCGAGGCCCCGATGGCCATCTCGGCGACAGCAGTTCATGGTCGCTCTTTTGTAGACATGATCCTGGACACTCCTCAGGCCATTCTTGAGGTGGTAGTTCCTTTTCGTGCACCTAAAATAGTGGAGGGAGATATGTGTGTCTTGTTTTCCAAAGAAGAAATAGAGAACTCAGCGTTGCCTTTCCGATTTTCGATTGTTCTCAAGTTTCTAAGACAAAGACCTTCCCTTGATACTATAAGGGCATTCATTCGATCCAGATGGGGTCTCATCAAACAACCAGTTGTATCGTCGATGTCGATGTCGAAGCCAAGAAACGTTTTCATCAGGATGACCAACAAGGAAGAATTCGTCCAGGCATTAACCCGGGAAGCGTCTGATATTGATGGTGCAATATATCGTGTCTTTAGATGGACTACAGAATTCAAGGAAGATCAAGAACCTGTGTATGCTCCTGTTTGGATTAATTTACCTGGGCTCCTCCCGAACTATTATCAAGAGTCATTCCTGCGGAATATTGTGGCTCCAATTGGACAATATTTGAAGAGGGATAATCCTACACGATGCACTACCCGAACTGAAGGGGCTAGGGTATTTGTTGATATGGATGTTTCAAAGGAGCCGCTAATGGCTATATGGGTTGGTATGCCTAGACAACTGAATAGTTTTATTCAGGAAATCACGTATGAAACATTGCCGGCGTATTGCATAAAATGTAGTATGCAAGGACATAATTCCAAAACTTGTAAATGGAAGGTTCAAAACAAGGTTGCTGATCAGATTCCAAAAACAGATGGTGTGCAGAAAGAACATAAGTGGGTTCGTAAAGAACAGAAAAAAAACCCAAGAAGATAAAGAATATTCTCAAGATACACAGGTCGTGATTTTTCAGAAGGGTGAATCTAGCCGTTTGGAGACTTTTCCTTTGGATTCGGTAGAGCATAAAGGATCGGAGAAAATTCAAATTTAAGATATGAATGTTTTGATTGAGGAAATTGAAGTTATAAATGGTAACGATGCCCCCATGCAGGAAAAACCAAAGGACGTTCAAGACATGCAAAATTCACAAATGGGAGACCAGGTTACGACGCTTGAAACCTTGGTTGTTGAGAATTTACAGGTACCAGAATCACAAGGAATTTACGTACCGAGACTTCCTATAGCATCGGAGATTCTTATTGGGGACGTGCGATTGGAGAATCATGAGATAGGTGGGAATCCAAATGACATGAAGAATACTGAGGTGAATGTTCCTGAAATGGAAGAAGGTGAGATACAAATTTGCTCTGAGTCGGAATTAGATGTAACTTTACAGTATTAGGCGAAAGAAAAGGGATGCCTTTCAGAATCAGATTTGCATAAGGAGACTAAAAATATAAAGAAAAAGACTCTTAAAGTAAGGGGTTCTGCCAGGGTTAAAAGCAAACCCTCTCGACTAGATTTATGATGAATTCCTATCTATATTGGAATGTGCGTGGCCTGGGCACATTGAAAACTAGATTGAAGAAATTAATTGGGAGAGTGAAGCCGAAAGTCCTTATGATTGCTAAGCCTATGATTTCTTATTCTCGTATTCAGGTATGGCGAGATCGTCTTAATTTTGATGATTGTGTTTCGAATGAACATATGGGTAGTAAATTATGGTTAATGTGGAAGAAAGAAGTAAACTTTGTTGTGCATGATATGGCGGACCAATTCATCACATTTAGTATGTTGGAAAATCTGAATACTATTTTAGTAACTGTTGTATATGCTAAATGCTATTATCAAGAACAGCGAAGGCTCTGGAATTATTTAGAAGATTTGAATGCAAATAATATGCCTTGGATTGTTGTGGACGATTTCAATATTATTATAAATGATATGGAAAGACGTGGGGGAAGGCCTAGAAATGAAGTGGTTGTGGATGAGTTTAATAATACTATTGATGCTTGTGGGCTTATGGAAATGCAGTTTAGTGGGGCAACTTACTCGTGGTGTAATGGTCACAATAATTACACGCGTTCTTGGGCTCGTCTGGATCGTGTGTTGCTTAATACTACAGGTTGCAATCAGTTTAATGATGCTTATCTAAAATATTTGCCTCGCACGTCTTCTGATCATGCCCCAATGCTTTTTAAGTTGGCCGGATGGGAGGAATCCTATGGTTTTCCATCTTTTAAATTTCAACAAATGTGGACTACTCATAATTTATTTTTTGAGTGTGTCTCTCAGGCGTGGAAGGTTGAAGTGAGGGGTGCTCCCCTGGACAGACTAGCCGTGAAGCTTAAAGCAGTTAAATCTACACTTCGGCTATGGAACAAACAAGTATTCGGCAGTACAGAGGCTCACATTACTAGACTGGAATTGCGTATAGAGGAAATAGAAAAGAAGCTTCAAGATTCTCATTCTTTGGATGAGGAATTGGATCTTATAACGTCACAGTTGGAGCTGAAAATTAACGTGGTTAGATAGGGAGGAACAAAGGCTAGCTCAACAAGCCAAACAAAGTTGGCTGAGTAAAGGGGAAGCAAATGCAGGTTTTTTCAAAGCACTCAATAAGCGCAACCACAGTAAAATAAAAGAGATGAAGCTTCAAGATGGTTCTATTCTCAACACTTTAGAACAAGTTCATGATGGTGCTGTGTCTCATTTTAAAAAATTCTTAGAGGCTAGACCAAGAGGTGCTTTACCGAGTTTGGCTGGTTTGGTTAATAAGGAAGTATCTGATGCCAAGAATATGGAGATATGCAGGGTACCGAATGAGCAAGAAGTGAAGGATGCTATTTTTTCCATTCCGATAGACAGTAGTCTGGGGCCGGATAGATTTGGGTCAGGGTTCTACTGTTCATGTTGGCATATTATCTCTCAGGAGGTGGTAGAGGCGATTGCTAAGTTCTTTAGTGGTGCTACTCTCTCAAGGTTTTATTCAGCGTCTTTCTTGGTCCTTATTCCAAAAGTTCCCAACCCAGATAGCTTTGACAAGCTCAGACCTATAAGTCTTTGTTTGGTATTGTATAAGGTTTGAGCTAAAATTTTAATCAACCGTTTGTCCCCAATATTAGCTAAAATCATTTCGCCAGAACAAGGAGTGTTTCTTAAGGGTTGAAGTATATTTGAAAATATTAGCTTAACGCAAGAAATGATGCATGCTTTACATAAGCCTACTAGGGGGGAAATGTTGTTATGAAGATTGATATGGCTAAAGCCTATGATAGCATTGATTGGGATTTTCTTCTGCATGTTCTTGGCTCCTTTGGCTTCTCTGAGTCAGTTTGCCGGATGCTCAAACAATGTATTTGTTCCCCATGGTTTTCAGTGGTCATGAATGGTGTTCTGAAAGGCTTCTTTAAAGGTGGTAGAGGTTTGAGACAGGATGATCCGCTATCACCCTATTTATTTATTTTGGTGGAGGAAATTCTCTCTAGAATGCTTAAACAGAAAATCCATTCCGGGGCTGTGGTTCCTTTTTATCATCCAAGGGTTGCGCCTATTATTTATCATCTTCTTTATGCAAACGACATTGTTATTTTTGCAAATGGAGGTAAATCAACTATTAAGAATATTGCTAAGATTCTTAATCAGTATGGAGAATGGTCGGGACAAGAGGTAAACAAGAGAAAATCATCCATTTTCTTTTCTAAAAGAATTCCTTTATCTCGACGTAGAATTCTTTTAAGGAATAACGGTTTTAGTGAAGGTGGTTTCCCCTTTAATTATTTGGGAGTTCCAATTATTTTGGGTAGGCTTCTTGTGCAACATTTTGAGGGGTTGATTACTAAAGTTCGTAGTCGGATAGAGGGGTGGAAGGTGAGACTCCTTTCTTCTGGGTCCAGAATTTTGTTAATAAAACATGTTTTACAAAGCATCCTATACATTGCCTTTCTATTCTTCATATGCCGAAGGTGGTCTTGACCAAGCTAAAGAATTTATTGAGCACTTTCTTCTGGAGTGTCAAAGATGGGAAGCCTAAAAGGAAATGGAAGAAGTGGGATGATCTATGTAAGCCTGTAGTTGAGGGGGGTATTGGGATCCGAAATTTGCATGAGGTACAGTCTTCATTACATATGAAATTGGTATGGAACTTAGTGCAGAGTAACTCAGTTTGGGCAAAATTCTTGATTGCTAAATATGTTGGAAGAAAACACATTATGTGTGTGAACTCTTCAAAAGGCTCAAACTTTGGAAGATGCTGATGAAAGTGCTTCCGGATGTTTTAAATTCGTCTAAGTGGAGGGTGCGAGATGGGAATCTCTCCTTTTGGTATGACAAATGGTTAAAGGATGGTCCACTTTTTCAGAACCAGGAAAATAGAGAAATGCAGAATATTATGCTTGTGGATTGTAAGTAGGAGCATGGGTGGAATGTGGATCTATTTGATAGGCTTGTAGGCTTGGAGCAATCGGAAAAAAATTCTAGAGGAATTGGACAGTGAAAAGCAAGGGAAGGATGTTCTTATTTGGTTGCCAAATACTCAAGGGAATTTCTCTACTCGTTCCGCATGGGAATGTATCCAAGTTCTTTCACCTCAAATCCCCTGGAGCAACTGGTTGTGGCACCCTGCTTTACCAAAAAAAAATTCTTTATTGATGTGGAAAGTTCAGAATAATTATTTGCCGGTTGATGATCGTGTGAGACGTGTAGGGATTCCACTGGCTTCTAAGTGTGACTGTTGTTCCCTTGGAGAATATGAGGACTTGAATCATATTTTGGCACTTGGTAATTTCGCCGAACAAGTTTGGGGCATGGTCTGTTCAGCTTTTGCTGTACCAATGTTGGGTGGCCGTACCTAGAGAGAAAGAATTGAGAGCTGGTTTCGACGTGCCAAAAACACAACACAAAGTGGCCAATTATTTGGTCTTCTGCCGAGCATAATTACCTGGAGATTATGGATCAGGAGGTGTACTGCTAGAATGGAGGGTAAGATTGAATCGATTCAGTCAGTGTGGAATTCCATAAAGTACTGGGTGGCTCTTGTAGGAGAAAAGTTAAAAGCATCTATCAATTTGTCTAAAAGGGACGAAGAAATCTTGCATTTGTTCAATATTCATGTTAAGCAAAAATCATCTTCTGGTTTGTTGTTGAGATGGATGAAGCCGAAGGATGGGTGGTTTAAACTCAATGTGGATGGAAGTTCCATGGGGAATCCAGGGCCTTCGGGTGCAGGAGGAGTTATCTGTGACTCTAATAGTGACTTTATTTCTGGTTTTGCTATTAGCACAGGTACGCAATCAATAATGTTGCTGAGTTTCTGAGTTTACTGCAAGGCATTCGGATAACAAGATTTCTAGGCCTTCAGAATATTGAAATAGAAATGGATTCGATGATTGTGATTGGTTGGATGAAGAAGAAGAGATGTGATCTTTAGTATTTGGAAGACTACTGGGAAGAATTGATGAAGCTTCTTGAAGGTCTCAACTACAATTTTTGTCATGTCTATAGGGAGATTAATTCTTTGGCTGATGGTTTTGCTCGGCTAGGTACCATGGGTATTAATAAAACTTGGAATAATTGTTCTAGTATTTCTTCTTCGATGAGGAGCAATCTACGTCTGGATAAGTCCGGTTGCTTTTATCTTAGATCTAAGTCCTTTGTTTAATTTGGTTAGGTTGTTGATGGTCTGGTCGTGTCTTTATTTCTATAGAGTTGTTTTGTTTTGATTAAGATTTGGGAGGGTGCTGAAGTGTTGATTTGTTAACTCTCAAATTCTTGGTTTGTTTCCACGGTTTTCCTCCACCATATGTGAGGATTTATTAATAAACTTGGGACGGAACCATTATGTGCGGGGCTACTAGCTCTTTTAAAAAAATATATATATATTGAGAGAGTTAAGGGTTCTTACTTACAACATAATTGTACCCCTAATTATCGGAAGACACTAGTTATTAAGGTGATCATTCTCTAGTAATCAAATTATATATTCGTCAACCTCTTTAGATTCAATATTGTTTTAAAGTACTAGTAGTAGATTCAACAAAATTATATTTTGGTCAAAGTTTAACTAGATTGCATAAAAATTCATTGTAATGGATTCAACAAAACTATTATTTTGGCATAAAAGATTCTCTCTCGCGTGCTACTCATTTTGTGTAAGCTCACAACTCTAGAAAATTCATCTTCGTCTCAAAAGTTGGAAGTGCCCAATTCCCAAACTCAACCATAAAAGGCGATCAGTCTCCATCAATCATTTTAATGACGTGGCATCATCTTACTGGAGTGCTTCAAGTTTTAGTTCTTCAATATTATAATTAATTGATGTTAATTTTTTAAAAAAAATCTAATATCAACGTTAGAAAATTAATGTGTACTTTTTTAATAACGAATAAATATTCAAATAACAATTAGAATTAAAATAAATGAAAATGTCAAAATTAATATTTTAATAAAATAGTGATAAATTTAAAGAGTCTATTATTTTATATTGTTGAAAAGTGACAAATTAAATTTATAAAAATAAATTCTTTAAGTAAATTTTGACTAAATTTTATTAAATCCACTACTAATACTCTTAAGGTAATCAACCTCTTTATATATATATATATATATCTCATATTTTTTTCATTAGATTCAAGAGCATAGAATAGCAAAAATCCTTTTAGAAATTAGAATTTCATATAAAAATATCCAAACAGATAATGCTGCAGTCAACCTCTTTGTCTAATCTCTTCATTAGAGATTATGCTCCAAGAGATTTGAAAGCCTCACTTTCTTAAACCATCTTATCATCTTTAATTGCCACCTCAAACCACCGTGTCACTCTCAAAGAAAGCCACCTCCCTCGCTTTTGCAACATCATCTTAACAAGATAGTCGTTAATGTATTTTTTAATATTTTTTAAAAAAATAAAAAAATCATAATACTATTAAAAAATACTTTCTTAATTTTTAAATAAAAAATTTCAACGATAAGAAGGAGTGAAAATATCATTTTTTTTATAAATTTAATTTTATAAAATTACTTTATAATCATTTTTATATTTATAAAGCTGTTCTTTTCAATGAACGACCTTGATATATATAATGGTGAGAAGACTATTCACCTTCCCTATGGCGGATCTTGATATTTCCCCAACGACAAAATAAAGCCAAGAGACAGTTTGGTGTGCAATGCTTTTGTGACGCATGCCCTAAAGCGATAGCCTAAACTAATTGCGGGCGGCCTCTTCTGTCAGCCCCAGTCCGCGCCAGCACTTTTCCAACCAATCGATCCTATAGGATGATAGGTTTCATATCCTCAATAATTTCGTTCCCTTTTTTTTTTTTTTTTAATCAAAAGACCTTTTAGAATTTGAAGCTTGCCAATATTCAAGCTTGGTTCACCCGGCTTGGGTTTTGAGCATACTAAATTTGAACTTTTTCAGTGAGTATAGGTATCGACTAAACCTCTAAAAATAATACAACTTATCCTATAAAAATTTTCGGGCTAATTCTCACTTGCCCGTTAAAAACTTTTAATCTAATTATCAAGCTTAATAAATAAATAAATAAAAATTCGATACCCACAAAAAAAAAAAAAACAATTTAGACCCGTAATCTTTTAAAAAACATTCCTCGTTAGTCTCAAAAGGGGTTTTTATACTAATAAGCCCAAAAATATGAGTTTTGCTACACAACCTCCTCACACTCCACACTCAATACTTTTTAATATTTTTTAAAATTTTTTTTTAAATTTATTTTTTTAAAACTATTTATAATTTTTTATTCACTATTCATATAAAAATATATTTGATAAAAAAAATTAAAAAAAAGATGGAGTGTGGAGTGTGGTGCGAATAGTAAGAGGTTGAGTAGATTTTTTCCAAAAATATTTACGAAGCAGACTCGGGCTGGATCCGGTTGTTACATCACCCAACTTCACCAAATTCATGTTTGTGGCCTGAAGAGTCTGTGTGTGTCCAAGCATTTCTTCCTTCCCAGAAGAAGGATTGCCTACCAACCTCAGAGTTCTTCGCATTTACCTCCGTACGTAAGAATCTCATGTTCTTGCCTAATCGCATGCACTGTGTCTCACATCTCTAAGATATAAAATGTTGTCCAAGCATTCGATCTGTTCTTTCTGAAAGTGGGTTTTCCCACCAACCTGACAACACTTGTGATGAAGGACTTGAAGATCCATAGGCCAGTGTTTGACTGGGAGCTTCAACGACTCACCTCTTTGGCAGAACTCTTCATTCATTGTGGATGTCTGAATCTTGTGTCCTTTCTGGAGAACGATAATCGGATGATAATGTAATGATTTTCATATTTTTAATGGGTTTATACTAGTTTATTCAAAATAATTAATTTATTAGTTATAATAAAATACAAATATCTTAAATTGATCCATGATAACCACGAAATCTATTTAAATATTGAGAGAATAGAGGGTTCTTACGTCAAACATATTTGTATTTCTAATCATTAGAAGACACTAATTATTAAGGTGATCATTCTCTCATAATCAAATCATATCTTCGTCAACCTCTTAAGATTCAATATTGTTTTAGAGCACTAATAGTTGATTCAACAAAATTATATTTTGGCCAAAGTTTAACTAGATTGTATAAAAACTCACTCTAGTAGACTCAACAAAATTATAAGATTTTTAACTTTGATCATTTTCACTGGCCAAATTTGTTGAGTCTAAGTTGCTGGTCAAATATTATTTTAGCATAAAAGATTCTTTCATGTGTTATTGATTTCGTGCGAAATCACAATTCCAAAAAATCCTTCTTCGTCTCAAAAGCAGGAAGTGTCCAAATCCCAATCTCAACCATAGTCTCTATTCAAAAATTATACTCAACCTCCTACTATTCACACTACACTCCACACTTCATCTTTTTTTTAATTTTTTTATCAAATATATTTTTATATGAATAGTGAATAAAAAATTATAAATAGTTTAAAAAAAAATCAAAAAAAAATTTTAAAAAATATTAAAAAGTGTGGAGTGTGAGGAAGATGAATAGCAAAACCCGTCTCCATTGGTCATCATTTCATTGAAGTGGTATCATCATGCTGGAGTGCTTCAAGTTCTAGTTCAGTAATATTATAATTAGTTGATACCAATTTTTTCTTTTAAGATCTAATATCAACGTTAGAAAATACCAATGTATATTTTTTTAATAACGAATAAATATTTAAATTATAATTAAAATTAAAATAAATAAAAATATTAAAATTAATATTTTAATAAAATAATGATAGATTTAGAGAGTCTGTTATTTAGTTTTGTTAAAAAATGATTAGCTAAATTTATAAAAATAAATTCTTTAGATAAATTTTGACTAAATTTTATTGAATTGACTACTAACACAGTGATCAACCTTTTTGTATATATCTCATATTTTGCCATTAAATTCAATATTGTAGAGTATAGATTAATAAAAATCTATTTAAAAAATAGAATTTCATGTAAAAATATCCAAACAGATAATGCTGCTGTCAACCTCTTTTATCTAATCTCTTAATCAGAGATTAAGCTCCAAGAGCTTTGAAAGCCTCACTTTCTTAAACATCTTATCATCTTTAATTGCCACCTCAAACCACCGTGTCACTCTCAAAGAAAGCCACCTCCCTCGCTTTTGCAAGATCATATTAACAAGATAATCGTATTATATCACATCAAATTTTATCAATTAATTTATAAATTTATTTTTATAAAATCACTTTATAAACATATTTATATTTATAAGTAATATTTCGAAGCCTGTTCACACTTTCCATGACCGACCTTGATATATAATAATATATAATGGTGAGAAGAGTATTCACCTTCCCCATGACCGACCTTGATATTTCCCAACGACAAAATAAACCCAATAATTTGGTGTGCAATGCTTTTGTGACGCATGCCCTAAAGCGATAGCATAAACTAATGCGGCCGGCCGCTTCTGTCAGCCCCAGTCCGCGCCAGCACTTTTCCAACCAATCCACCCCATAGGGTGATTGGTTTCATATCCTCAATAATTTCGTTCCTTTTTTTATTTTTTAATCAAAAACACCTTTTGTAATAAAGCATATATTCATTTTGTAATAAAGCATATAAAACAAACGTTCCTTCATAATATTTTTATTTTTATTTGTAAGCAGTGTATAAAGTATATATTCATTTTATAATAAAAATATGTTACAAATCAAGTGTTATATTATTTTTTAATATTATTATTATTTTAAAATTTTAAAAAAATTATTTATTTTTTATATTTTTTATAAAAAATTTTAAAAAATTATAATAATAAAAATAAAGTGAATTGAATTGAATTTTCCATCCAATCAAGGCTGGTTAATATTTTGAGTGAGTCAGAAATCCTATCCCTGACTTCTTTTTATACATGGACTGAAAACTTGGCCCTTATAGTTATCGAAAAGACCCAGTCACCCTACTTGTCGCTTTGTCAGCCTTATACTTCCAATCATCTTCCTCCTCTTTCCTTTCAACCCCCTTGAGATGCCCTCATTGCAATACATCTCCCCCCAACTTTAACGTCAAAAGCGCAATACAAGACAAAACAAACAGAGAGAGCCACACCATCCAACTTGCTCCTAAAGAATATCCCCCCAAATCTTCTTCCTTTTGGTTGGGGTAATTGAATAATCTTCCAAACAGACAATCTTCAATAAGTCATAACTACTTTGAGGTTGCTGTGCTTTGACAGCTCAGCTGTTGCTTGATTTTATTTATTCATTTATGGCTTTGGGACCAACTGCAGGTAGGAGTGGGCATCATATAGGGCCTGCAAGTAGAAAAGAAAATTCTTTTGCTACTATTCATCATCTCACACCATCCCACGCTCTATAAAAAAAAAACCTTAAGATATAGAGTATAAGAATTAATAGTGATGGATGCACAGTAAATTCCATTAAAAAAAGCATGCAAGAAAGAAACAAAAAAATCTAATGACTTTTTATCATCTCAATTCCTTCAACTTACAATTACAAAGAGGATTAGAGTGACAAAACAGACAAAATTACAGACTCCAAAGAAACTTCCCAGGAGGGCCGGCCAAGAGTCTCAAACTCTTTCTTCTGAGGATGCCAAAAAGAAAAGAAAATAGAAAACCTTGACCAAAGAGAAAGGAATTGCTCTCTTTCTCTAATTTTATTCCTCAATATGAAACTGTCTCTCCCATTCACCATAATTTACACGATACAACTCCCTTCACCCTTATAACACAAAACCCCAACAAGAACAGGAAAACATAACAGTGACCTCTGTATATACAAACATTTTCATTAGAACATTAGCTCTCACCTCTCTTCCCAAAATCTCCTCTGCTCTATTTTGCTTATGCCACAGCAGAGATGCTGCGGTTTCGCCTATCAGAGCTGAGGCAATCAAAGCCTTCGATTCGAACTGCAGCGGGTTTGTGCCCGGATGAAATCGGGGCACATCCTCTCACTTTCCGGGCAGAGGGCGAGGGTGGTGCAACAGGAGAAAATGCAGTGATATTCTCGTTGCCAAAGTGCTCATCTTGGACTACAGGATTTGAAGCCCTACTTGGTGGAGATCCACAAAAAAATGGGGGCGATGAAGCTACTTGGTTGCAGCAGGGCCTCTCAGAACAATTTCCCTATTACAACATGATGGAAAAACAAATAAGTCAGATAAAATTTACAGGAAAGGTAGATCAGAGATGAAAATCCTTGTCAGAAAGATTCTGAGACTTCATAAGTTCACAAAAAATGCCAGAAATTAAACTAATCTGCTAAAAAATTCCGTGAGATAAATCTATCTTTAGTTAATAAGCAGCTTATATCTCTCTCTCTGTGTGCGCGAGAGACTACACAAGCTACACACCACCCAACTTCTAACACGTCCTGACTCCTGGCTAATCTGAAACTTCCAGCTATGAGCTATTTTTTCTATCGTTTGGGTCAACAGAAAAAGGAAAAAAAAAAACACAAACACCTTCCACGGTTTGGTTTCCAAGGAAAATGAGATACTTGAAAAATAAAAACTGAGGAAAATGATAAAAAAAAAAATTCCAAGGAAAATCGGACTACTCAAAAAAAAAGAAAAAGAATAAACATCTAAGAAAAAAAGAACTACTCAAATCGAAAACGAAATAAATATGAACAGAAAGTTGTAAGCTCACAGAGAGAGTACCTTGGCGAGAATGATATCCAAAAGCTCCGTCCCTGCTTTTGAATCTCCGATCTCGGTTCGGTGATTGTTACTGCAGCAGAAAAATATAACCCAAAATTCAAAAAATAATGTTACAAATAAAACTAAAGAAAACGAATTTTTATTTTTTTAGTTTTTAGGGTGTAGGATTAAAAAAAAAAAAAGGGAATTGAGTGGTGGAGAGCATTACCTGATGGGCCATCTAAAGGAGGAGGGTCTGAAGTGGTGGTGGTCGTGAAAGGTGGAATCAAAGAGCCCCAAATCCAATCGACGAGGCTTGGGACACACCACCGAACATCCCTCCATCCTCATCCTCACCTCCTCCTTGCAGCCGGCCATGGCGTCCTACACCAAATATCTAAGATCTACACCAACCACGCCTGCAAATACACAACAACAACAAAACAAACTGTCTTAATCTGTTCAGCTTAGTAAAGTTTCTTTCCTTCCGCTTCTATAGATACTCAAAAGAAAACAAAAAAACAAAAACTTGTTATTCCTTCTCTCCTCCAAAAGTTCTACGACACGAAAAAAAAAAAAAAAAAGGCCTTTGTCCTAAAGATAAAAACATATGCAGATCTAACCCAGAAGCAGACACCGAGAGACAGAGGCAGACTGACCTAAGCAGCGTCAAAGGCGCTCCTCCCAGAAAAGGAGGAGGAATTCTGAGGAGAACTATAAAGAGGGAGCGGAAAAGAGAGAGGGGAGATCAGAGAGAGAGAGATATATGAGGAGAGAACTCAGAAAAGGATAAGAGGAAGAGACGGCTGGCTGAGTATTCAAAGAAGGCTGGCTGAGATTAGCTACAGTGTATACGTAAGCGTAGGTATACGTTACGCAATCTGGTTGTTTTGAACCGTTGGATTTGGGCACATATGCTTCTTTTGGTGAAAAATGAGAAGCTCAATGATCAGATATGGAGAATCTTTGCCTTTATTTGTTTGATTTTGTTGATGTGAGGATAAAGTGAGGTGGTCCGGTTTTGTCCACATGATGCATCCCTGTCCTCTACTACTCAATTTATTTTATTTTGTATTGATATTTTTTTGAGATCTAATTCTCTCTAAATTAAATATTTGATATTATTTTATAATTTAATCTTAAATAATAGATAAGATAAGATTAAATATTTTAAATAATAATAAAAATTTTTAAGTTAAAATAAGATGAAATGATTTATAAAAAAATTATATGTTTAGATAGTGAGATGAAATGAGATAATTTTGACTTTTTAATATTTATTTAAGATGAATTTAAAAATTTATAAATAAAATAAAAATGAAATATTAATCGTTTGAATGTCCAAAACCCTCACATCCGTATAAATTAGATGAGGCCATCCAAACTAAACCTTAAATACAATGTTAAAATCAATTTACTCTATGTTTTTTATAATTATAAAATTTACCAAATTATTAATATTAAATTATTTTAGAAAAGCACAACAATTTTTTAAATAAAATGATGGTGGTAACACGAGGACTTCTGCGAAGGTTATCTATAATTATTAAATAGAAATGTAATGAAATGTATTATCTTGAGATAATGACATTTATTTATTTAAATCAACACATAGAAGGAATTTGAAGAAAAGTTGGATGTGTTTTTTTATTTTATTTTATCTCATTCTCAAATATCAATTAAATATAAATATTTTTAAACTAATCATTACAACTCTTTCAAACTATCAAACGAAAAGTAAAAAAATAATTCAATTTTTTCAAATTTTCAAATAAAAATTATATTATAACAACATTTTAATTTTATAATATTTTTTATTCAACTTTTTCTCTCTCATTTTCAAAACTTCATAAAACATTAAGACTTCGTTTAATTACGCAATTAGATGAGATGAGATCTTTTGAATAATAGTGAGATTTTTTAGTTAAGATGAGATGAAATGGTTTGTAAAAAAGTGTCTATTTGAATAGTAAGATGGAATGAGATAATTTTAACTTTTTTAGAGATTTGATAAAGTGGTGGGTCTCACAAATTATTGAAATTTATTTTTAACTATTGGGTGGAAAATATTATGAATATATTAAAAATAAGTAATATCTATTATTAATTTAAAAACTCATAAATATTTTGACTTTCCCAAAATATATTTTTATATTATTATATTATGACCTATTTATTATAACATATTTTATAAAATTTGAAATATATTTTTCTAATTATATATTACAATAAAATAAAAAATTCTAATAAAAAATTATATATATTAAAAATGTGATAGCTAGTATTACTGTAGCTGTACTGTAGAGGTAGATAAAACTTTGTAACAGATCGTTGCTGTATTGTTACTATAGAGATGATTGAAAAATCAGACATAAGATAAGATTTTGTTTTCTACAGTTTGGATAGATAAATGAAAGATGAAGTATAGCTCAGATGAGATAGTTTGTATCTCATCTGGGCATCCAAACTGGACTTAATTCAAACTATCTCACTACTGTTCACAAATTATATTACTATTATTCATAAAATTTTCATTTTATCTCACTCTCAAACTTATCCTTAATCTTAGAAAATTCCTCTACAATAATAGTTATAGGGTTAGCATTAAGATGGCAACATGCCAACACATGAAGCCTAGAATAGAAACACACGTCATAGAAGCATATATATAGGTCTCCTTTCTTTTATTTTCTTAAACATAGTAAGCTATTATTCCTTTTATTTTCTTTAACCATATCTACATGTTTTTCCTTTTATTTTTTTTCATAACTTTTTCCTTTTAAGTTGAAAATGTTAGGTTTATCGTTTTTCTAGTCAGGTGCATGCAACCAATCAGAAGGTTTAGATAATATTTAATAGGTCAAATAATCTGAGATCACCTCAATATTCAAACGCAACCTTAATAATTGTCGATCTACAATCTAACCTAGCAGTGATCCAAAGGGAGGTGCACGTGAGCTACATGCACAACCCAAATTTCATTGGATCACATGCCGCACCGTTTGACTAACGCGCCTCATATCTTAAATTAAAAAAAAAAAACCACCACCACCACCTTTGCCACCCCTCCACAGTACCACACACACCGATCAATACCATATGCCATACATGAGTTGCCATGGACCTTGCCTTTTTACTCTATATATTCTATTATATTCCTATTTCTCCTAAAGGAGAACATGGAGCTAAAAGAGAAATGGTTAAAACAGTTGTTTGCAGTTCCCTTATTATGAGCTTCGACCACAACTTTCAGTCCACTATTGAATTATAAACTGCTTAGGCAATAAGGCTTGAACCACTAAAGCCGTTGCCCTTTTTTCTTTATTTTTAATTTTCTTTTAAATACTCATAGTACTATAATGTGGTGTTTGGTTGGAGCACCATACTCCCTCCTCTCGTAGCATTCTTATTGGTTTCCATATAAATTTGTCTATAATTTAGTTAAAAAATACACTTTCTAAAATTTTCTCTTAAATTTTACTCAACTTTCAAAAATCTCATACATCTCACTCTTTATTATTTCTCTATTCTATTAAAATAATCTTTTTTTATTATTTTTTTATTATTTTTTTCCTCACTTCCCTTTATATTCTTTCTTTGTATTCTATTAAAATATAAGTTTAGAATAAAAAAAATCAAAAGAATGAGTTAGAATGTGTACAGTTGGGGAGCAACTGTGCACGTCCTAAAATCAAAAGTTAATATAGGGATCCGAATGTAGCTCATTTTTCTTCTCTTTTTCATATTTTCTCCTTATAATTTAACTAAGGACCGATTATAAAAAAACGGATGAGAATGCTCTTATTCCTCTATTGTTGACTCTTTTGTTTTTTTTTCTCATGATCTTATTTTATGCCATTTGTTATTATAAAATTTTATTTTTATAGCCACCTTCGATAAAAATATAATAATTATAATAAGCATTGTTTTTAAACTTGACATAGCAAATGTTTTGCTTGTTACGTTTAGAGCTAATGTTTCAAATTTTTGCCATGTATCACTGTAATTGATAATTCTTGAAATAGCAATGCTATAGTTATTTTATCTAATGAAATATGGGTGAAATAATCTAAATGATACATTTTGCAATATTGACAAGTAAAATGATAAAACTAAAAGCATAAGCTCCGTTTGGATTGCAAGATGGTCTCGTCTCGTCTCAATATCCAAATACTACAAATATAAATACTTTTTAATTTTTAATTTTTAACTTTTTCACTTAATCATTACAATTTTCTAAACTTCTAAATAAAATACAAAAAATAATTCAAATCTCAAAACATAATATTAAAAAATTCTATTATAACAATATTTTAATTTTTTAATATTTTTATTCAAATTTTTCTCTTTTATTTTTTGAAATCACATAAAACATCTTAACTTAAATAATTTTAATACTATTATCAAATTATTTCACTATTATTTACAAATTTTTTATTTTATCTAATCTCAACATCTAAACGAGACCTAAGAAAAATTTTGAAAAAGACAAAAAACAAAACTTGAGAATTAGTTTACTACTCAAGTCAAAAGTTTACCTAATACTTCACAAATAAAAGCTTTTTATTTATATCTGATCTAGCTCCCATAAGCCTTTTTCCCTAGGATGTGAATAACTCCTTCACTAGCAAAATCTTTTTGGTTTCAACTCTTGCTCCATCCAATGCAAGGCCCATATTAGTGCTTCCACATATGGTTGAGCCTCTTGAATATGTAGTGAGTAATATTAGGTACAATTTTAAAGTATGCAAGTTTCACATACTCACTTTAAAAAAAAAAAGTAGGGTCCATCATTAAGAAAATAATTTTTCATGTGGATCACAAATTTATCCACTTTTTTCAAAATGAGTGCAAAAAACTTTTACATCCTAAAATTATAAATATCATTTCTCATATGTAAGAGCTCATAATTGATAACATAGATAGACTCATGGATATTTCCTTGCCATGGACAAAGGGAGTATATCTCCACTCCCATGGAAAGGATCAAGTAATATGTTAAAGACAGCTTAGAATCAACCAAAAAGTTACATTGCCACTTCTATTAATTGCGCTAATTTTATGATTAATGAGATCTAGAAAAAATGCCAAGTTGGGGCCTAGATACATGCACATGTTTATAGAATTGCATAGAATGAAAATGAATAGAGTTTTGACAAAATGGTGACACTCACAAAAGAGTATTTGTCACACAAGTTGGTGATAGACAAATGAGTTTTTCAAGTGCTGTAATTCTGCACAAATAATCTATATTTATAACTATGAGACGTTGGTCGGCAATGGACACAACCATTGGTAAATGACACAATTTGACTAAATTAAATTATTGTGTCACTTGATACTTCCTCAACCATCATCTTCATGGGAACCATCACTATGGAGAGGATGTATTCCAAGGGATACATCGTTTGGTATGATTACACCTTTTAGAATTACATCTTTTATTTGATCACGCAAAAAAAGAATATGAATCCAGTTGAGTATTTTACCTTGGTACCAATACAAGTTTTTCACTACTTAACTCTCATCTGCAAACTCCTGCAAATCAGTGTCAGAGCATGACAAGCCTCTATGTGCCCACTCTTTTGTCATTATCTTATTTGACCACACCATTTACCATATGTGCTCCCACTGATCACATATTAGGGGTAACTTCATTTCACTAAAACTTTAGTGAACGGCATCAATTCTCTGTGACTAGATCAATATTTTTTTTTACAATTGACGACTTTAGCCAAATACACAGCACATATCTCTAGTTATATTAAATTTTCATTAAGTACTAGGGGTGGGCAGTAGGGCCCAATCCCCCACTATCCCGCCATCGTCCGCCCCGCCCCCGAATGGGTGGGCGGGCTACCCCGCACCACACATGCGAGGGTGGGTTGACCCCTACGGGGCCCCGCACTCGTCCCCCGCTTCGTACTCCTCCCATTTTTAATATAAAAAATTATAATTTTTAATATTTATATAGATATATCGTATATAGATATATACAATTTGTTAAAAACTTTAATTCGACTTCAAGTTAATGGATTTAAGTCCCACATTACTTAAGTATCACTATTGTATTGCCTTGGCCTCCTATATAATAGTTGGTCTAAAAGGTCAAAACAATAAAAAATATAACTTTAATGAGTTTATATTTTTTTTAGATGTATAAATTTTAATTATATTATAATTTAGGTCTAAAAATATTTTTAGACAAAAAAAAAAATTAGATAATGGGCTGAGCAGGGGGCAGGGGCGGTTTCAAGCCCACCCCCCGGTAGCGGGGTGGGGGGCCCCGCCCCCACCTCCAGGGGTGAGGTACGAAACCCTCCCACCTGCATGGTGCGGGGCGGGGGGTGGGGAGGGGGTGTCCCCTCCCCGCACCATGCGGGTAGCATCCCTATTAAGTACTTCCTCTAGAGGCTATTATTGAGGTTTTTCCTAATCACTTTTTTAGCGACTTTACAAATAATTAACTCTTTATTTGGTCAATCAACATGCATTGAAATTTTATTAAGTACTCACCCTAAGATCATTCTTGAGATTTTCCTTAACTATCTTATCAGTGACTTTACAAATGACCAAATTTTTTATTTGGGTAAATCACCATAATTCCATTTATCTAGGCGTCTCCAGAATTTCTTGAATTACGCATATTGACCATGAGGCTACTTTACCTAGTTATTTCTCAACCTCATTCTAGTCACATGTTATCTGAATTTCTCCAAAGATAATCTCTTGTGAATCTGCTATCATCTAGGTCGAAGAAATAAAATTAACCTTGACCTAAAATCTTTCCACTATATCATCTTGGCCAGAATCTGCTATCTTCTCTCATGGCCTCGAGCCATTTGTCTTAGGTTACGTTTGGATGTAAAACTGAATTGAGCTGAGTTGAGTTTTTTATGAATATTAGTGAGTTGAGATTGTTGAATGAGTTTGGTGGGGTCCACTTAAAATAAGTTTAAGTTATGTTTGGATGTGAAGATGAGTTTATATATATTTATGAGAAGTTATAAAAGAAATGGGACCCACTATAATACTGTTTATCTAACACATACTGCCGAATAGAAATGAATGGAAACAGAAAAAAAAAGTACAAAAAAGATAAACCGATAGAACCAAATAAAGCAAAGAAAAAAAAAAGGTTTATCAGGAGGAGCACTGCAGCAGTGCAGCTATGAGAACTTTACGGTCAAAGTCTGTTTCTATAAAAAGCCATCGTTGGTTTCTGTAAAGTCAGTTGTTCCATCAATGTACAGTAAATAAAAGGAGTTTTAATTGCTTTTTACGATGAAACTCGGCTCAGATTATGTTTGAATGGTAGATAAAGCTCAGAAGTGAACTGAGTTGAACTGGGTTCAGCATCCAAACGAAGCATTAATCGATAACATTGATTGTCACAGAAATATTTTCAAGATCATTTTCTAAATTCTCCAAGCTACTATTTAGAGCATAATGATCTTGAAATGATACTGATGATCGTATGGTTCTGTTACTCATAGTCTCCGACATCAATACCTGAAAATTATTTTTTTTCCTAACTTTATTTTTTTTTTCCATTACTCCGTGTTTGAGTAATGTCAGGATTTTTATTGTCAAGTTCTATAAAGATCTATTGATTTTCAAGATTATTCAATAAATCTATATGATCAACTGGAGTAATCAGGTCTATATTTTTCAAGAAAACAACATCTCTACTTTCTATAATCTTCTCTCAGAAGGACAAAATTTATAATTACTTCAGTTTTTTACATACACGATAAGCCTGCATTCCTAGGTTTTACTTTTTAATTTATCTCTTAGTAGCCTTGGGATGAACATTTGTGCCTTACAACCTCACATTTTGAGCTTACTTAAGTCTGGTTTATATCTCGTTCATAACTCATAAGATGTTAGAGGTTTCGCTTTGGTCTCAACTCTATTTAATATGTATGCCGTAGTTGATAATGCTTCACCCCAAAAATATGTTAGTAGATCAGCATACATCATAATTGATATCGTCATATCCAACAGAGTTATATTTCTTCTTTTTGTAATGTCATTTTGTTAATGCTTAAATGACATAATATAAATATGTCTTATACCGTTCAATTTGTAGGAAATTATCTAAAACTCCAAACTCACCTCCTCTATCACTATTCAAACCTTTAATGGACCTACCCAACTGAGTTTCTACTTCTGCTTTATATTCTTTTAATTTTTCAATTGTCTCATATTTATATCTGAGTAAGTAGACATGCCTATATCTTGAATAGTCATCAATGAAAGTAATAAAATACTTCATTCATCTATGAGTTTTTATTTTAAAAGGTTCACAAATATCATAATGTATAATTTCAAATAAATCTGTAAATTTCTAACTTTTAGAAATTTTGGAAAAAGATTTACTACTCATTTTTATACATGGTTCACATATATCAAAATTATTTGAGTTTATTTGTGGTATTAATCCATTTTTATATATTATGATCATCTCATTTTTGTTTATATAGCCTAATCTCAAATGTCATAAGTATGCACAATCAGTAGACACATTCAAATAATATAAATAAATACTTTATTAATATCAGTATTCAATACATACATATTGTGGTTTTTCATGTCTTTCACTAATATATCACCCTTACTGATAATGACGGTTTCAGACTTAAATTTAACTATGCATCAATTTTAATCTAGTACAGACAATGATACTAAATTCTTATGAATACTAGGTACATGTAATACATTACTAAATAAAATAACGGAACCATTCACTTTACATGTACATTGCTCCAAGATGTCATAGTATGTGTTGTTGTCTATATACACTACATGCTCACCTATTTGCTTCTCTTCAAGATTGACAAACACTCTTTGTTCTTGCATGTATGTCTTGTTGTTGCAGAGTCAACCCATCACGAATCTGACACTGGTTCCACGAGCATTACTTCTAAAATTGTCATCACAATTTTCTTACTTTATTTTGCTTTTCCCTTACTAGAATATTGTGATTTGTAACACTCATTCTTCCAATATTTGAAACAGTTTCCGATAAATGGTCTACTTTGCCACTTTTTTTACCATTTCTTTTTCTTAAATTGTTTTGGCTTCATTTTGTCTTGTGTAGAACATTTGTCTTGAGTCATTAATAAATTAGACGATTTCACTCTCTCTATTATTCCTCTTCATCATTTCTCCTTCAAGTACTAAAAGTGATGTCATTGATATTTTATTTTCACTATGTATTAAATAAGTAACAATATGATCTCAAGATGAAAGAAGACTATTCAGTATGGTTGTAACTTGCATTTTATCAGTGAGAGGATGACTAGTATCGTATAATTCTTTTGCAATCAATTCCATTTAGAGTACATGATCGCTTATTTCATCATTATCTTTCATGCATGTTCAATTATATTTATCCAATAATAATTGTATGTAAGTATTCAACCTTAAATAATTCTTTAACTCAACTGCATCCATAATCTTTTTGGCAATTCTATAATCTTCAAAGAATGGAATGATACTATCATTCATACAATGTAAAATTAAAGCTTTTGTTCATGCATTGTGTTCTTTCCACTTGTCTGGTTCGTACGCTGCTTCCACTTTCATTCAGTCTATTTTCTACATTTTATGATGGTTTAGGTGTTTTTAATGGATATAGGGTCTTTTCATGGGTTTGAAACAAATTTATATGCCTTTTCCAGGCCCAGAGATTTACTCCATTTAATTTTTTTTATCCTCAAGGGATTAATATTTTTCTTTGGCACCATAAATAATAAAAAAAATTAACAACAATAATGTAGAAACAATACATGTGTTCTATTGTAAATAAATTAAATACATTAGTTCAAACTGTGAGAAAACAAAATTATTACAAACTTTATAATAATAATACTCCTTAAATTTAATCCAATGTGGTAGTCTTGGAATCCTCCTATTATATTTTAAATAAAGAGAATAACAAAAGTGGTGCCCTGATCTAGTATTGCCACAAACTTTCCTTATTTTTTCTTCCATTTCAAGGAATTTTTGGCGATATTATTGACCAATAGGTGCCTTACAATGATTTCACACAAAATTAGGAGTGCAACAGCTTTTGAACGGATCAAAATTGGGCTTGAAACGACCCAGAACGACCAAAAACACCAAAATAGGTTCGAACTAATTTAGAAAATCGAGTCAGGTGGTTTGGGTGGTTTAGACCGGGTTCAGATGCAGAAGTCTGGTGGTCAATGGCGCGGTTAATGGCGTAGGGAGTGACTCGTTCCTTCTCTCCGCTTGCGGCTCGGCTCAAGGTAAAGCCTGCATTCCATATGGTGGGTCGGCTCGTGGGCTTGTGAGTTAGACTTGGACTTACTTCTGAGTCCAGTCTGTTACAAGTCCACGGGCCTTAATGAAGTGGGTTGAAGGTAGAGCTATAATGCAAGTCGTTTGGTAAAGGCCTAGTTCAGATGAAACGACATCGTTTGGTTTGTCTAAAATGACATTGTGCTACTTCTTATGAGCAGCTTCCAAAGTCCTTGAAACGATTTCTTGCAAGTCCTTCGATGAAATGCAGTAGTTTGCTATGGGATCTAATTTCTAAAACGACATTGTTGTGTTCTTCCTCACTAGGCTAAACGACATTGTTGTCTAGTCAAAAGTGATTTGAACTCTCTTGACCGTTGGTCTAAAAGAAAACCAATATGGTTTTCTTCTTCCTCGCGCAGGGTGGTCAACGAAGAATTAGAAAATGTTGAATCTATGCTTTCCTTCGGTGAGTTGGACGACGCCAACCCAATATCCGACATGTCCCCAACACTCTCAAGCCTCTGCAGTGGTGAGTGACTCTAGCCATTGGCCGAAACAATGTTCCAAAAATTTTATTCCTCTATTTCGGTCAGTGCTTCTTTGCCCCTTTGTGTAAAAATTTTCCAATAACTCTCATCAAAATAGTAACTTGTTACTAAATTTTGTAGATTCTTAGTATAATCGTGTAACGCTTCGTTCTTGTAAACTCGAAGAATTAACTCATATTACCTAAAATCATTTCCAATAACACTTTTTAAATAACTCAGAGTCTCCATAAAATATTAACCTATTTGTTCAACACAAATATCCATGTTCCTACATAATGACACAACATAAGTACTTTAATAATATACATAAACATTTCCACAAAGAGTAAGAGATATCTATTACTCAAAATACTAAAGCAACATAAAATATCAACACTACCAAAAAGACTCTCCAAAAGGTCTTTGTACCCTAAGGCACTTAATCTTCTATGATTAAAAAACCTTGCAAGTACTTCATATTCCTGACTTCCTGCTGATGCATCAAAGTTATTTAAAAAATCTTATGGAGATAAGGGAGGTTATTAACAACTTGGGCCTCGTTTGCTTTGAGAGATGAAACACAAAACCTCAAAACTTTTCTAAGTTTTCGTACGGTTAGATAATCTTCGAAAACAAACGCTCATTTTGTTTCTCAATATTTTCATCTCACTCGGCCTCAGGATTTTCGTACGGTTAGAATCTTCTTCCAACTCTCTCGTCTCTCTTTATCCTTTCGGCAAAAGCATAATGATAGTCCACCAACCCGTACAATCTCTTCACAATTTAGCTAATAAATAATAATAAAAAATTAAAATAAGGATAAAATAGTATTATAAAATATACATTCTGTAGAAAGAAGTACAAAACAGATGGCCCATCTTTCAATATACAGTCTGCCGAGATTTGCAAAAGATGGTCTGTGTTCCTAGAGATTTGCGCCAGATTTACAAAGAAAAAATGGTGGCTGAGCATAATTGGTAAATAAATAAACAAATAAAGAAGAAAAAAAAAGCATGAGAAATAATGAGCCTTTCAACGGTTTTCTCCAATAAAATATTATAAAAAATTAATAAAATTGTTTGTGGGTCCTACAATCATAAAGACTTTACAAAAAAGTCAAACTAATCTCATCTCATCTCTATAAACAAACACATATCTCATCTTATCTCATTTATACTCAACATATCTCAATACTATTTACACATATCTCAAAAAATCTCATCTCATCTCATCTCATCTCTGAAAATAAACGAGACCTTAGTAAACAGAGAACATATATTAGTATGTAAACATGAGCATTTTCAGAATTTAGAATATAGAACAAAATATTTACTTTCAGAATGTATAATCATAAACATTTGCTTTCAGAATGCAAAATCAAAACATGTTACCAAAAATTTCAGAGGGAAGCTTTCAGAAAACTTTTTTATTCAAAATCCTTTGGCATATCAAAATCTAAGACCTCATTTTCATCATATCAAAGCATCACATTGGGATAGATACCATGTTTAACCCCCGTGGTAGGATTATAAATCACCATTGTAACCCGTGGAAGGGCCTTATCCACTATTATAACCCGTGATTGGGCCGTATACCATGTTTAATCCCATGGTGGGGTTATAAACCACAATTATATCCGTGGCTAAGCCGTATCTACTATTATAACTTGTGGTTGGGTCGTATCCACTATTATAACCCGTGATTGGGCCGTAACGGAAATTGAGCAAAACATCAGAATCGGCTTAATCAGAATACAGAATCAGAATCTCATGCTAAGGTTTTCAGATGTCACAACATATCCAAACAGAGTACTGAACAAATTCAGATATTTCATTTATTCGAAAACAGTTTCAGAACATTTTTGCATCATATAAACAAATTTTCATAAATTTCATATTCGCTCTTTTTGTATAGTTCAGAGACAAAATGCACAAAATTAACTCATGTCTTCACCACTAATGTCAGAAAATATTTTATTCTTATACAGAATTTCATGAGTAATACAAAACAAATAACTGAAATTGTTTCAAAATTTCTTTTCATAGCAAAACATGCATATTTTCCAAAATTAACCTCAGTTTATTTTATTTTTATGTAAAATCTAGTATAGGAATCCCACTTACCTGGATTTCTTAACTTCTTGAATTTTTTTCGCAACAGTACTGAACAAAAATTACTCATCATCTATAAGATTGCCATGAAATTTCCATAAATATCCAAAATCAACACATTTTTCAATACTAAAACCTGAAACGCTAGGTAACCTATTTTCTTAAAAATCTAAATTTCTAGAAACCTTAAAATATCATCACTTCCCAAATGCCTTGATATTCACTTAAAAATCTCTGACTATTTAAACTCTAACTTATTTATTACTGGGATCTAACTATAAAAGTTAATACTAAATAATATAATTATAAACCGTAATTATTTTATGTTAAACCAGTTTTTAGACAAATTTAAAAATGAGCTGGAGTACACTTAAAACTAACAAAAAGGTTTTTTTTTTCTACAATGAGACCCAAGCCCAACTATAGTAAAATCAAGTCTACTAAAATATTCATAAAAACACTTGGTAGTTTTATAACTGGAAGGGTAAAAATGTAAAAATACTTAAAAAAGTGATTGAGTTGCTTAATAGATAAACAGTAACTAAAAGACTGGATGGCATTTTCGTAAATACTTCCAAGATCATGACTAAAGCTAACTAAAGGTTATTTTGGGAATAGACATAAGTATGCATGGGTTCTTTGGGAAAATTAGAATTAAAGGCTTTTGAAACTAAACACCTTCAGACCAAAACCATGCGTGCAACAAAGAGGAGTGTTATTCCAAGAGAGGAGATGTGTGATGGAGGCTCACAGTGAAGGAAGGAGGTCACGGCGGAGCTGGAGTGCAGATGGCTGACTCAATGGCAACACACTGAGAGAGAAAAAGAGATGAGCAAGAGAGAGAGAGAGAGAGCAATCATGAGAGAGAGACGAAAAGGTAGTGAGGGAAGGTTCGACATAGCCTTATCGAGAGTAGAATGGCGACCGAGCGGTGGGGGTTGTAGTCCGACCGTGGACTCTTGCTTTCCGGCATTCATTATTGTCGATGAAGTGCATGAAGGTGGTGCACGACGTGGGGCGGAGGATGGTGTAGTTGTGGACGGAGGTGTGGAGAGGCTGTAGTGCGTTGGGGCTTTGGGCATTGGTGAGGGTTGTTTATGGTGGTTGTGTTGAAGCGACAGTAGCGGCAATACCTTGAAGGCAAGAGGAAGGAAGCGGTGATGATGGCCTTGCCGTGGCTAAGTGAACACTTATGTGGTGGTCTTGCTGGCCGTTGGGTTGTGGGGAAGAAATCGAATGAGGAAGGAGGCGTGAAGGAGTTGTTTTCACCAAAACATCTAAGCGGTGGCAAGTTTGCTATTGTGTTTGTTTCCTGGACACATGGGGACGTGCATGCATGCCGAGTGTTGTAGGTGTAGAATAGGTTTAGAAGATTTAAATGTGAATGTAACATGTAAATATAAAGTGTTGCCATTTCTAGCAGAAACAAACGTACATGTAGAAGAAAACAAACATGCATGTTGTGGGGGCAATATTACCAGATCTCATGGGTTTGGGCTTTTGGCTTATTTTTAATAGTGAACAAAAAAGAAGAAGAAATAAATGGACTATTCCTTGAGTTTTGGGCCTTGACTCATTTTTAAAAGAATATACTTGTTTCATAAATTTTTCTCGGCACATAAAAAGATTTTCATCCGACCCAAAAATATTTAAAGAAATTACTAAAATAGCAAGCCCAAATAAATAAAAATTCGATATCCACCAAAATATAATTTGGATTTGTAATCAGTATAAAAATATAATACTTGAAAATAAACTAGATTCTTCGTATGTATAAATCCAAAAACAAAAATTTTAGAAAACAATTTGTTGCTAGACCTGATATTACAACTCTAGGCCTCCCACTGTGATTTGGAAAATTTTTCCCTTGGATCTGAGAGTCTAAATGATTGTAATATGCAAGTACGGTTACCAAATCAAGTACTTGCCTATTACTTGTCTTCTCAATGCGTGAAAATAACCCATGTATCATGACAAAGCTCTTAATACCATTGTAGAATTATATAGAACAAAAATGAATAGAGGTTGACAAAATGGTGACCCTCCCTTAAAGGTATTTGTCCCACAAGTTGGTGATCGACAAATGAGTTTTTCAAGTGCTATAATTTAGCACGAATGGTCCCTACTTAGAGATCACGAGGTATTGGTTGGCAATGGATATAACTATTGGTAATTGACACAACCATTTGGTGTCTCTTGACATTTTCTCAACCATCACTCACATCGAATCTATCACCACGAAGAGTGTGTATTCTAAGGGATACACCATTTGGTGTGATCACACCCTTTAAAATTACAATGTCAAGATCCTCAATCAAATTTTTTCAAAGTCATTAGTTGAAAATGATCTAACCTTACTAGTACGTGAGACACACGAGCCCTATACGCACCCCACACACCCTTCTCCCCCGCCATCTAACCATCTCTTCCTCAATGATTTTATCTCTTGTTCTTTCTCTTTAACCATATTTTGCTTTGCTTTTGGTTATCTTGTTTACTTTTCAGGGACTTTGGAACTTAGATGCCATTGTCGAAAAATTATCCAAGAGTTGCTCAATGAGATTATTGGCACCTTACTCCACTAATGACCCTAGTCCAATGCCTATTTTGAGTGGCGTTTGTACGACACATGCTAGTGAGCTCCTCCCGCCCCTCTCTAATGACTTCTTGTTTTGTTTTTCAAAAGCTTAATGCTTCTCTATATAAATATTATGAATTTGTTGTTAAACAACATTTACTTTAATCGAGATATTACAGAACACACTTTGCAACAATCCAGATGTTACACTGTATTGTGCTAAAAATCACCTAAACAGTGACATGTTCTTGGTTCCATGCCAAGAAACATGAGATTGGCTTTTAGTAGCCATTTGATTTTATGTTTTTTGCTCTGTACTTACTGCTTGGGGTGTTTTTTAAGGTCCCTCTACCCACAATTGGTACTAACTTTTAGTAATGTTGTTAATGCAATTTTTCAGCATGGTCATAATCCAATAATACAGTTAAATGATCCGCGATAATGACTTGTGCATTGATATGGTGTTTGGACACCCATTTATGAAATACATAATAAATAAAGTATATCAAATATAAATAAAGAGAGAAATATAAAATTTACGTGATTCGATATAAAAAATTATATCCATAGGTCATTTGAGGGTGAAATACGATATATTTAATGATTATACAATTGCTTATGATTTCATGTAGCTCTCAATATAATAGAAAAAATAGAATTATGTCCTGTTTAGATAGTGAGATAATATGAGATGATTTTAGATAAAAGTTAAATAAAATATTATTAGAATATTATTTTAGATTTAAAAAAATTAAATTATATATTTTATTTTATGTAAAAATTTAAAAAATTATAATAATAATATAAAATTATTTCTGTATTTTTAACAAGAGGTTGACGGAGATATTATCATTGTAGAAAGAGAGAGAGTGAACGGAAGTGCCACGTTACTCGAGTCATCTCCTTTCATACAGGTATTATTCTTTCTTTGGAGCGTTGAGTTCCTTATTTTGTCATTTTAACCTTTTTTGTATTTTAGTGAATCTTTCACGTTTTATCACTTTTTGTCTTATCTATATATTCTTGACAATAAAATTTTAATGGGTTGATCCGAGTTCATTTTTTATTCAACAAATATTGTTATTTATAATCCCATAAAATATAAATAAATAACACTAGTACTAGAGCTTTTTTCTTTTAAAAATAATATTACTACATTACATTATTTTATTCTCTCATTTTAATTGTTTATATATTTAATTTTTTTTATTTATTGATTAAGAAAATAACTATTAGTATGCTAGTGTCTTTTAAAAAAAAAATATTTAAATATGTTAACAAAATAAAAAAATAAAAAATAAAATTTATAATAATAGATACGCTTAGCGGTCAAAGTTGAGCAGCATACTAATACCTTTTTAGGCACCGTTTGGATTGAGATACTATCTCAATTTATCTCATCTTATCATTACAATTTTTTCAAATTTATGTATAAAATATAATAAACAATTCAATATTTTCAAATCTAAAAATAATAATAATATTAAAAAATAATATTTTATTTAATATTTAATTTTTATTTAAAACTATCTAATCTCATCTTACTATCTAGTAGAAATTATATTTAGATAGTGAGATAATAATTTTTAATTTTAAATAAAAATTTTAAATATTATTTTTTAATATTATTATTATTCTAAAATAAAAAAAAAATTATATTGAGATTTAAAAAAAATTAAATTATTTATTATATTTTATATAAAAATTTAAAATAATTATAATAATAAAATAAAATAAAAATTTTATATCTCATCCAACTTGCCAAACCTATCATTTTGTGAGTGATTCGAGTGGGTTTATTTGTTTCCAGTCCCTTCAGTTTCCACTCGTAATAACGGTGTCGTTTAAAGCCAGGGTTTATTATTCTAGACCCTGATTGCTTCGTGCGCCGTTTCAGTGTCGCTCCCTCTCCCTCTCCCTCCAAGTTTTCTCCGAAGCCCTAAGACCAAAGGTACGTTTCACCTCAACTCAAGCATTGTTTACTCCAGGCTTTGTTGTAATTTGGTGTTCGCAAAACTTACTCTGTTTGGAGGCGCAGGTTTTTTCTTCTTATTTTTTGCCCGTTTCTTAGGTTTCCTTTCGAGAATGGTAGTTTAGTGTTCGCAAAACTAATAATACATTTTGTCTGTTTGATTACGTAAATACTGGATTTAGTTAACTATCATATGGTGGATTTGTCACTTTTTATTAATATGTGCTTGGATTTTGTACCCCGAGTCTGTCGTGACCTTTTTGAAATTATATTGTCCACTTTTTCTTGTATATATCAAATCTCCTATTTTAGTGTGTGAAATCCGGTGTTCTTGACATTTTGTTTAATGCTATGGCTTGGTTATCTTCTTGTTGCTGATTTTTGTATTCGTAGAAAAAGATAATGCACGACGATCATGAAAACCATCTCAACTTTTTTTGTCGGGTTCGTGTAAAATGCTTTTGGATTTTGTTTTGGGTATATCCATTGTTTTTTCAATATTTGTTCTTGCTTTAAATCTTGATTTTGTTTTGGGTATACCCATTGTTTTTTCAATATTTGTTCTTGCTTTAAATCTTGAATCTGCAATTAATCTAATCTCCATCTTAGATTAGATTGGCTTAGTTTCCTTCAGCTACCATAGCGTAAAGTATGGAAAACTGTTATAGGAGCATAGCTTCGTGTAAAGTATTCATCGTATGTGTTATCATACAGATCTCTTCGTTTTAGGCAATTTTTTTTTTCTATTTTTAGGCCTATTAGAGCATTAGTAGTGAACTAACTACGCTTTAACTAAAATTTGACTAGAAAATGCATTTTTTCTAGTTTGAATATTTATTTCCATTCTTCCTTTATAATTTTTTATTCTTATGGTAGATGGAAAGTTTATCAAGCTAATCATATTGAAAGAAACACACGCATAAAAACATGACAAGTAATAGGAGCATCCGTCGACAAAGGGTGAACCATATATAAACGAACTCTGCTCTGAACTTGAATGGAAAGAAATGCATACATACTACAAATGATTAGAGTTAACAACATAGCATATAGTACTTGGCCAAAAGACACCAACTAAATGTAACGTGATACCTTTTCCATTCATTTGCTTTGCTCTAATAACAATAGAACATAAAGTACCTAGAGAGCTCCAGTTCTACCAAGTAGAGCATAGTGAAAGACATGAAAGAAATAAAATAAGAAAAGAAACTGAATGGCCAGGGAATTTGGCTCAACAGATTTGGCCTCCAAAAATAACTCCAGCTATTTTTACTGTTCATTTAACTAGTTCAGTATTTATTTATTTATTTGATGACTGGGGAACCACCTCACGGCAGAGTCCTTAGGACTCACCCATGGAACCTAAACCTCCAGGGAGATTAGCACAGCAACCCACTGGCATGGCCTCCCACTTAAATCATAGTTTGATCCCAGGGGGATTGAACCTGTGACATGGGGCTCATGCACACAAGTTCGTTCTTACCACCTGGGCTACTGACTGTTGGGTAACTAACTAGTTCATTATATGATGTTTTTTAAGGGGATTGACTAAAATATAGCCAAGCAGTGGGTTTGGCAAGCCCACTGTGGATGCTCTTAGTTATTGATCTATCTTTGGTTTCCTTTCTCATACAATATGGCAGATTGTGTATGATTTGTTAGGGTTTGTGTGAGTGATATCAAAGAGTTCATTGTGCTTTCGACTGTGTTTCATATGCTTCAATGGTGGAGCCTGGTACACTGTAATTGAAGAATTATTTTTTGTTATGTTTTTGGTCGGTTTGATGGTTTAGTGATTGGCTCGATTTGAAGCTTGGCTTGCTTGTTTAATAGAGTCAAGCTCTACCCAGCTCTAGCATGATAAATTTTAGTTGAGCTTATGCCAACATATAGATAGATATCTTGAGCCAAGCCTGAACAACCAATACTCGGGTCGGCTTGATTATAGCCCTGACACCAATGCTTTCTTTATGATAGATGACAAGCGCTTGGAGAAAATTGAGCATTGCAATCATACATAGGGATATAGAGAGGGAATGGGAGAATCGGGGTGGAGTTATGTGTATTATATATTATTATTGGAGATTCTTGCTCACTCTTAGAAGATCTATACATCTGCTAATATTCTGGAGAGGATGAGGAGGTCAAATTTTATTTTCAATATTATTATAGCATTGGAGCATCTTGGAGCAAATGAGCAATGGAACTTGTGGAGCACGGCTCACCTCGAGGATTGCTCTCTTGGTTTGCTTCATTGTTTTGGTCTTGCTTTCCTTTTGATATCATCAACAGTACATGATGATGATAAATTGACGTGGCAATATATGCAGGGCTTCATTTTAGAGACTGAGACATTGCTTCTTTATTTATGACATTTCATTTACTTATGCAGTTGGTAATCTTAACTATTTCAAGTGTCAGATATGAGTGGTCGTTTTTCTCGCTCAATCTATGTTGGCAACCTGCCTGCAGATATAAGAGAATCGGAAATTGAGGATCTATTCTACAAGGTTTGGGTGGAAACTTTTTTTTTCCCTATTAGTTTGTGCTGGTAATTGAGCATATGCTTAAAAAGTATGGCCTTTAACTGAGTAACTGACATGGCTCTATGATGTTGATTTCCCTATTATGCAGTATGGCCGTATATTGGATATTGAATTAAAGATTCCGCCCCGCCCTCCGTGTTATTGTTTTGTGGAGGTACTCATCATCACTTAGTTTTGTTCTTGTATGTATTTATAAGATCATGAATTTCAATACTCATTTTTTTGCTGATTTGTTGTCAGTTTGATAGTACTCGGGATGCAGAAGATGCAATTAGGGGTCGTGATGGCTATAATTTTGATGGTTGCCGTCTAAGGGTAACAAGAGTAACCCATCAGTTTTTTGGTGTACTTCGTTTTGCCTTTTAAATTATTAATTCTCTGTTGTTCTCTATGCAGGTTGAACTTGCCCATGGTGGTAGAGGGCCATCTTCAAGTGATCGTCGTGGCGGCTACAGCGGCGGCGGCGGTGGTGGCGGCGGCGGCGGCGGTGGCGGCAGTGGTGGGGGCCGATTTGGCGCCTCACGCCATTCTGAATATCGAGGTGCATTAATTAGGGGAAAGATTTTTTTTCAAAAGGGTTTAGGAGAATGTGATTGGATAATTATGTGCCTTAGATTGTACTTTTTGACTTTGTATGTGAGGTGTACTCTTAACAGTTCTGATGTGTGCTTGGGTGTGGTTACAGTTATTGTTCGTGGGCTTCCTTCTTCTGCTTCCTGGCAAGACTTGAAGGTATTGAAGTTTTTACCATAACAAGCAACTTTGAAAATTTTCCCCATGCTGCTGTTGGGTAACCTTATAGGTAAACTTGTTTCAGGATCATATGCGTAAAGCTGGTGATGTATGTTTTGCTGAGGTATCCCGTGACAGTGAAGGTATGCCTTTATATAAAGTATGTGTCAATTATACAGAAGAAACTAATGCCCATGTGATTTTATATGGTTTACACGAGTTTGGTTTTATATTTCATATGATCTTATATGCTTAACAGTGAAGCTATACCATTCTTCATTATGTTTGTTATGAAATGCAAGTTGTAGGGGAAAAAAAGAATAGAATGTCTCATAATCGTAAAAACATATTGCAGTATGCATGGGAATTATGGTTTGCATTTGGTAGGTTGCCTTCAGGTTGTTCTGTTCAGTCTGTATAACTAAAATAGTGAAAGATGGTATTGCTGGCACACACGCACGCGCACACATATGTTATGTGGGGGGAGGGAGGGTAGCTTGTCAAGCTATATATTCATTTTTAACTAGATCCACATATTAATGTTTGTCTTGTTTAAAAAACTTATCCCCCCCCCCCCCCCCCCAAAAAAGTGTCAAATCAGTCATGTGCTTTTGAGAAATTGGAGCAGGAGCAATAGTTGTGGTATATAACTGTTGCCATTCATCTTCCCCCAGAGTTGGCATTGCTAACAATATTCTTGTATTGTTAATTTATTTATTGCAATATTGAATTGCTGTCTCTCCAGGGACCTTCGGCATTGTTGATTACACTAATCACGATGACATGAAATATGCTGTAAGTTGTTCAAAGAAAACTCTTGATTTCTGCAATTGTGTTTTTGTCTGATGAGTTACTTGTTTGTTTTTCAGATCCGTAAACTCGATGACACCGAATTCAGAAATCCTTGGGCAAGAGCTTATATTCGGGTAACTTCTCTTTTTGTGATTTTGATAATTTAGTTGGATCATTATAAGCGAAACTATGGTTTGGATGCTTAATAGGTATGTAGGATTTAGTAGCTAGAACTTAGAAGGAAATGCACAAACCCTCCTCAAGCTACCAAGAAATTTGCATTGTCCCACTTCAACTATCAATTTTGAGAATATCCTCCAAACTATCAAAATATCGCAATACCTCCTTTGTAAAAAAGTTTACACAAATACCCTTGATAAAATTTTAAAAGATTAAATTATTTTTTTTATTTTTGAGTTTTATTGTGGCAAGGGTATATTTTAAGTTAGTTTTTTTTTTCTGTTTTTTTTTTTTTGTATTTTTAGTTTTTTTTGGGGGGGGGTGTCACGGGGAGACATTGCCAAGTGCGTGGTAGTTTTAGGGAAGTTTGAATACTTTCCCTTGGGTTTGTTCCAACTTCATCCCCGGAAATCTTGGATTTTGATGAAAGTAGCTAAAATCCATTATATTAGCACCATCAAAATTTTCAGGGTGAAAGTGGAACATTTTAAATTCTAGCAACCAAATTGGAACCTGCCTTAAATTGTAGGACCAAAGTTTGGTTTGGTCTATTTTATTCTCTATATGTTTGTGAGTTTTTTGATCATCTCTAATAATTTGCTAGTGCATGTTGGTTTACATCCTCTAGAAATGTGCTCTTCTTACTTTGAGCTGATTTATTGATCCTACACCCTTTTTTATGTTAAAAAAATGTTAGATACCAAGGTCTGTTGGCAGGTGTAGGGCATTTGTATATTTATACACGGTGGGTACTGATACGCATGGGTAGGCCTAAATTTTCATTGTTGTACTGGTGTTTATTTTTACTTAAACTGGGGCAGGTGAAGAAGTATGAGAGCAGTAGGAGCCGCAGCCGAAGTAGGAGCCGCAGCCGAAGCAGAAGTGAAAGAAGGGACAGGAGGTACTGAATTTTCTGTCATTTTTTTCTATTTCATGCATTTTGCATGTTCTTCTATGTTGGATGAGTTATGTTGTGTGTGTTGACAGTAAATCACTGGAGCGCTCTGTTTCTCGATCAGTATCAAGGTCCAGATCTGCCTCTCCCGTCAAATCATCCAGGTATCTTGAGTTTGCTTACCCAGGTTATTTCATATTCTTGGTCTTTTGGTGCTGCTCTATGACCTATATCAATGATATTACATCTACAACATGCAGGCCAAGATCAAGATCGAGGTCAGGATCTCCCCACCAGGTAATCATACTATAATATTGAGAAGTGTGACAGATACAAAGAGATTATACAAAAGTAAACTCACAAACGGATTTGGTTTCATGTGATCTATTAGATTTACTTTACGATAAAAGTAATTTTACAATTTGACGTATTATATCAAACCACGTCATTTTGTGAGTTTACTTTTGTGTAATTTCTTTGTGGCTAAATATTTCTCTTTAATATTACATGGTGAAATTATAGGGCGCACACATTCTAGGACTTAGCTACTCGAGTATGAGCGATAACAACTTGACCATTCATCTTCTTAGAGGAGGCTTGGATAGTGAGTTGAGATGAGATGAATTGAAAGTTGAATAAAATATTATTAGAATATTATTTTTATTTTGGGATTTGAAAAGTTGAATTAGTCAATGTATTTAGGATTTTGGGAAAGTTGTAATGATTAGATGAAATAAGATGAGATGAGTTGACATGGTTTTTGAATCCAAACAAGGCCTTAGAGTTTTTAGGCTTTTCCTGCCATAACAGGCATGGGAACAATTGAATGTCCCTTTGGCCTGCTGTATTGGGACTGAGTTATATTTCCCATTAACTCTTGAGCCTGAAGATGTTTGTGACTTCAGAAATCGTAATTATTTGATTTGAAGTGGACTTTACCTGGTGTTAGGAGCTTTCATTTAGGAAAATTCTATTTTTTCCTTATTTTTATTAGAACACTTGTTTTGCAATGTGCTTCTTAAACTACTAAAGCTGATACACCATACACCCTCTAACTACCAAAGAGCTGCAACGTGTACTCTGTTAAGATCTCAGTCAATATTGTGCCATCACCTATTTTCACCTATTTTTCTTCCATCTTAATGAATATAATTGGACGAGGATGCTATATTGTAGCCAGCAATAGTTGGAAGGTGCAATGTATTAGTTTTGGTAATTTTGTGTGCCCATTGCAAAACGTGTTAGTTAGAGGGTGGAAAGTGTATTTTCTAAGCAATTATTTCCTTGCGGAAAAGATTCATTAGTTTTCTCTCCGTACACTTCTCTCTGGATGGGTGTCTGATTAATGTTATCCATGAAACGTGTTGTGATCGAGTCTAAGTTGTTTGAGGTGGGAAGGGATGGTCAATATGTTCTATTGTGTGAAAAAGGTTGGAAAGTGGTGAAGAATATGAGAGTGGGGTTGGAAACAGCTCGGTGGTTTTATAGAGCTTTGGAAGGGTGCTTGAAGGCAGCGGGCAAGGGGTATTATTCTGCCCATAGGGATGGGGATTGGGGCTATATTGTGCAATGGTGTACCAACTCCAGAGGCGCATACTTGGCTTTGGTGGAATATGGAGGAGGGGCGCGGCGAAGCTTCATCTTCATCCCAGAAGATGGAAATGGTGTGGGTTGGAGGAACTTAATGGTAGCATTGCAGGAAGTTGGTGGAGGTGATGGTTCTGGTTTGAAGAAGAGGTCTGAGTTAACTCAACCGTTGTATGGGGAGCAACGTTCGTCGTATAGGGAGGCACTCTTAGGTCGGAAAGAAGGGTCTCAAGACATGAAGAGGGCTGAACTGACAGAGTTGTTGGTAGGGGGTCAGAGCGGGGATGGGGAAGATAGAGTTGTTGGTCCGTATAAGGAAATTATTTCGGTCCTGTTAGTTATGGAAAGGCAGATGGGAGAGCTGACTGAGAAAGTTCAGTGGCTGAAATGATGTGTTTTGGGGCAGGAATTTGTGGGTCTCGGTTTTAATCAACCAGGGGGTTCTACTGAAATGGGCCAGGGTTAGCCTACAGGGCCCATTGAGTCACTAAAGGGGAAGGGGAAGGGGAAGGTCTCGTTTGGAGGGGGAGGGGAGGTGGGCCTGGGAGATGGGCCTCAGTCCATAGGCATGCAGATTGGAGATGGAGGCCGCGGCTGGCGAAGGAAGATGCAGCCTGTGGTTGGCCCATCTGCAAGTGGGCCTAGGCCATCGTCGCCGACGAGGCCTCAGGCGACCTCACCGCAGGCCATCGCTTCTCCGGCGGCAGCCATGACGCCGCCGGCGCCATCTTTAGTGGTTAATGAATCCCCACAGAAAGGTTCAATGGAGGATGCTGAACCTGCTATCCATTCATCGGGACCTGCACAGATAGGTGCGACGGAGGTCGCCGACGACCCCTCGACGTCGTTGCAACGGCTCTGTACACTGGGGAGTGTAGTTTCAAGGGAGATGGCCTCGGATCTAGTATCAGTGGACTTTGAACCCTCATAGAAAGGCTCGATGGAGGCCGCCGATGGCTTCCATTCTTCGGGACCTGTACAGAAAGGTGCGATGGTTGACGTCGACACCCTCTCGACATTGGGGAGTGTTGTTCCAGGGGAGATGGCTGCGGATCCAGTATCGATGGTCACCGATATCACCCAACTGGTATCGGAAGTGGCAGAGGGAGTTTTGGACGCACTTGATGTCAATAAAGATGGGTCATTTGGGAAAACTTTGGAGGATGGGGAGTTGGATGAAGGGTGTATCACTCGGGAGCTGTGGTTGGTGGATCAGACTATGGTTCAATCAGAGGATCAGCTTATGGTCAGCAACATTGAGGGTGATAAGGATGAGTTGGAAAGTCCTACCCCATTACGCACTATCACTCCAAAACCAGTGTTGAATCTATCACCCAACTGGTTGTTAAAAACAGTAGAGGAAGTTCAAGAGTGTGTGGGAATATCGTTTGCTGGGTATGAAGACCAGTTTAAGGCCCTTTTGATCGCGATGGAGGCAGGGAGATCTATAGCCTTGAAATCAGCAGCAAAACGGGACCGGGAGCTGAAACGTCTCGAAAGCTTTATTAATTACGACAATAAGGAGGGAAGTGTGGGTAGGGAGAGGTTGAAGGGTAAGGGGATTTCGTTTTTTAATGAAGCCTAAAATCCTTTCTTGGAATGTAAGGGGGATTAATGACGTGAATAAACGTCTCCGCATTAGATCCCTCCTTCGTAGTTGGAAGGTTGACATTGTCTGTCTTCAAGAAACTAAGTTGTGTGGTGTTGATAGATACATAATTCGGAGCCTGTGGGGTTGCTCCTTTGTGGGGTGGTGTTATTTACCTTCATTGGGGGCTTCAGGAGGTGTGTTGGTGATGTGGGATAAGAGAGTGGTGGAAATGGTTGAGGATTGCATTGGGGCGTTCTCGATGGCTGTATCTTTTAAGAACATTGAGGATGGGTGGATGTGGGCATTAACGGGTGTGTATGGGCCTAATGTAGATAGAGATAGAAGTCTTTTGTGGGAGGAATTGGCGGGTCTTCATTCCTTATGGGATTTACCCTGAGTTTTTTGTGGAGATTTTAATATTGTTCGGTTCCCTAGTGAAAGGGAGGGGGCTGCTACGTCGTCAGGTGCAATGGAAGCATTTTCAGAGTTGATCTTTGACCTGAATCTTGTGGATCTTCCATTGGTTGGAGGGGCCTACACTTGGTCCAATAGCCGAGGGGGGTTCCGGCTGGACAGATTTCTAGTCTCCTCTTCTTGGGAGACGCACTGTCCGGACCTATGTCAGAAAAGGCTGCCATGTGTTTGTTCCGATCATTTCCTGATTTTACTTGATTGTGGTGGTATTCGTGGGGATAGAAGTTCCTTCAAATTTGAGAATATGTGGTTGGAAGTTGAAGGATTTGTGGAGAAGATAAGGGCTTGGTGGGACAATTATTCTTTTGAGGGTACCCCTAGCTTCATAGTGGTGGGAAAACTTAAAGCCCTTAAGTATGATCTAAAGAAGTGGAATGAAGAAGAATTTAGACATACGGAAGTGCAGAAAAATATACTTTGGGATGAGTTGAAGGCTTTGGAGGAAGGGGTAGTTAATGCGGATTCTTTATTAAGGAAGAATGTGGTGGTGACTGATATTGAGAAAATTTTGTTGATGGAAGAAATATCTTGGAGGCAAAAATCAAGGGCACTTTGGTTGAAGGAGGGGGATAAATGCACTAAGTTCTTTCATAAGGTGGCCAATTCACATAGGCGCAACAATGCTATTGAAGTCCTTCATTCTAGTACCAATGTGCTACATTCTCCTGAAGAAATCCAAGACCACATAGTGCAGTATTATGAGGATCTCCTTGCTGAAAAAGTAGAATGGCTGAAAAAGTAGAATGGCGTCCCAAACTTATGGTTTACTCTTTGCTCAGCTGGATTCGGATGTAGCAGGTGGGTTGGAGAGGCCATTTGATGAAGAATAGGTGCATCTCGTGGTGAGAAGTATGTGTAGAGACAAAGCCCCAGGTCTGGATGGCTTTTCTATGGCTTTCTTTCAAGATAGTTGGGATGTAGTGAAGGAGGAAGTGATGCAGATTTTTCATGCTTTTCATGCTAGTCAAAAGTTTGAGAAGTCACTAAACGCCACCTTCATTGCTCTCATACCGAAAATAGTGGGTGCATATGAATTGAAAGACTTCTGGCCTATTAGTTTGGTAAGTGGGATATATAAAATAATATCTAAGGTGTTAGCTAATCGTATGAGTTTGGTGATGGATAAACTCATTTCCAAACCTCAAAATGCATTTGTAAGGGGTCGGCAAATCCTAGATTTAGTTTTGATAGCAAATGAGTGCTTGGATAGTCGGTTAAGAGAAGGCACCGCGGGGGTTCTTTGCAAGCTTGACATGGAAAAGGCCTATGACCATGTGTGTTAGGATTTTCTCCTTTATATGCTCAGAAGATGTGGTTTCGGGGCTAGGTGGTGTGAATGGATTAGATATTGCATCTCGACTGCTCGGTTCTTGGTCCTAGTCAATGGAAGACCATGTGGTTTTTTTCAATCTTCAAGGGGTTTGAGACAAGGGGACCCGCTATCTCCTTTCCTTTTTGTTATTGTAATGGAGGCTTTGAGTCGTATGGTGGAGGCCGCTGTAAGGGGGGGATTTCTTGCTGGTTTTTCAGTGGGCAGCAATAGTAATACCAGCTCCATTTCTCACTTACTATTTGCAGATGATACGCTCATTTTTTGTGATGCTGTCAGTGGCCAGATTCAAGCTTTAAGGGCAGTTTTGTTGTGTTTTGAAGCTGTTTCGGGACTCAAGGTGAACTTGGGGAAGTCGGAGTTGGTTTCGGTGGGGCAGGTGAATAATATAGCCTCTTTAGCGGAGTTGCTAGGTTGTAAAATTGCCTCTCTCCCTATGAAATATCTTGGGCTTCCTTTGGGGGCGTCTTTCAAAGCAAAGAGCATTCGGGATGGAGTGATAGAGAAGGTTGAGAAACGACTATCGGGCTGGAAGTGGCAATATTTATCGAAAGGGGGGAGATTAACCCTCATCAAAAGCACTCTTTCCAATCTTCCCACTTACTATCTCTCTTTATTTCCATTACCCGTGGGTGTGACAAACTGGATTGAAAAGTTGTTTAGAGCTTTCTTGTGGGGTGGCATGGGGGAGGAATCCAAACTTCACCTTGTGAGTTGGCAAAGGGTGAGCTGTCCTATTGCGAATGGGGGGTTAGGGGTGCGAAATTTGTGTGTTTTTAACAAGGCACTATTAGGGAAGTGGTTGTGGAGGTACCAAATGGAAGGGGATTCGCTGTGGAGAGAGGTTATTGATCATAAGTATGGCTGTGCGTGGGGGGGATGGTGCTCTAAAGAGGGTAGGGGGTCTTATGGAGTAAGCTTGTGGAAATTCATAAGGAAGGGGTGGAATACTTTTGAAAAACATCTTAAGTTTGAGGTGGGTGATGGAGCACGTACTCGCTTTTTGTTTGATGTATGGAGTGGGGAGAGTTCTCTTTGCATGGCTTTCCCAATTGTTTTTAACATGGCTGGAAATCAGCAAGCTCCAGTTTCAGAAGTTCTATGTCGGGCTAATGGGATGGTCACTTGGAATGTCACTTTTACAAGAAATGCTCAGGACTGGGAACTTGAAGAGCTGGCAGTTTTTTACAGTTACTTGTATTCAGCAAAGCTAGGGGCCAATGGGGGTGACTGTATGTTGTGGACTCACACGAGGAAAGAACAGTTTACTGTTAAATCCTTCTACAAGGTCTTGATAGTCCTACAGCCCATCTTCTTTCCATGGAAAAGTATATGGAAGGTTTTAGTTCCATCTAAAGTTGCTTTTTTTATTTGGACAGCTGCTCATGGGAAGATTTTGACGATTGTTAATTTAAGAAAGCGAGGTATGATGGTTACGGAGTGGTGCTACATGTGTAACAAGAGTGGGGAATCGGTAGATCACTTGCTCTTACATTGTGAGGTGGCTGGGGAGCTATGGGCAGGTATCCTTTGTAGAGCTGGGTTAAATTGGGCTATGCCCAAGAGTGTGTTGGAATTATTAGCATGCTGGAATAGAGCTCATAGTAGCGTCCAACTAGCAGCCGTGTGGCGGATGATTCCTTTGTGCTTAATGTGGTGTTTGTGGTTGGAAAGGAATGACTGGTGCTTTAACAACAAGGAGCGTACAGTGGGGGAAATCTGGAACTTTTTTGTTTTTTCTCTTTTGCAGTGGTTTTCTGCTATTGTATTGAAGGGAGGGAATGTTCACGAGTTTTTATCTTCTTTCTAACCTACTAGAATGTAATTAGGTGTCTCACTTTGTATACTTCCTGTGTACTTGGGCACTGCCTAGTTTCATTCACATCAATAAAGATTATTATTTATCAAAAAAAAATTATTTCCTTTTTCTAGAGGAGAAAAAAATCTGTTCTCATGTATCAGAGATTCAAAGTCTCTTATCATTTATGTTTTCGATTTTTTTTGCAAGGAATGATGTAATGGTTAGAGTTGCTTGCCCTGTTTTGGGTAGAACAGGATAAACATACAATTTCTTAAGATGTTCATTTTATGTGTTTTGTCCATCTTTATGTATCCATGACCCATTTGGAAAATAGTTAAATCATTATTTGAAAGAAGGATGAGGTTAGGTTTGGATAGTGAGTTGAGATGAGATGAGATGAGTTGAAATAAAGTTGAAAATTGAATAAAATATTGTTAGAATATTATTTTTTAATATTATTATTGTTTTGAGATCAGCCCTACATTTTCTGAATCTCTATTTTTTCGTATAAAAATAATCTAATGAAATATTCTGGATGTCTCATGTAAACTTAATCTCTTTTCAGGCACGGTCAGGTAGTGGGTGATTGATATCCATGGACCATGCAAGTGATGTTAAAATTCTTCCAGACATTTTACTAGATTTTTACATGGTTTTGGTTGGAATGTATTAATGACGATGCTTAGTAGACTAGGTGTGCGTTGCATCGCTTGATACCTCTTGAAATATTTGGTCCTGCAAATTGGTTATTTTGCCTGTTTCTTTCTATTTAGGCTGTTATCTGCCTAGTGTTTGCCCATCGATATTTTAGGTACTTAATGTCCAGGAGATTTGTGACTTCTTACCTATTGTGAGTGGCACTTTCGTTGGTTTGCAATTTTAATGTTTGTCATATAATTGTTAAGGTCATAATCTCTGATTTTGGCCTCTCTTTCTTCTTCATTTTTTTTTTTTTTTTTTTGTGAATAAAACCATTCAACTGCATTTCATCAAACTGTTATATGGCTATCAGCCATTACAAGAGGCAATATACAACTTTCCTCGAGTCCCCTTCAAAAACTACATATTGCAGACCATATCTATACACCAACCGGCTGCTGTAACCAAGCCCTGTGCCTCTGCTATATCTACTTATTTAGTCTTGTGGTGTATGTAGGTGGTATAAATATTTATATTAAACCTAATATTCAGGTATTAGCCTTTTTTAAAAGCCTGATTCACTAAAAAATATTAAATTTTGTAGTTTTAGTGGATACTTTGGGTGGTGTTATTAACTTGGCTACTATAGCACACCCTCCATCTACTCAAGCATTTATTGCCGCTGGCTTCTATCTCTCGGCGTAATCGATCTTCTTGTGCTAGATACAATTTTGGAATGTGAACTCTCGTGATAGACACAAGCTGCCGAATTTACTTAATTGTTTTAAATTTAATTGTTATCCAATGACCAACACCTATACAAAGTTGTGACTACACCGAAGAACTACCTCGAATGATTCTATCCAAAATTTCAAAGTTCAATAGTATGTGCGGTTATATATGAAGTGAACGTCTCACTTTGTTCACGTTCAATGGGAATTTATAATAATGACAAAACTCAGTCACTAAACGTAGTGGTTCAGACATTAGATACCTATGCCTACATTTGTTAAATAAAAAATGATTTGTACAGTTTTAAGATGTACAGCTTGTACATCTTTTAACAAAACTGTATTTACTATTAATCTGTTATGAATGACATTTTCAGATGCATTAAAAGGTCTAGTTGGGCCCGTTTAGATAGTGAGATGAGTTGAAATAGTATGTGAATAGTAATGAAATTATTAGTTGAAATTAAATGAGATGAGATAAGGGGTTCATCTCACTTCTGTATCTGAATGGCCCGTAGTGATAAAATCCCAACTATATGTAAGTAGAGGAAGTGGAGATTGGATTAAAAGAAACAATAATAAGTTGGAGACTTAGAGAAAATGCAAAACAAAGCCAATGAGGCACGTCCAAGGTAATTGTACTTTACAATTGCATGACTTAATTCATAAAGACTCCATGCATTCTGTCTGTGCATATATATCTCATTATTCATTCCTTTATTTAATTGCCTACTACATACGATCCAAGTGGGGTCCTCCCTGCAGTCTTGCTTATCAGTCTTTGATCTTTTATTCTGCTCTAAATATCCCTTATTCATGCAGAATGCTATGATAAAATCATAAAACAAAAGCTAAAGCCTAAAGCTATCGATCCTTGTCTCTATCTTCGTGCATGTTCCTTGCTTTGTCTTCGGTCTTTCCCTTTCAGAATTCATAAATCTTCTTCTGTCTCTGCTATTATTCCTTCAATGGATTCCATTTCTCCAATATCCCTGTCATCCACTTTAATCACTTTGATTTGGAGGGCCCCTCTTGCTTTTTTCTCTTTTTTTTTTTTTAAAAAAAGTAAAAGCTCAAAAAAAAAAAAACCAGCTGAAGTTTTGACTTCTGAAAAGGAAAATGGCTTATATTACATTTTTTGATAGTTTGAAAGGTGATAGTCTAAATTGAGAGTTTGGAAGGTGGGAATTGCAAATCTGAGTATTTTTCTCCTTTTTTTTTATTTTTTACAGTAATTACAGAAGTGTGGAGGATATTCATTTTGTGCATGAGTCATGCACAAAATGCACATTCATTATCTAGTCATCAAGCAACTAGTTGATGGAGATATCTATATATATGGTGGGTCAGTGTGCTGGGAAGAAAAGTGGCAAGGAATCTCTTTGCAGTTTACCTTCTAAAACTCTCACTCTGCTCATCTTCTCTTCACACCAATGCAGTTGTTCTTCACTTATATGACTCATTCTCAAAACCCTAGACACCACTTTCAGGTCTATTTGACCCATCAATATCTCCATTTCTTCATCCACACTCAATTTTCTTCTTCTCAAGCATTTCCGACCCCGGCGAAGATCTTTAAGCTTTGTCTTCTTCTGTGCATACAGAGTGTTATGAGATCACAGACATTAAAACTGATCATCAGAGGAAAACAAAAAGCTTTAACCTTTGTTATGGACGGATGCAAACACTGGCTTACTTTTTTATTGACCTTCTTGATCAGATGGAGAAGAGTTGGATCAACTGAACCTCTTCGCTTTCTGCTAAAGAATGCTGATATAATTTGGCATGGTTTTTTCTTGTCAGCCTTGAGAAAATTCATGAATGTTCGGATTCCCTCTTCCATTATCATAAGAAATGCTCCTGATGAAATTCTTGATCTAAAACCATCCTGCATTTTATTTTCTTCTGAATCTTTCAAAACACAGATTAAAAAAAAAACATACAATTAATATAGTGAGAGGAAAGATTTCGTATCAATGAAATTAAATTAAAGTGCTTGGAACTTCTGAAGGAGAAATAATATTTGTAGTTATGTATTGTGCAAGCGCCACACACTCCTCTTGAAAAAATATAAGCAAGTATAGAACCCATATGAAAAAATTAATTTTTTAACAGTAGACTTCACTCGTTTTTTAAAAGAGTGTATGGTGCTTGTGCAATCTATTATTGTATCTTGCATTACTTATTCTGAAGTACCTCTGTATTCTGGCACTAGAAGCAACTTTGGTGCCAAAAGCCTCATTCTTGCATAAACTTCGGGTCTGCGGCCTTGCTCATAAGATTCATTCTCTATGTATCTCTGCAAAAGAACTTGGAATTGCTGAAACTCTTGGGCAACATGGGCTGGACAACCCATGTCAAGATCAGTACCAGTGCGTGAAGCTCTCTTCTGTTGAAAATTCTTGTAGTTCCAGTTAAGAGCTTCCCATGTTAAGCAAATCTGTGCTACATACGCTGCCTCAAGTTCACGATATGGGTTCTGACGAAGATCTGTTGGCGGCTTTTCGTTTATGGTTGCAAACTTATGAACCATTCTCTCTGATATTGATCTTGGACAAACTTGAATAGACCTAAGTGATTCTGAAGTTTGGTTTTTGGTAGTTATAATATGATTATTACAAAATCAGTTTTTTTTCGTAAAGATCGAGATAATATGTTTTTTGAAAACATAATAAATTTTATGCAAAATAGTGAAAATACCTGTCTCGTGAAGCTTTTGTGCACTGATTTTGTCTAGGAACATCATTTCTTCATCATATTTTTGAAACAGAGTGTATGATTCCCACTTGGGGCAACTCCTCCGGGAGGAAGAAGAAAATGGATCCTGATCAGTCACTGAATCCCTATAATTAATGGAACTTCTCCACTCAGATGAGCTCTTGGATGTAGAGCCAGCGGTGCACGAGTCACCATAGATCTCATCATCATCATCGTCATCAATATCCTTTCCTCGAGCTAGAAACTTCTTTGTCTCCAACTTGGGTGGTACAAAAATCAAGAACCTCTCATCCGCCGAGAAATTTGTCTCTGCCTTGTTTGCATTTTGTTCTTTGCTCAAATCATCTGCAACTGCACAAGGAACATCAGATGGTGTGAAGAGTATGAAACAAATTTACGTATATGCTAGACATGATAATGCAGTTACGTAGTACCATCAGAGTTTTTATACTCATCCACGAAATCACTTCTTTTTTGGTCTTTGGTTATTGGCATTGTGGGCCAGCCTTGATTTGGAGCAGAGTGGCGAAATGAATCAGCATCTCTTGTAAGGATCTCTTCCACAAACACATCTTCAACTCCATTTTCAGAATCCGAACCTCCAGGGAATGCATGAACAGATGAGAGCGTTTCAGGGGTAGAATCATGATCTTCATGATCATCTGGGTCTTTGTCTCCGTTTATGCTCTCACAGATGCTTACGAATTCTTCAGAAAATGATTGGTAGCTCTGAGATGGGTGGTTGTTCGGAAAAAACAACAGTGATTCACCACCCCGAACGATGTCCGCAACCAGATCATGATCTTTCTCATCACTGCACTCAACATGAGCATACCTTTCTTCTTGATCTTCTTCTTCTTCTTCTTGTAATTCTTCATCCTCGGAAAATATGTAATATTCAAATTCATTTTGGTTTCTGCAACATGATGACACATGGAAAATTAGAATAAATGGAAAGCAAAAGATCAAAGAGAGCAAGCAAAAACACTCTGAGAGATGCATGAGATGCATGCTGCTCTCATGACTAGTCTCGACCTTTGAAGAAATGGATTGCAGCCAAGAAAATGAAAGAGCTTGGGAAGCAGAAGGATGGAGAAGTAGAAGAAGAGGAAGAGAAGTTGGAAGCAGCTTGAGACATTGTAGAATAGCCTAAGAAGAGCTTCTTCCTTTGAACATTGCATTTTGATGATCTTTCCTTCAAAATTATGAGTTTCAATTCAAAGCACTCTCTTCACAAAGCAAAGCAGACTCCTAAAAAACGATAAAGTGTATGCTTTCGTCGCTTTCATATCATGCTCTCTTCCTTGTCGGTCAATATATATCCATAATGTCAAATATGTCCCTATAATGTCATGTCAACAGCTTTAACCTTCATGTGAAAATTGTTGTACTTAGCAAATGGGTAAATGTGTCATTTTGTTTAACAGCTTTCAACGATTAAATTTATTAGTTCAAATACATTATCTCATGGGCAAGCATGAGGAAACACATATATGCGATTATAATGAATACTTACAATAAAAATAGATTATTTTTAATAAGAAATAATTATTTTCATAAAAAATAACTAGCATAAATAAATAATTTTCTTATAATGATACATATATATGATATTTTCTTGCTTTTGTAATAACTCTCTTTAAAAATTAAGAAAATAATTTTGCTTTGCTCATAATTTTTTGCTGTCTTTGTATGCCGTGTCATAATTGATCTTGTCGATCTGTATAAGAAATTTTTTTTTCATTAGTCAATATTCACTACCCCACACCCTATAAAAAATATCCTACACCTTATGAAAAATATTCTCACATCTTATAATAAAAAAAGACTATAGATATAAGGTGTGAAAATGAATAGTAGCTTATACATAAAATTCCTCTTTATAAATATTTTGAGCAACATTAAATGAGCAATAGAATGATATGATCGGTCTACGGTCGAGGCATTGGCTTCTTTGCAGCTAGACATGGGACATAATTCGCTAAGCTTTGTAAGTACTTGTCTAAGCTAATGATATGAATCCGCGGGAAAATGATCCCTTGAACCCACAATCAAATTGAAAACGCATCCAAGAAAGTCAAAATCGAGTTAAATGGATGGAGAATCTAGACCCGATGAGAACTCGTTTGAAGAACCTAGATTATATTAAAATCTAGACCCGTTGAAGAACCCGTCTCAAGAACCCAAATTACAAGGAGGAACGTCACAAAGGTTGTGATTTACTTTTGATAAGTTCAAAAGTTCAATTAAAAATAAGAGGAGTAAAACTCAACTCATAATGAATAATTCATCAAATTTCATAAACTTGATAAAATGAGGCTACAAAGTGTATTTAAAGCTAAACCTAATTGAAACCTTAGATCAAAATAAACCCTTGCTTCCAAAAATACCCTCGGATGAACAGTACCGCGGCTGCTACAGTAACTTCGGCTATAGTAATTGCTTGAAACCATAGTTCCTAAAAAGTAACTTTCCAAATACACTCTTGGCTAAAATACAAGGACTTCCCAAAAATCCTAATTCATAAAAATAAGACATGTCGGCCAAACATCTTCATGCCCAATTATTCTAGACTAATTCCTATAACTAATAAAATAAGCTCATTTAATTAATTAAGCAAGTCTAAGGCCTTCAATCACATAATTATAATAATAGACCCTAATTTATGTTGCACTCTTCCATAGTTTGTATCACGTGGATGATCACTGAATCTCCATCTCTCAAGTCTATCTTAAATATTCGACTCTTGATCTTGTAAATGGCCCATATGAAACTTGCAAATGATTTTTAAAACTAGATCCATCTTGGTTCCCATCAGCTAACCTCTTAATCATGTGTGCCGATCCACAAATGTTGTCTTTTGAGTTTCATGATAAATATGGCCGTAATATATGAGATGGTAATATGTTTGGAATATTTTTTTGGGTCTCTTTTTCTTAGTATATTGACTGGGTATATCCATTTGGAATTGTGCGTTATGGGATTAAACAAACCAATTAGATACATCAATCATGCACCTATTATAGTACTCCAAACATCAACAAACAAGAGTATATAAACCTAGTATCTATTAAATTTTAGAGCCACCGCTGAGAGCTCCCGATGGGGGTTCTCGCCAGTTCATTTTGTGTGTATTTTTTTTTTATTTTTTTTATATGTATTTTTTTAAATTTTAAATTTTTTTTTATAAAAAAATTCATCACATTATTAAAAATATTTACTTAATCATTAAGTCAATAATAATAATAATAATAAAAGGATAACCCCTAGTAGCATTTTTCCTATTAAATTGTGTAATTAAAGGATAGAAGATCCTACCGATCTATGAGCAAAGGGCCCTACCCTATCCAAAAATAAATATATAAACAAATTAAAAGGCAGACATGCACCAAAACCAAGCCACACGCATTGGCACACATTTATGGATTCCACTTTACAAAAGAAATATTAAAATAAAAAAGTTTAAATCATTGTATAATATTCTGTTAATTAGATCAATTTGGAGGGGCATTGGTAGAGGTATTAAGGGCAAAATTCTTTGCCTCCAAATAGAATAAAGAGCCATTTAAACTTTGAGCTATATAATACGCTAATTCTTTTAGATGTTTTCTTGTCTGCCCCTTAATAATGTCTTTAACTTTGTGACTAAGGTTGGTTTCTGATCGCATGATGTACTTCTGATCTACGCATGATTCATCAACTCAACAACACGCATACTCATGATCATCCACAATTTTACTTAGGGGTGAACAGAAAACCCGCAGACCCGACCCGACCCGACCCGTTTTTTTAAATTAAACCGACCCGAAAATCCGACCCGTTCACGGTTAAAATCGGAAACGGGTATTACCCGTTACCCGATTTTAAATTTCTTCATTTCGTTCATTTGAATAATTTCACCCGTGACTCTCTCTCTCTCTCTCTCTCACTCACAGTCGAAAACCCATCCCATTTTCGTCTTCATCGTCTACAAACCATGGTATCAGATGATTCAGATCCGTAAAGGTGCGCGCACAAATCAATTTATTTGACGTTAATGGCTATCTCTCACAGTCGAAAACCCATCCCATTTTCTTCTTCGTCGTCTGCAGACCACGGTATCAGATCTGTAAAGGTGCGCGCACAAATCAATTTGTTTGACGTTAATGGCTGTCGTTGCTAGTTTTAGAAATGAAAAGGTAATATTGGAATGATGATTCTGGAATATTTTGGAATATTTAAACAAATATATTTGTTGGAGCTAAGCAACATCGGACTCAGAGATTTGAAAGGTATTTTGAGAGTTTCATGTGAACTATTTTCTATGGAGAATCGAAGCGTTTTTTTTTGTGTTTTTCTATTTTCAGTGTTTTTTTTTTCTTCTGGGTTTTTTTCTGTGTTTTTTTTTTTCTGGATTTTTTCATCCAATTTTTTCTTCTGGATTTTTCTTTTGTCTGTTTTTTTCTTCTGGGTTTTTCTTCTAAGTTTTTCCATCCTGATTTTTTCTTCTGGTTCCATTCGATATTTTCCTCTAGGCTTTTCCATTCGATTTTTTCTTCTGGGTTGTTCCATTCGATTTTGATTTTAAGATGATTTTCGCGTGGGTTTGTTCGTGATTTGGAACTGGTTTCGTGATTTGGAACTGGGTTATTGGGAGAAATCTCCCTGGAAACGAAACATAATTCGGGTAATCGGTTAACAATCAATGGTTAACGGGTGATCGGTTAACGGGTAATCGGCATGGGAAAGGATTCGGGTCGGGTCGGAATTTGTGTTTTTCGGTTCGGGTCAGGTCGATGAACAGCCCTAATTTTACTCTTAGACTTTTTTTATTTTATACAAGGCGTGGGGGTTTCGAATCCAGATTTTTTATTTAGAGAAACGGGTCATATGCCATTAGGTCATCAGGTTCTTGACACATAATTACATGCATTATCCAGTTCTCTATATTAGTACAATTGGTGTTAAAATTTTAGTGGTAAAGCCTCCACATTATATACAATTTTATGTATATATAGTGTAATGATTTGTACAAATTCTAAATATACAAGTCTCGCGTAATCTCTTTATAAAAAAATTAACTCCATCATGAAAAAATATAAAATGAATTTACTTTTTTATTTTTACTGAAGCTTACTATTTTATAAAAGGCCCACGCAAGTCCTAGACACTTTAAATTTGTAACTAACATTATTAATATATATTTATATTTATATATACCATTCTCATGATCATTTTCAAAGTAGTACTTTTCGATTGATCTTAATTGGCTTTTACCACTGAGGTATTTAATTAAGTTGGGTTTTAGGCAAACATGATATCGGACAGGTTTGGGTTCAACCCGAATTATTGTATCTTCAATTAGAGCTTGGCCCAATCGTAGGTCCAAATTAGCTTGGGAATTGACATGGAAAGTCATGAATTTTAGGTGCTTATCAATTAATTAATAAAGTAAAAGGACATGCAGCAAGCAGCCACATGGCGTCAATTCTTGATCATTCTTTGACTCGAACAACAATTTGTAGGTATAATAATAGCCAAACCTGCCCACTTGGTAGCAAAATCAATGTTACCATTGATAATCCTTTACTTTATACCATGTATTAGTTGAGAATTGTGATTGGTTGAAATAATCATGATCCCCCTCCTAGCTAAAGTCATGTTATTAATGATATAAATATTAGGAAAATATTTTAGACACAAAGAGATTATACAAAAATAAATCTACAAACTGATGTGGTTTGATGTGGTACGTCAGATTGTGAATTTACTTTTATTGTAAAGTAAATTTAACGGATCTTATTAAATTACGTCAGTTTGTAAGTTTATTTTTGTGTAATCTCTTTGTGTCATTAACAGTTCTCTAAGTACTATTCTACATTATGGGTTTATAATATTCTTAATGATGTCCGTTGTTATGCATTAATTTAAGTGGCTTTTTACTTAAAATTTTTATTTAAGAAACTAATTATATAAAATAAATCACACCATGCAGTTTATACATGATTGACTGATTGACTGATTGATCAGGATGATAAATTTAAAATAAAGAATAATATAATTAATATATGTACGTAATTACATTGTGTTAGTGTGAAATATAATGCTTGATATTATTATTGCTCCCATGCACGCACCTCTTCACCTCAACGTGTGAACCTGTTGGAATAAAGCTAGCTTGAGTAATTCGAAGGAAGAAGGCACTTTCTTTATCTTTGATCACCCAGGCTCCTTAATTCCTTATATATATATATATATATATATATATATATATATATATATATATATATATATATATTTATATATTTATATATATTTATATATTTATGCATGTCTATTGATCTAGGGAACCGGTCATCAGTTTTGACCGTGAGCTGCACAGGCATGGGTTCCATTTTCAGCTGGGTTGACTTAGTTTCGTTTGGTTGTCCAACTGAGCTGAGGGCAGTTTATTTTTGAATTGCATCTATCATCTAAACAGCCTATCAACCGAGTTTTAAATGTAAAAAGCAGTTCAACTCATTTCGTTTTTACTGTATTTTAAACAGGACACATGCTAACTTTTACAGAGATTCCTGATCATTTTAATTTTTTTTACTAGTCCGTTACTACTCCTCCATCTGTCTCTCTCTCTCTTTCCCATCCTTCCCCAACCCGTCTACCGTAAAATTCCAAAATTCCCAGCACATTCGAAACCTCTCGGATGCCTCCATAATCGCAAAAAGTCCATGGCTGCTTTTCTACATTTTCCGTTTTGACCATGCATTTCGTTGGATGCAGTGAACATTCCTTTCTATATTTTCTTTCCTTAGCTGAATTGATGGCGCCAGCAATTCCGGACATGACCAAGATTCCTATATTTTTTTTTCCCTTAGCTCAAGTTGGCGCTAGCAATTATGAACGCATTCGGCAGTACCTAATGGCAGGTGAACAATATTAATTAATAGTGAGACCCATTTCTTTTACAACTTCTTATAAATATATCTAAACTCATCTTAGCATCCAAATACAATAAAAACTCATCTTAACTGGACCCCACCAAACTCATTCAACAATCTCAACTTACTACTGTTCATAAAAAACTCAACTTAGCTCAACTTAATTCAGCATCTAAACGCAGCCTTAATCGATCCAAGGCGTCGCCCGCCCATTACGTACGTCTTCAGCAGCCTGACCTCACGATTTCAGAGCTCCTCCCGGCCCCATAGCTGCACGTTTAGGTCTGCTTCGGAGATGAGTCTTCTTACCTCTCACTTAGGTAGGCCAGCCGAATAGGCGAGCAACAGTTACTTTGCTTGAGAATCCCAAGCAAGAGCATTGCTGTTGCTTGGTGATCCTGAGTGAGGGCTACCTTCTTGGTTATCCCAAACAGGGTTCTCTTGCTCAAGAATCACGAGTACGGACTATTACAACATATACTGATTTTTCTCGAGAGTGAAAGTTGTGGAAATTTTTTTTTCACCAATTTGTTCCGTGGGAGACTCATAGTATATAATTGGTGGAGAAAGAGTTTTTTCTACCAAACTACAAGTTCATAGAAAAATCCTTCTTTTTCCCATGACATTTGTAGCGGTTAAAACTTTTTTTTTTTTTTTCGTGGTAAATAAGGTCTCATCTGATATAATGTTGTGGGAAATAACATCATTTTCCATGAAAAGAGATTGTGGCAAAAAGTGTTTACCCACATTTGTTGTAGTGACCAGTGTTGTGAATATCGTACCGTACCGGCCGGTACGGTCGGTATTTTCTGTACCGGCCACCGAACCGGTACAGATACACCCTATGTTTCGTACCGGCCGATATTTCAGCCTGTACCGGTTCGTACCGGCCGATATTTCGGCCTTATTTTTTATTTTTTCATATTTTCAAACTACAAGTTCATTTTTTAACCTCTAATTTAGACTAGACTATTTATAATTTATATATCTATGTATTTATATATACTTTATTTATATATAAATTATTATTTTAAAATATAATTTATATATATAATTTATTCATATACCGAAATGTTATCCCGAAACGGTACACGAAACGGTACCGGTACCGAAATATTTCATTCCAATGGCTTGACCGGTACGGCATCTGGTACGGTATTCAAAAAATTGGTAGTGACTCCTTGCTTAGAATTACTGAGTAAGAAGAAAGTAAACTCTTGCTTAAGATTTCAGATTAAGAACATTGGTCTTGCTAGGGAATCCCAAGCAGAAACACCGGTCTTTCTCGGGAGCAAGAGCATTAGTCTTGCCCGATAATCCTGAGCAAGGATGGTCTAATGGAAAGAAAAGAATAGATTGAAAAAGATAAAGCAAGAGTTAAAGAAAACCTTTACTTCAACTTAAATTTGGGAACCATATGATGATTTATTATATATGTTTTAAACGAAACCTAATGGTTGGCTTAGAGTAAAAAACAAAGAAAGAAAATAATGGCAATCGCGAGGAAAGGTTGCCTTACTTGGGATTCCTGAGCAAGGCATATTTCCACAAGACCCTATTCCGGATCACCGAGCAGGGAGAGAGTATGCTTTTTCTCGGGATTATCGAGCAAGGCCAATGCTCTTGCTCAAAATTCTGGAGCTAGGCCTATTTTCTTGCTTGAGATTGCCGAAAACAACCTATTCCCAAAAGACCGACCTTCACAGAAAATTGATTAGGATGATTGAACAGAGAAAGAAATATGCCATTGCAATTAGTCTTGCTCGGGAACCTTGAGCAAGGGTTTTCTAATGCCAAGAAAAGTACAGATTGAAATGAAAACAAACGAGTTAAGAAAACCTTTACTTTAACTGAAATATAGAATTACTCTTCATCTTGGGTGAAAGACAAAGCTTGCCCCCAAGGCATCAAGCTTGCCACCTCGGTGTGTGGCATGGAAAAAAAAAGTGCTTGCCCTTAGGTCGAGCACCAGAGAGAGCGAAAGTGCTCGGCTTGGGATGAGAAAAGCAAGAAAGAAAGTGCACGCCCCCAGACGAGCAAGGTTAAGGATCATGAAACTAAACACCTCGGCGAGAAACATGGAAAACAAAGTGCTCACGCTCGGGGCGAGCATTAGGGTGAGCACCTTGAAACCAAAAGTGCTCGCCTCTAGGCAAGCAAGATGGAGAGTAGTGAAGCTCACCCTAGTCAAGCACCAATGGGATAAAAAGTGCTCCCCTCAAACGAGAACCAAGGAAGGTGAAGTGCTTGCCTACATGTGAGCACCACGAACACTAAAGTGCTCACCCTTGGTCCCGTGACGTGAAGGATCAAGAAGCTTGTGACTTTGCTAAGCGTAGTTGAAAAGCAAAGTGCTCGCCTCAGATGCTTGGAGGGCAAAAGTACTTCTCCCAAGCGGAGTCACGCACCAAGGGACTGTTATCGTATTTTGAATGTTCGTAAAAGCATGCATGCCAATTTATTTCACTTAATATTGTTGTTTGTGGATTTGATTAATTTAGATCAAATTCTTTATTTTTTAATTTAATATTATTAATTTGTAGGTTTCGATTGAATTTTATTTTTAAAATTTTTAAATTATTAATCCATACGATCGTATGGATTATTAATTTCAAGCACGTGCACACTTAATTAACTACTCCTATGATAAATATGAGTTTCTACCCACTCTTATTTTGGCCCTCGATATATTTTCCGAAGTTGTACCTTTATTAGGCAGTACCTTTCAAAAATTAATTGAAAGAAGGTGGTATTTGTTTTTGCCCCATAAGTGGATGCAAAGAATTAGTAGATATAATAAGAGAGTCACTATCAATGAACCCCAATTCTCTTCATGTATATGTCATTGAAGTACTTTAAACATCCATATCATCATTATCTCTAAAATAAGAAAGCGATAGTTATGTATTTTTCTCAACAAAATGGAGAGAGAGAGAGAGAGAGAGAGGCTAATTAAAATGGGTTTCTAGAAAGCCAAAGTTGCAGCTAGGAAATGTATTGAGGAATACTAAAATGTTGTTAGGATTGAAATTTGTGAGAGATTTGAAGAGAAAGTAGACATAAAGCCAACAGAAACGTAAGCTTAAAACCCCAAGAGAGATATGCAGTCGTGTGGGTTGGTGAACATTTTAACTACTCCTAGGAATACTCGTCCACCTTGAAAAACTAAGAAAGCATAACATCATCATCAGAATTAATGTTATCCTAAAGCCTGCCCGAAGGCTCTTATAAATTGTCAAATTAATTATAATGTATATCAATTAATATTCTATGCCAATAATATTATTCATGTTCTCATATTATATATTATATATATATATATATATATATATATATATATATAATATGTCGTTTAATCTCTCCTGCATTACAAAATTAACAAATAATATGCGCCTAATTATTGAAAAGGATAGATAACAAATATAAGAAGATGATATCGATGGGGTACTTATTTCTTCTTGGTATACAGTAGAATCGAGGCTGCTTGGTATTTTTTTTCCTTTTCCACTGATGCATGGATCATATCTTTAAGGGTTTATTTTTTTCGAGATATTTTTTGTTCCTCTAGGATTAAAGATAGGATTGTTTGGTTCACGCCCTTGTAAACTACTCTATGAATATTATTAATTCTGATTAATTAATATCTTTATCTTACCCAAGAAAAAAGAAATTTGAATTATATTAAGAAACAATATTAATTATTTTGGGTCTTTTCTTTATTTTATATTTTGCTAAAATCAAATGGATACTAGTAGTAGTACTCTTGTTTTCAATATATTATTTAATTTAATCTTAAATTTGGACATATAATTTTCTCATTCTTGCTTTGGCTTTTCCAATAAAAAATACTGGTTAATCTCAACATGCATCATGCATTACAATATTCATGGCAGTAAAAGATTACTGATGTGATTGGCTGCATCACTTTTATTTAATGTGACACAACCAATCACATTAACGAAGTGCGCAAGGAGTACATAAAAATGAATGAACATAGAGTTTTTGAAACTCATCATGATTATAAATAATAGATAACGATTTTGTCTCTTCATCATGAACTGATCAGAATATATTCTTTCGAAATTATGGTCATGGAAAAGAAATTAAAGAAGCATTGGAGTATCATGAGAAAAGGGTTAAATTGAGATCGACTAATTAAGGACTCGGGAGGATGAAAGTCACGGCCGGCCAATTAATTATGGGTTTCAGAAAATATATATTTTGGTTTTGAGAAACATTTTTGGAACTAGACTTTTCATGAGTTTTATCGAAACCTAGATACAATTATTTTTTTATGTTTTTTTTTGAGAGATTATGTATTTCTGAGTTTATTAGTGGGTTTACTGAATTAATCTCATTGTTTTTTCAAGGACTTAAAATATTTATTTATTTATTTGATAAAATTGATAATATCATTAATTAACAGAAAACGATTACAAACAATTAGCAAGCCATAAGACTTGAGAAATACAGTCTGGAATACAATCCCACCAAACATCAATACTTTCTACCCTGAATACATTTCTAGCCAACTTGTGTGCTACCATATTTCCTTCTCTATGTACATGTGAAAACAAACAATTCTCAAAACATGTTGCATTTATTTATTTTTTTAAATGTTGGGTTCTCAAATTAAATTTTTGGGGGCCATGAGGTACCCTCGATCTTCCCGCTTGGAAGCATTTCCACCCCTTTTTTCATGTAAAAAATATAGGGGTGGTGATTAGAGGATGGACCTTACAGCTTGGGTGTAGTGGGTATATATGCATACACTTGACAAGGCAAGCCAATATACATATATTAGAATAAGGATATATAGCCTTTCAACTTGTTGACAAGCAGTTTACAACTTAGGTAATAAAAAACTAAAAAAATGTTAATAAAAAATTATGTGAAAAGTATCTTATAATTTTGCAAGAGGAAAATTACAAATAAGTCCCTGTTCACGCATGATCAGTCGTTGCATAGGATTTATTTATTTTCAAGCAAAACGTGTGTTTTGCATTCCCCTGATTGCAGCTGCTCCTCTTGCAACATCTCTACCAACATATACTCTCTCTCTCTCTCTCTAATCCAAATCCCACCCCTTCATCAAACTCGCAAGTACCAAACTCTTCATCCTCATCCTCTTCTTCTTCAACATTCTCGTCCAAAAAAGTAATAGAACTTCGACAGCACCGTAGGCAAACCAAGGCAGCCCAGCACCCAGGAGCCCCACCATCGGAACAATAACAACTTCTGTGAACAAAAAACCCATCCGAGCTGCGACTCCACCAACACCAAGTTCTGTTACTACAATAACTACAACTTCTCTCAGCCCCTCCACTTCTGCAAGTCCAGCCGCCTCTACTGGACTTAAGGCGGCACCCTCCGCGACATACCTGTTGGCGACGGCTCTAGCAAGAACGCCAAGCACTCTCGCACCGCCACAACCAAAACCATTGCGTCCTCCACTGCCACTTTGCTGCTGAACACTCAAGGGCCTGTTTTTTTGGTAGTGGGTGGGTTTAGACTTGGTCTTTGTCCCGGGTTTGAGGAAATGGGATTCGGGCTCGATAGAGGGTTCTAGCCTTTAAACGGAGTCGGAGATGGTGGCGGTGCGGGTGTTTTCGTCGGTGCTAACGGTGGTGCTACGGGAATGGGAAACATGTGGCAGTTCGAGAACGATGAGTCCGGGTTTGTAGTTTGCTTCGGTGAGGAGAGGCAATGTAATGAGTTGTTGGGCCAGAGGAGCTTGCTTCGGCGAGGAGAGGTGAGAAGACGCAAATCACCATCCAGTTCAGTCTCAGTTAGGAACCCGGTCTACACGTAAGGTGTAGGGTGTCATGCGTTGGAGGGATCGGCTGATGCCCAACTTTTTCCATTTTGCAACATATTTTTATTGTCTTAGTTGTAAAGTGGTTGTTAACCAGTTGGAAGGCTAGCTATCATTGTCCTATACATATATAAATATTATATATATATATATATATGAAAAATGATAGTATGATTCTCAAATTAATATGCCCACCAAATGTGCCCACTCATCTATTTTTTATTTTTTTGTTTAATGGTTAAGAAATTAATTATTAGTGAATTTATATATTTTTATTTTTTCTTAATGATTAAGGATGTTTAAAAAATACTTAAAAAAGAAAAGAAAAACAAAAAAACTCATTTGCACTAGTGTGCATATTTGGGGTGCACATTTGGTCATGTGCACCCTAGCATTGTCCTATATATGTATATCTCACTTGGAACTTAAAGGTAAGAAGCCGGTTATGTCCATTATTCATGTACGTACATAAGTCTCATTTCCAAGCTCATGATGCATTACAAACATTATATATATATATATATATATATATATATATATATATATATATATTGCTCATCATGAGATCGATTTAATTATGACACAAAAACACATTTAGAGTACTGTACATATAGTACACCGAGTGGAATGAATGAGAAATGATTTGTACAAGTTAAAAATAGACAAGTTCCATGCAGACCTTTGTAAAAGAGTAGACCCCACATCTTAAAAAAGTGTAAAAAGAAAACTATTTTTTATTGGGGCCCACCTTTTAACAAAGGGCCTACGCGAGACTTGTTTATTTGAGATTTGTACATAGCATTACTTGTTGATGAATATGTCTGATCTAGTACATAATTAATTTCTTCTAATCAACAATAATCTTAGAGGCAAAATATATATCAAGCAATTACCACGATTAACAAAAAAAGCAATAATTAATATAAAACATTATTGATCATCAGTAAATTAATAAATCATGGTGTATATACAAAAAATGTTTTGTTGACGAATTGGAAAACTAATTACTTTAATTAAACTTTAGCTTATTTTGTGTGTCACCAATATAAGGAGAGCAATATCAAAGATTGAAGGCACATAATTCTCACTATCTAAAAATAAAAGGGATTTCTAAAATTAAGCTCACAATAAGCTGATTGAAAAATTACATATGTACAATGATCGAATTTTGTATATATATATAGGTAAGGCTAATGTATTTTGTGAGCAATAGAAATGGAGAGGGCATCCAGACCCGGCTAGCACAGTATCGGCTTGGGCCTTTGCGTATTCCTGATTTAAGCAGACCAATCAATACCAAGAGGGCTCAACCCACTGCCAATACTTAAGTTCGCTTTAGCAAGATCAACCAATTAGCTAGCAAACTTAATTTGTGTCTTGCAAATGTCTGAACCCAAGACTAATTACATATTAGTCAACTCTAACATCGATGTTGATCATGGGTACTCAACTGATCTTATAATAAAATGTTTAAATCATTACCACTGCGTGATGTTATCTTCTATGCAATGAATATCTTTGTGAATTAAATACAATTAGAAAGTACCATGCATATATAGTACATGCATTAATTACATGACAAACTCCTACAATCCTAAACTTGATAGGCGAGATCATGACGGTGGATCATATGCCATGCATGCATGCATGCAGCAAGTGTCAATGACAGATTAAATGGGGCAGCATCAACTTCATGTTCCCATTGGACAAAGGGTACAAATGATCATGATCATGAGGTTAATTAGCCAACCGAGGTTACGTACGGTGGGTAGGAATGGGTGAAGGTGGTTGGACAGGATCATGGAAATAGAGATTTCAGTATCTGTAACAGAGACTCAACCCTCGTGCGCAGATAATTGCCACTCATCCACTTCAATGTTTTATGTCTATTTTGTTACACAACTTTCACACCCACTTGTTTGAATATTTTTAATTTGTTTTCCCTTTAGTCAATGCCCACAGGTGTTTGGTAATTCATGAGTATAATTAATCCCAGAACCCTAATAATAAGGACAGCTGAGAAAATCCAACCACCAATTCCTGCAGAGCAATTTCCATGCTCACGATCTCCCCATCTTTTGTCAAAGTGTTAGCTGTATATAACAAAATAAAAAAAGACCCAAAACTCTGGCTGCTAGCTTAGCTTCTCCTTCAAGTGCGACTTCTTAGAACACAAACTGCACAGTACCCTCGTTTTGATGATGCTATATATTAAGCTTACGTTTTCCAGCATCATTTTCGTACGTATGTATTCTTCTTAATTAGCCTTCAAGAAATACAAATTATTCTGCAGCTAGCTAGCTAGCTTGGCCTTTTTTTGAAGAATTACTCGTGAAGATCGATGGAAGAAAGTCTTCCTCCTGGGTTCAGGTTCCATCCCACTGATGAAGAACTCATCACGTATTATCTAACTGGAAAGGTTTCTGATGTTGGTTTCACATCCAAAGCTGTAGCAGTTGTTGATCTCAATAAGTGTGAACCGTGGGACCTCCCAGGTAAATATATATATATATAGTTCGATCGAATAATATTGCCGGATTACTGTAATTTCTGCGCATGCATGCCATGATCTTTGTTTCCTCCACCTTCTATCAGCTTATAATGCATCGTTTAATGCTGTCTCTATTGGGATTTTAGAATCTTCTGTTTAGTGATCTTAATTCTGTCCTAAACTCGCTTGTTGGTCAAAAGATGTTGGGTTTTTGGACTGAATTTCAGGAAAAAAATATTGTTTGGCCAAAATGAACCATGAAAAGTTAATTGGGCGATGATCAGCTTCTATCCAAACAAATTGTATGCGCTTTTCTTTTTTCCTTGCCTTTTCTTTTAATCCAAACAAACATATTCTTCTTAGATCGTTGCTAAATCGTGAATATAACTATAAGTTTCGTTTTCTTTCATATTTTGGAACTTATAATTAAGTTTCTGATCGATGGAATAACTGCCCCCGATCAATATGTTTCTTCTAATGAATTTCAAGTACTATTTTCTGCCTTCATTTCCGCCTGTTTTCATCCGGAGTATTTGGATTATGCAAAGCCTTTCTGTCTTTATGCTTTTTGCTCCACTTGGTCATTAAATTTAAGACAACATATATAAATGGGCCCTTCCCAAAAAATGTCTTTTTTCCTTTTCATTGGGACTTTTTCCCCACACACCAAATGGAGAAAATTGATAGATCTTTCCAAACAAAGATATTTTTACATACGTTAATACATATGTGTATAAATTTATATATATATATATATATATAAATATATATAAATTTTTGAATCACTAGTACTCTTCCTTCGCTTCGTATTTCCACCCTTTTTTTTTTTTTTTTTTGTATTTCCACCTAATTAGGTACACCGAGTCAGAATTAAGAAGATAGCATGCATGATTAAGGTGTCCAAAGAATATGATTCTGATAAAACATTAATTATAACAATTATTTATTTTTGTAACCTATTTGGTCAATGGAAAGAGAAGAAAAGACTGATGTTAAATAAATCTATATATACGTGGTTTAGCCAAGGCCTCCATGGGAGAAAAAGAATGGTATTTTTTCAGCTTGCGAGACAGAAAATACCCAACTGGACTTCGAACCAACCGAGCCACTGAAGCTGGTTATTGGAAAACGACAGGGAAGGACAAGGAAATATTTCGTGCAGGATCATCAGTACTGGTTGGGATGAAGAAAACCCTAGTTTTCTACAAGGGAAGAGCTCCCAGGGGTGAGAAAAGCAATTGGGTTATGCATGAATACCGGCTAGAAAGCAAGCATCCTTTTAGATCAACAAAGGTATTTAACAAAACAAAGGCACACAGAAGAAGTACTTGCCCCCGGCCTCTAATGAATTCTCTTGATCATTTTGTTAATTCTTGAGAGATTTTGGGTGTTCTTTTCCAGGAAGAATGGGTGGTTTGTCGAGTTTTCCAAAAGAGTGCAGTGAAAAAACCACAGCAGATCACGCAAATATCCTCGCAGCTGCCATCTGATCTTGAGTCTCCATGTGAAACAAACTCAAATGTAAATGAATTCGGAGACATTGAGTTACCAAATCTAAACAGCAATATTGCAAATTCATCGAGCAGATTCATCAGTAATATATCACCACAAAGTAGTTATCACAGTGACAACAACAATACTAACAATATCATGAACATGAACTTGAACATGAATTGGGCCGCAGTAAGGGAGGCGGCTGCGGCAGCGGCTACTCTTCCATCACTCTCATGGCGTCCAGCTTCCAGCCAGCTGCTAACCTCAGCTGCAGGTCTCTCGGTGAATTCCTTGCTTCTCAAGGCATTACAGCAGAGAAGCTATCCACCAAGAGAAGCTGCAAGTACTAATGATCATCACTATTCGTACAATATGCCACAAGGGATAGTTTCCCACTTGGGATCAAATGATTTGAGTTCTAACTTGCAGGCCTCTTCCTCTAAAGTCTTGGAAACTGTGCAAGTACAGCAGCAGTCGGAGCAACCATTCAATTTGGATTCCATTTGGTGAAGAAACCAAGCTAAAGTACTATGAGAACTAACTTCTTGTTAAAAAAACTCCTGAACATGCCTGCACATGAGATATATCTATATATGTATGTATGTATGTATATTATCTGAAATATTATCAACCCTAGAACTCTTCAATTGTACTTGTCATAAGTGGCCAAGCAGATGCTACGTACTGATGTTAATGTATCTTAATTTGTTCACCTGGTTAATTATTTAGTCAAATTTTAAAATTGGGAAACTTAATTCCCATCTGTTTATGTTGTTAATTGATCAAGCTCAATGTCAAATTATTGGGGAAATATTGTAACCCTCGAGTCCTGATGATCTTGTAGTAATGTTCGACTGATTAGAACCCTTCTGCATGCATGCATGTCCATGCATATAATATTTTACGTACTCTACATTAATATGGTTCATGCATGGATATAATATAATCTCAACACATTAATCCTTAATGTTGGGTGTATCATATTATTCATGAATGGGTTCTCTCTCTAATTTGGACTCCAAAATGATAAAGCCATGGTTTTAGATGAAAAAGGATCGATCAGTTTTCATGACTCATCATGTGGTTTTATAAGTTTTTTAAAAAACGATTAATATTGATCATATTATCTTTTTACGACTCTTTTTACAATTAATAACAAAATTTGAAACATATAATTAGATGGAAAACTCAAACTTTGATTAATATTATATATTGATATATAAATTGTAAAATAAATTGTAAAATAGATCATGCGCCCATTAATATTCCATATATATATATATATATATATATATATATATATATATATATATATATATGTGTGTGTGTGTGTGTGTGTGTGTGTGTGGTACTCCACAACAAGGGGTAACTCAAAATTTTAGAAATGCATATCACATACATTAAAAGTACTGTAGAATACAAGATCGAATTTTTACTGATTTTAATTCACAAGATAAATGATACTATTAAATATCATAATTAAGCTTAAAGAGAAATTTTAACTCGATGATCGTCACGTGAATTCCAATCATCAGGATCTCGTACTAAGTCAAAGTTTGAAAAATGAAATGGATCGATGTACGTGATCATCCATGCATAGATCAAAGTTTTCCAAGTTCCTCTCATATATATAAATATAATTCCATGCACTAGTTTACGTACGCCACGTACGCCAACCCCGTTTTGTGGACATAACTTATAATAATGTAGTACTTAATTTTGTCTCTGCAGAATCTGTTTTTCCTTCTGTTAATTTGATCTTTTTGGAGATCGAATAATGAGGGCTGCTTGGTACATATTAATCGGCTTTTAAACAGCTACATGATGAATAATACTTTTTCTCGTAACTGCATGCATGCATCTAGCTAGCTGCATGGGATTGTTAATCTTCCTAATTCTCTGTTTCTTTTTCTTTTTCTTTTTTCTTGGGGGGGGGGGGGGGGGGGAGGGATATTATGGAGCTTCTAATTCATCTAGGCTGTTTAATTGTCTTTTAAACAAACATTATTTTCCTCGATCGAGTCTTTTAATTACTGGGAGCAAGAAGACTTTAGTTAGCTAGTCTGTTTGCATTTCAGCATATCATAATTAGTATAATTAATTAAAAGACAGCCCCTAGAAGACTTTTAATTGTTTGGTCTTTTACATGTTCATGAATTATTTTTACGTGAGCTTAATTTTGTCCATTAATCCTTTTGCACAGACGTCAGATCAAGATCAGTACTACCGTACTAATTCCTTTATATAAATATATATATATATATATATATATATATATATATATATATATATATATATATATATATTCATATATAAAGATCAACCTTTTAACCATAACTCGTAGCTCCTCTCCTACCATTTTTGTGGTACTTAATTTGGATTTTGTTGAGAAGCGTACTTCAGATCATCACCATGCCGATGCATGCATGGGGATAGATAAAGATTTATCATACGGGCCGGCAGACTTTTCCCTTGCTAGCTCCTTATTTTTTTTTCTTTTTACTGATCTTCTAGCTGGCTGGTCTTAATTCATCACTAGGGGTCGTTTCTTTATATAAATATATATATATATATATATATATATATATATATATTTATATATAATACGTGCGTGATTATTGTACGTTGTTTTTTGAGGTACCCACCTCAATTGATCATGAAAATCTAACATAAGGGTGATAAAAAAAAGATGGTGTCTTCTCTGCATCAGAACTAGTAGTACTGGTACCGAATGCTCAAAATTATACAGCGGATTGGAGAAAGCTCTGTATAGAAATTTGGAAACTTCATGTTCCAAGTAAAATAAAAAAACTTTGCTTGGGTTTGAAATAATGCTAGCTATTGATCTCCCTAGCTCGCTACTAAATCTCTACGGGCTCACAGAAAGATATTACATATATAGTACTACTGCTGTTTCTAGCAGGAGAATCATGAGCCATATATAGTTTTCAAGCTATTTTTTTTTTAATCGGTATATATAGTTTTCAAGCTATTATATATTAATATTGAATGAAATCTTGAGATCAATAAAGTGTGGCATGCTTAATTATTTCCCTGCTAGCATATATATTATATGGCACTAGTAGCTAGAAAATACTACACAACACAGTTTTGGTACGTTTGTTTTGTCGCTAATGCAGAATCATCCTATATATGATAGATTTGGGAGAATCCTTTGTAATAGCATGGAGCTAGCTTAATTAATTAATTGTGGTATAGAATTAGGAATGTCAATATTGTACATTTCGTCAGAATTAATAAGATTGTGAATGCAGTATATAAAACCTGCTGACGGAGCTCTATATATAACCTTGTCCACAACTTTAAGCAAGTGTATGCACAGAAAAAGAATATTGTGGCTGAAACCTCTTAGGGGTGTTGTTAAGCCGAATGCAGAGTATATACGGTGCTATTTATCTTTAGATCAGATGGATCAGAAGAAAAGTAAATTTGGATTGGATACTATATATTCTTCTAGCTATCGAGATCATGATAAGAGGGCGGGGGAAGTGGAAAGCATAAAGGCCCTTACGTACTACTGGTACGAGGATTGCAGTTCATTTTTCATTTGGGCATCCCAAATTAAGCTTATCATGATTGAAAGTGATTCAAAAACTGTTGTGTATATGATGTTTTTGGAAGCATATATAGAAGTCAGACATGATGGTAGATCAAAAGCAAATGGCGTTGAAGAAAGTAGGGTTTGGTGGCAATGTAGTTGTAGATTCCTTGGTGTAATCTCTGTATTGTAGTATATATTAATGCTTTAAGCAATTTAGGAATGAAGAACCAGTGATATAATGGACGTGTTTTAAAAAGCAAACAATGTATGATCATATTTTAAATTGGAAGTTTTGTTTAAGCAACGCTCGGGGTGGCCACGGACCACACCATGAGCGGATGGCCCGCAAGCCACCACTTCACATGCATGGAGGGTTGAGCCGCCTGCTTGTGAGAGGTGGGTGCCCTGCGAACCACCCAGCAGACGCCACCCCGTGATATATAGAGATTAAGGTTGTCTCTCCAACCACCCACAAATTAAAATGTCTCTTACATCAAGCACTCTTTGTCTCTTTGCGGTTTTTTTTTTTTTTTTTAATTTCCTTTTTATAAATTTTTTAAAATATTTATTTTATAAAGCTATAGAGCTTTTGAAGAAAGGCAAAAATCCAGGAAAGGAACTGTAATAATACTTGACTGAAATGAATATAATCGTCACAATGTTTTTACAATGAAACTATACAATAATTTTGACAAAAACCCAAAAGGACAATACTGCAATCGGACTACAATCTAGTCAGTCTGATGAAAGGCAGACTTGCATTAAACAGACCTTTTAAAGCCTGCTGCTATCCAGACACTAGAGCTAAAATTAGCAACATAATTAAACAAGAAGCAGAGTGAGAGACCAAGTTGGCAGTAAATATGAAAATGATAGGGCAATGTAATGCAGAGAACTGCAGCCCTTCGGAGCAACTCACTAAAGTCAAAATTTCAAGAAGAGAGAGAGAGAGAGAGAGAGATGTCAATGAGGACAAGGAATCTCACCTCCATCAATGCACATGACATGAGAACTGGTGAAGAATAATAGTCCAAGCTGTGGTGCAAAGCCATCCACACCAGCTGCGAGAAAGAGTATTTGGGGAGATCAGAGGTCATGAATACAACCAAAACAATGATTCCTTGGACAAGTTAAATAGTAAAATTGCATACAAATTGGATCGCATAACTGGTAGCTTTTTCTTTATTTTTCCTTTCTCCTGGACATCAAATACAGAAAAACATGTGGGTCAACAAATTAAATTAGAACTGAACACAAATCGTTATTTGGGGGAAAATAGTCAAAACAAGCATAACCCCCTCAATATTGATACGACATTTATCCCGAACTACCAAAAATTGCAATGTCTTTTCCCTTAAAAAAGTCGACATTACCCCTAAAAGTTTTCAGATTATAACAAGTTTAAATTAAAAAAGAACAAAATATGTGATTTTTTTTTGTACTACTTTTATTTTTAAAATTTTCATGAAGGATATTTTTGTCAACTTTATTACCGGGGGGTGATTATAGAAAGTGATAATTTGGTTGTCAAGAACAAATTTTGCCCACTGAAAATTTTGCAAAATTTTCATTATAAATTGTTATCATTATCAATTGTCAACTCATGTCTTTACAAATTTTGCCCATTGTAAAGACATTGTTATCATTATAGAAAGTGATAACAATGTCTTTACCGGGTGTCCAGAACAAATTTTGCCCAAAATCAATTTTCCCTATGGACTTCTATCCACTTGAGTTATGGATACACCACAGAAGCAGATAGACCCGACTCCAACAATGAGAAAGTGAGAATTCAATAGGAACAGTGATAGTGATCAGATAACAAGAACATGATCTTCACCTGAATGGGACGAATGCAGCAACAGAATTGCCAACCAGTTAATTCCCAAACATAATGAATATGTCAAGGATTCTTGGTCAAGCGATGATGATCAATTCTGCTGCTTGATATATCATAATCTTCTTCATCTTCCCAATCACTATCATCGCCGTCATCATCCTCGCCGTCGTCGTCATCATCTTCACCAGCAGAATTCATGCATGAAGCTCCGTCTTCACTCTGCAGAAGAGAATAACGAAGAAGTTAAATTTTGTTCTCAGGAAATATATCTACGGTGCAAGCACTCCAGCCCTATCTCACACAAGACTTTTCCACCATTCTAACCAAACAAGGATACTGGTCAACCAATAGCAGGCGGTTCAAAGAAAAAAATCTCACCCAAGTGATCTCTGGGATGCTATCAATCTGGTTAGGATCCTCAGAGCTCCCGGCATTCTCATCCTCTGCATCTTGAGAAACACCCTGTGGAAAATCAAGAAAAAGTTAAGCCAGCAGAATTTGTGATTAGACTTTTGGTTTTGATGGGGCCCGGGGGGGAGGGGAATTAAAACTGAAAAAAGTTATATTAAAAGTGAGTATACTAAAAAATATTCTCATATTTGAAGATTCCAGAATCAGCATATAGCAAAGGCGTTGCTACTGATTCATCTAGCAATATCCCTTTTGATAAGCATCTAGCAATATCCCTAACCAACTCACCCATGAGTTCTTGGCTTAATTTATCTATAACAAAGGGCAAGTCCAAGTTTAGAAAGGTTGATATCAGGCATAAACAGTGCATTCTTTTTCACTTGATGGTGTAAGCAAGAGAGAGATCTGGAAACCGTTAGAATAACTCAGAGAACATAGGGATAATGCATGCATATTAATGCAGCCAGGCCGTCTTTGCAGAGGCCAGGGAAAATATGCTTTTATTTTTTTAATTCAATGACGTGGAACCTCACCAAGGTAGAATCCTTTGAACCCATCCTAATGGAGTAAACCCGAGATACATCACCCCACCGACTCAAACCATGCATCAAAGATCCCAGTAAAGTCATGATGAGGAATTGAACCCTGAATGTCTGAATCTAAAACTCATCCCAAGCCCGCCCTTTGACCATTAGGCTGGAACCTGACGGGGTTATACCCATAAGTATTGTAGATGTTTTAGAAATTATAGTGGCCCCTTTAAGATGAGAAAGCTTATTTTTTAAGTTTAGAAATGCTTAGATCACTTTTCAACAAGTTCTGTTAAGTATTAAACTTAAATGGTCCATACAATTAATGATTGTCCCTGCATATATTGACTGGCCACAGACCACATGCAGTTGAGCCATCATCAACTCAAAAGATTAAAAAACGTTAGGTTTATATGAAGAGATTTTAGAAGGTTAAAAAGGAAAATTTCAACACGTTAGATCAATTACCGCCGATGTCAACTTCAAAAAAAAGATCCAACAGAATTGTCAAATGGTTCTTCAACGGTTTCTGAAAATTAAGCTCAAGCAAGACCAATATTTTGACTTCCTTTGAATTCTTCTTGAAAAGAAAACGAAAAAATATCTTATACATTCAAACAGAAGCACACAAATAACAAATTAGGTCATACTTCAGCAAAATCATCCAGGCAGGGAGGTCCAAATCACCTCTACTTGATTTCAGTAATGACAGTAACGTGTCAAGAACTATGCAAAACCCAGTTTTCACAAATTGAAGCAACATAAAGAAACAATTAAGCCACTACAACTAGACTACAAGTTGTAAGCTACTAGAGGGGGGGATTATATATGAAAGCTATACTTACAAGTTCTTTTTTCATTTGTTCTATGGTTCTTTGCACTTCTGATATGTGCTGACTAAGAGCCTGCATAGTCATTTATGATATAGTGTGATAATGTGACATAAGGACATAATCAGAAGTAGCAGAATGTTGTACATTCTAATAACAAAATGAAGACATAGATGATGGAACCTCATGACGTTGCATGGCCACTGAACGCTTTAGTGCCTTTGCCTTTGTTAATAGGTTTCTTGGCCTTATGCTAATGGGCCGTTGATAATTCTTTCCACGATAGTAAATAAGAGCAAATCCTTTAGGGACTCTTTCTATCGCCACTAGTATTCCACCACTCTCATATTCCAATAATCTTGCTGTCTCATCAACAAAAGCAAGGGTCTTCTGTTTGGATATTAGTTTCACGAGTTCTCTATGCTTCCAATGCAAATGCATATTCTCAATGACTCCATCGAAAACACCACGAATGCCTGACCCATATATTCAGACCATAAATATTTGAGCTCAGAATGCAAAAGTCCTAAATAAAATATGAATCACTCACCAAGAGGCAAGTAGGCCTTCATTCTTAAACCAACTCTGCGAAACATAACCCGTTCCTCATCAGTAATTGTTTCCTGATCATGATCAGGACCAGCAGGAATCATTGATGCTTCAATTTTAGCTAATAGTTTTTCTGCTCTAAGCATTTTAGCTTGGGCCTGTCAATGCAACCAAGAACCAATAAACAAAAAGTGAAGAAAACTAAAAACACATCAAAGGAAGTTTAGTGAACATTCTACACAGACAACTTATCTTGGCAATATTTAGTCCCATGAAGGAAGCAAGTGGATTTATTAAGCTCAAGATAATCCAAATGCTTTTCAAGCATTTAATTTTCAGTAGGAGAGGCCAAACTTTTTTCCCCTCTGCAAAGAGAGGTCAACTTACAACTGCTAGTTTATGTTCAATTCGTTTCACAAGCCTCGCTTTCTTAGCTTTGGAAGCTTCTTCAATCATCTTCCCACGTTCCTCAACAGATACATCCCTTCCCCACCGGGCTTGAGCCTCATAAAACTCGGCCAAAGTACCCGCAAGTGCCTGCCCTTCATCTTCACTTGCTTGAGCTACATCCACTGCTGCAAACTGCACTTTCTCTTCCACATCTTCACCTGCTTGAGCTACATCTACTGCTTCACACTGCACTTTCTCCTCCATGTCTTGACTTGGCTTTACCAATTCCCGTCTTTCAGCTACAGCAGCAGTGATGCTTGTTGGAAGTACTTGTCTTTCCTCTCCACGTGATTGAGCTGTATCCGCCACTCTACATCGCACTTTCTCTTCCACATCTTGAATCTGTTTAGCCAATTCCTGTCTTTCAGCCAAAGCAGCAGCTACACTTGTTGGGAGAAAGTCTTTTCCGCGGTATATGACAATGTAATATTTGTTTCTAAGCAGTAAGACACCTCCTGTTAAATTCTGCAAGATGGTAAAACTTAAAACCACTATGCTTGATTGTTGTAGGAGAAAAACAAGGCATTAAAGGCCTGAACAGGACAGGCACAAAACACACCCTTAGCTCCTCGGCCATCAGTTTGTTGTTTGTATTCTGGATACCCCGTTTAACAGCAATCTTCACTACTAAGCTTTTCTCCCAAAGCTTAATAATAGCGGATGCCAATCCCTGATGGTTTCTGTTTCTCCCTTCATAAGATGTTCCGGGGAAAAAATGTTAATGTCACATATAGGCATATTAAACTAAAGAAAATTACTCAGATGGTGGAAAATACCTAGGGCAAAATGACAAGGAAGAGATCTAGCAAGTTTCCTTAAGTTAGTCATCTCAGCATTAGTCAGTCGCAATCGCATTCCAGTTGGAAGAAGCCTGAAAGGTGTTTTGTAACCAGGAACCTTTTGAGGAAGTAAATCCGCATCAACAGGAAGTACTCCTGTGCCCCACCACTCAAGAAAACGAGGGCCTAAACCATCAAGTAGGCTGTTGTATTCAACTTCCTCCTCTGACATGTTCACAGGACTTTCTGGATTCCTCACAGCCGGTTCACTCTTTTCTAGACTTGAAGTAGCAACACTGCCAGTTCTTGTCATGGAACTCTCCGTAGAAGAAACATCTGGAACAAAAAGAGCATCACCTTCCCTATTCACAGGTTGGGATCTGAAAGGCCCTTCATAATTACTCCCCCGGTACACGACCATGACACTTCCTGACCTCCATATAACTAACCCTCCTGTTCGTCGCTGACCATGACTACAAGCAGTCAGTTTACATATTCCACAGTTGTTTATAATTATGATTTACACGTTTAATAAGAGAATTAAATAACAACAATATACTGAAAGCTACCAGATGGTGTAAAACTAGATGACTACTAGTGGTAAAACTACTACAACCAATGCAACACATTATACCACTTCAAGATCATGATGTTAGATATCGAAATTGTTGCAACAGAATTTTTTTTAAGAATTATGGGTTTGAATAGGAACATACTGCATATCCTCGGTTGTCAAAAAATCTTGCAACACGCTAGGAACTCATCAAATGATCCTCACTTGATAATTTATCAAACCAGAGCTAGGTTCTAAAAATTTGGTGTCCGTGAGGTGCCTTGGTCAACAAGCCACCAGAATTAGGTATTATACCATTTTTCGACATATCCAAAATAACATTATCTTCATAACCATCAGAAGGAACAGTCGTAGGTAAGATGATTAATTACTGGTGTAACTATTACAATGAAATCTAATCAGAATGTCAACTGATTACCAACCTCGACAATCTCATGCGCAGTCTTCATATCGTGGGCAAGCACCTCGTGAAACTTGAGTCGCACTAGCTCCTCCTTCCTCCACTTGCCATGAATTTTCTCCAGCACCTCCTTCGTAAGGCCAGCCTTGGGAATGCTAATCCTCTCTCTTAGAACCATGCCCATCCCCCTCAACCTTCTCAGCTCCTGGTCCTCAATCGTCAACTCCGCCAATGACGGCGCCTTCACCACCACCCTCCTTTCTCTTCTTTTTCCACTCTCTTCAACCTTAACTTCATCTCTCTCCCAAGGCAATACTGTGTCGTTTTCACCGCTCTCACTCTCCGCTAAGATATAATCCGGCCGAACCCAATCTCTCTGCAACAAATCCCCCAATTTCTCCTCCCCAGTCACCGGCATTGCATCGCCACCGTCCATCTCATCCGACCCATGGTCCTCGCCGTCCAAACCTAGCCCTAGATTTCGTAACCGGAGCACGATTCTCTCGATTGCACTCTGTCCTTTATCTCCATCGAAATACCGAGACTCCACTCGGTCATCGTCGTTCGAGGGGGAGACGTTTCTGCTGTTGGATTTGCGGCGATCAGCTGATTCAACAGGAGGGCCAGGATTGGGCCACTTGTTGAGCCAGGGAGCGGAGGAAGCCCTGGCTTTCGGAGCCGGTGAGGGCTTCGGCTTGGAGTCGCCACTGTGTTCGGTAGAAGTGGTGGAGGTTCGAAGAGAGGAGAAGGGCTTAAGGATATGAAATGAAAGATTTGGGGCTGAGGAGAGGAGGAGGTTCAGAGAGTGAGTGTGGGAGTTTAGTGGGAGCGAGCTCCTCAGCGGAAGTTCTGATATTTTAGCCGTTGTGAATGCCATTTTTGGGTTTTGGGATCAGAAATTAAGCTCGTTGGTGGTCTGTTAGTTTTGGATTCACTGTTTGGACGCCGAGAAAGTAGAGGAGAGACAAGGGAAGAGGCAGAAGAGCACGTGTCGAGCAGAGTTTTCAGCAGGCGGGGAGAGATGAAGATAAGATTTTTCTGGGAAAATCGGCATTGGAATGCTCTCCTTTGACAGGATTATATACAGGTGAGTGGATGTCATCGGGGCACATCGGTTTTGTTCGATAGGGCACTCTTTGAGGGTTTTGATCCAACAAAATTCATGTTTATAGCGTAGATGTAATATCTCCCATTAGATCATTTTCTAATTTTAAAACATTAAAAAAATTAAAAAACAATAAATAATATCACATCAATATAGGAATAGAATATGAATATCACATGCATGTTTGGATAGCAATATCATATAATATTATCTCATCTCATCTTAATATCTAAATATAAAAAATATAAACATATTTTTATTTTAAGTTTTTAAATTTTTATCTAATAATTATAAAATTTTCAAACTTCTAAACAAAATATAAAAAATAATTCAAATTTTTCAAATTTTAAAACAAAAATTATATTAAAAAATTATATTCTAATCATATTTAATTTTATAATATTTTTATTTAATTTTTTCATTCTCATTTTTCAAAATTCTATAAAATATTATAACTCATACTATTTCACTATTATTTATAAATCATTTTATTATTATTTACACGTCATTTCATTTTCTCTCGCTATCTAAATGAAGTCTTGCCCAACTCTCGAAGTCTTTTCCTTATCTTATTATGTATTGATTTCTAATTTTAATATTAGCAAAAAAAAATCCATATGTACATCAATATTATAAAGCTTGTATATTCTATTCCAAAGCTTATGTTGCGAGCACCAATACCGAGCTGGCCATAATGTGTATTTGATCATTTCGGTGGAAAAGAGAGGAAGTCTGTCTTGTATTTAGCTCGAGAAACCAAATATTTTTTGCAAATATATCATTCACTGTTGTGGCACCAATTTTCTCCATCCCTTTTCATTTACGTCCCAACATTTGGGGCGATAGTCTCTACCTAAAACCTTAATCTTTCCACTCTCATTTATTGAAAAGATAGGAATATGAAAAATGAAATTTAGTAATTCTGGGTTCTGAAAATCATTATGGAAAATGAATGTTTCCAATACTATCAAGATGTTTATTTGAAGATCATGTCGAGATGCCATCTTCACTTCCTCAAATTTGTGCAAGAGGAAGGTTTTGAAAGAGAAAAATTATATACGCTATACTACCATTCTATTTTCATCCCATTAAGTACGATATGACGTATTTATTATCATTAAATGATAATTTATTGTATGTTTTTTTATTATCTAATAATGATGAATGTGCCACGTACTACTTAGTATTATCCAAATAGAATGAAAGTGTGGTATATAATATTATTTTTTGAAAGATGATTAATGTATTTTATGCAAATCTCATGTTGAAACTGTGGGGCATGCCTTATGGAGTAGTGTAGCTTCTCAAGATGTTTGGAGTATAGGCTGCAAAAGAATTCAGAAATTTGGAAAGAATTAGTACAGAAGCTGAGTAAGGAAGAATTGGACATGGCTGCTATGTCGGCTATGATTACAAAACTGATCAGGTTTAGAAGGAATTCCGTTCTTCATGGCAAAGAGTTTCAACTTTCTCACCCTAGATTCGTTATAACCAAAGCTACAAAGGATTAATATTTGTTCCAGATGGCTCAAGAGAGGAAGTCATCACCAGGTGTTACTGCTGCTCAGAGATCTGCTTGGACTAAGCCACCTGCTGACCGGTTTAAAATGAATTGGGATGCATCATGTGCTCAAATCCAGAGAAAAGGTAGGCATTGGAGTGATTATAAGAGATACCAGTGGTCAAGTAATTGGATGTTTGCTGTGACATTCTGATTTTTACGTGCTTTTTATTAAATGACTTTTTAATTAAATATTTGATTTTGAGCCTTTTAATTTAATTTAAACGTATTTTCGCGAGATTTTTTATTATTTTTAAATCAGGAATTATTTTAATGTGCTTTCATAATTTTAATTAGTGTTCTACAATTTAATTACTTTTTATTTTAAAAAATGTTATTGTTGGAGTTTAATATTTTACTTTAACTAGTTTTGAGTTTAAATTGATTTATTTAATTTACTGTTTTAAAAATAGTTTTTTTAAGTATTAGTTGTGACTCAAAAATTGTGAGGATTGGATCTTATTTCTTTTCCCTATCTTTTCTTTTCTTCTTCTTTTTCCTTTCTTTCTTTTCTTCCTCCTTATTTCTCCTCTCTCCCGTGCGACGTCTCTCTCTCCTCTCCCTCACGCCGTTCGGCCTTCACCTCTAGCCCACCGCCGCCGGCCGTTCGTGGCCCTCACCACCGGCACCAGTCGACTCCTTAGCTGCCGGAGACCCAACCCCTCCAATCTCAGCCCCTACCTCGCCGGCGTTAGCCTCCACGAGCAGTTCGAAACCGCGGTCTTTCTCCTCCCATTCCGCCGCCGTCCGGCCACCATTGGCCGCCATCTTTTCACCACTCCTTCATCGACCTCTTGCCGTCCTAACCCACCTAATTTTGGCTCCGATCCGTCGCCGGAGCCACCTCCACGAGCTCAACTTTGTTTTGGCCTTTTTGGCTTTCCACTGCCATTTCGGCCGCCACCCTCAGCCAACCGTCGCTTCCACTAGCTTCACCACCTTCCATAGGTCCTACCCTACCGTTCCCTAACTTTCGTTTGACCCTGTTTGAATTTGGATTTTCTGTGTATTTCGGCCACAGTGTTTTTACACTGTTACGTTGCCTTCCAGCTGCCTTTTGCACCTCCGCGATCCTCCTAAAATTACTTTATAGCGCTGTAAGTATTTCTTAAACAATATTTTGAAATTTAAATATATTTTTGCACTAACTGATTTCACTGTGTTCTGGTTGGTTATTCCAGACTAAGTCCGAGGAGTTTAGGGGTGGATGGATTTGAGGACAGAATATTTGTGTGTTGGTTATATTGTGATTTGGTTGGTTGTTGGATTTTGAGGTTATGTTTGGTTCATTACATATTGCATGCATATTCATGTTTGTAAATTGAAAACTGGATTTTCGTGTAATTGCATTCATGTTCATGTGAATATTTTGAAAACTGGGTTTTCATGAGTGGAATGGATTTTGGGTGTGTGTGTATCACGACCCCAAGTCGAGATGGGGTATTATCTCGGTAGAGCTCCACTGGTCACTCGGAAGCGGAATATACTGAATGACGTCTCTTGGGTTGTCGTTAGGCGACAACGGGATCGAATGAGTTACGTGCCGACTCCATGACCCTTCTGTTGGTAGGGGTTAGAGGATGCCTGGCCACGAACGCACTGGGTGCGGAACTGGGCATTGCTTGTTATGCAGCCAGAATGTGCAGATGGTCTCTAAAGGAGACCATGGTGCATATGGATTAATGAAAAAAAATAGAAAATGAATGTTTTCTGGAAAAATAGCGTGAGTTGGATATGGAATTTTTGTGTGAGTCATTTTCTTGGAAAATAATGGATATTTGTTTTGAGTCATTTTCTGAAAAAATAGTGGAAATGTTTTGATGGAAATATTTTAGGCCAAATGAGATTTTTGGCGTGTGTTGGATTTCATGCATATTGCATCATATGCATACATGGTTAGTTGCTTTAATGTGTTTTGATCTCAGAATTGATTGGGTTATAATTTACCTGTGGTACCATTTAATGGTACTGCAGATTTTGTTGATGATGCAGATGCCGAGCCTGAGAATTTGGCTCCGCCAGAGGAGTAATCTGGGATCACTCATGTTATGTTTATATTTTCAGTTTTGTATTATTTTATGGGATTTTGACTTTTATTTTTAAGAGGTTTGTATTTGGGATATCTGTATTAAACTAAAATTCTGGTACTAGTTGACTTATTTATTATCCACTGCGTATTTTTTTGTGCACTGTTTATTTGTTGCACACACTTGGCACTTGTCGTTAGATGCGTAATCGTGTTGTCATCATCCTGACGTCACGATTTTTGAAATTTTTTATACGTGGGAGTCGGGGCGTCACAGTTGCCATGACTCAAAGCCTTTAGTTGCTAATTCTTTCGTGGCTAAAGCTGTTGCACTGCAAGTGGCTGTGAATTTTTGTAAGGATATAGGGATTAAAAGGGTGATGCTAGAAGGTGATTCTTTGCAAGGTACAATATTTGCAGGAAGATAGCCATGATATGAGCCAAGTTGGCCTGCTCTTGGAAGACACAAAATTGCTACTCACGTCATTTACTCAATGGTCTATTCATCACACTAATAGGCTAGCAAATGAAGCTGCACACTGCCTTGCTCAAGATGCTATTCATCACAGGGATGCTGTGTTAGATGCGGAAATGATGCCTGATTGTATTAAGTCTATTGTTTTAAAGGAAGCTTTGTAATGGTTAATTGATTAATAAAGCATTTTTCTTTCAAAGAAAAGATAGGAATAGGAGATATATATATATATATATATATATATATATATATATATTGTCAGCATCCAGCCCAATTAATTTGAAGAGAATTTTAAGGAAAAATTGCAATGATCCTTCTCACAAATATTATATTTATAAATAAATTAAAAAAACTAAATTCAAGATAATAAGTTTTGTTGAGATTTTTCATGCGGTTTTTTTTTTTTGTGTGCTTTCTTCATCTTTATGTCTAGAAATTGCACGATTTAAGTTGATTGTATTTTCTTCGTCAGAAAATGCTTTTTTAATAAGAAATAAATATTCAAATTATCATTAAAATTAAAAAGTATAAATAAAACTTAAAAAATACATATTTTAATAGAATAGATAGAGATTTTAAAGAATTTTTTATCTGATGTGAATAAAAAGTGGCTAGTTAAAATGAAAAAAGTGGATTCTCTAATCTAAAAGTTTAGACACTTCACTATTAATGCTCTAATATTGGCATTTAGGACAACTGTATTAAGCATCAAAAGTGAGAGGCTCTAAGGGACCGAGTATAATTGTAGAGGAAATTATGTAGACAAAATAGAGTGTATTGGTTATTGAATAGGATATGCTGGTGATGGACACGAGTTGGGGTCTCTCCTCGTATCATTTATAGTCTTGTTTTTAGTTTCTTCTTTGGTTTTGTTCTATGGTCAGATCTACTACCTTTTGGTTACCTATAATCTATATGTGTCACTCCACAAGATTCCTCAGTTGCCGATCCTTCAACTGGTAGAAAAAGATGTACAAAAAAGATGTATGTGAGACTCACACACGACCTAAATTGCACGTGGAATCCTAACGTAGCTGCACCACGATAGGCTTTCTACTCCCATGAATAGCACCAAATGATCCAATTGCCATGAATCTTTCAGATTCAGTTAACGTCACTCCTCCCTCTTTAATATGGCTTTCGTGTGTTGATACAATCACTAAAGGTTGTTTATCGAAACTTTGGACCATCTAGTCACATGCTATCTTCTTATGTTATTACTTCTCCTAATTGATGATTATAAGAAAAAGAGGAAGTGAAACTCTCTTTTAACCATCACAGACGAGCAAAGTGCAGTACAAACCAATCTGTCATGTTTTTAGTCGTGACATTACAGATCAGTAGTATCCAAATTGTATCAAATTGCCACAAGTGGCTCCTCTTTTGGGGAATGGGTGGGAACTAATTGGTCTTAGATTTCCCTTTTTTATTTTATTTTCTTATGTTTTACTAGCTAGAATGGGATGTTTATTCCCCACCTCTTTTGACTCTTGTATCCTATCACTTTTGTATGGTGTATAATATGCTTGCTTAGGAAAAAAAGGAAGGAGGGTATGATGGTGATGATTAGAGGCATACAATATGGTACACATTTTTTGTTTTATTAACACCGAATGTTGAGGACAAAGCACATAGTATTAGTGATACTTCATATTATCGGTTTAAAAATTACATAAAACCAAAAAAGTAAATAAAAAACATGTGGAGTCCAAGCTAGATTCTATAGAATTCAAAGTGAATAGAGTGGATAATAACTTGAAGTAGTTGTGAGTTCATGGTAAACCAATTCTTTAAAGAAGCAACAAAAGAAAACCCAGAATAGATAGTAATCTAAGGATGCAAAGTTAAATGTCCCTAGACAATGTCCATGCAAAATCGATAGTGGGATTGATTTCTTATCGAAGTTGAGTCAGCAATAAGTGTTTCGATTAATGACCAGCCTCATTATTAGAGGTGAAAAAAAATCTGGTCAATCAGAAAACTGGACCAGATCGAACCTGTGGGTTTGGTCAGGTACCGGATTTGGTTTGATCTGTACCGATTTTATTTTTTTCAAAACTGGTCGAAATCGATTCAGTTTCGATTTTTCTTTTTCTAACACCGAACTAAACCGGATCGGTTCATATATATTTTTTAATTTTTTATATTGTATAAAATATTTTTTATATGATTTTTTATATTATATATAATATATAAAATTATATATAAAATAATTTGTATTATATGATAAATTATTAATTAATATAATTTTAAATTTTAAAATCCTATATAAATAACTATATATTATCTCTATAGTCTATTGTATTAATAGTTATACTAATACTATATCACTATATATTATAATATACTATAATATATCACTATAGTCTATAATATAATTATAATATACTACAATATATTATCACTATATTATTATATACTATAATATTATATATTATAATATACTATATTATATATACTATATATATACCGGAAGAACGGGTAAAATTGAAAGTATCGATTTAGGAGTGTAACCGGTACAGTATCTATTCTTCAAATCTTAAAGTCGGTAGATATCGATTCAATTTTAAAATATTTCCTAAATCAAACCTGACCAGTTACACCCCTACTCATTACATTTGCTTGAATAATAATATCTAGCTCATATATATGGTTTTACATGTCCTTGATAAATCTGATATTCCTTGCTTTTAGGCATAAATCATGCATTTTTTTTAGAAATAATATTTGTAATGTGCAAACACCACACACTCATTTGAAAAAAATAAAAATAAATATAATACCCACATGAAAAATTAATTTTTTAATAGTGAATCCTACTCTCTTTTAAAAGGAGTATGCGATGCTTGCATAGCCCATGACTATATCCAACATTACTCATATTATTAGTCTACTTTGAATTACAAATTGGAAGGAGTAATACTTTCTCTACCTTCTGAGATTCACTTGATTCTATAAATTTAGAAGGCATTCATACTACATATACACTGCTTGAAGGTGACGTGAACCGTGGAAGACTCATTAGTTGGAAAACCATGCATGTACATTTCTTTATCTTTATTGGGTTTCTTGTCACTAAACTATGTTAAGGGACAAACATGATCATTAAAATTAAAACTCAAAGGAACGCTTCAATTGCTGGAAAGCATGCTCAAGGAAGATCTCTTAAGAACTTCCCGACCGAGATCAGATATCTTGTTAATAAGAAGCATTTGCTCTCTCTCAAGCTGTGCCATGTACTCTTCCTGCAAATCCTCGAGACTTTCTAATTCATTCAAAGCTGTTGAGAGTCCTCCGAGATCGCTGTCCTCCATTAGAGAACGAAACTTGTTTGTAGCTTCTTTCATCTGATCAGAGCGTTTCAAAGAACATAGGTTAGGCATAAAGAATAAGATTCAAATTAAATTTGTAATAATATTGGGTCCACATTTGGAGATAGATGCATCTTAAGATAGTGGCATGGACCTGGTAAAAACATCATAGGCTAGTATTCAGAAATTTTATAACCAAAGGCTGGAGTCTAGTAAGCTTCAGCAGATCAAGCAGATTGATTTCAATCAGGGAAGCTCATAGGAGAAAAATAATTTGTGATTTCAAAACAACGCAATGGCTTACAAAGATTTTGTTTGAGTTTGACTCTAAACTCATCTAATGATGATGCATGCTAAATGTGAAATCAATGACTCTGGAAGAACAAGAAAGAAAATAAAAGAACATAACACAATCACCTGGCTAGAAACTTGGCGTGCTCTAGTTAAGGATAATTCAGAATCTAAACTAGATTTCTTCTCTAGCTCAGGAACTTTTCTTGTAATTTGAATGTGAATCTCTCCCCTCTTCACCCCTTGGAGGGGTATCCACTTGTCAGACATCTGATTTGGAGGCAATCTCTGATATTCTACAACACAGTCACCTATATTAGATGTGGGTAGTAAAGCATTGTGGTCTTTAACGTGCAAAACCAGGGGACTGCCATCGTCAGGAAACTCTAAGGTCTGATTCCACCGGGGGTTCAGTGTTTTATCCATAACCTGTTAAGGCAAACCATGGCACAGCAAGTAAGGGATTGATATAGTGCAACTGCAAGCTCACCAAAAGGTTATGAGCAAGAGCAAAAGCTATGTGAACAACATAAATGGTGAATGCAAGAAAAAAAACAAATCAGTAAGCAATCAGCTTTTCCTCAGATTAAAAGCCTCAAGACGTGAATTCCCAGATCCATATAAGCCAAACCTCGATTAGGGTAAACATCAACTGAACTTAAAAAAACTAGCTAGCTGTATCATAATTGATAAGTCCGGTTATCGCAAACCTTTGTTCTTTTCTTGAAACTTCCATATTGAACCCTCACAAAAGGATCACTTGTCCCTCTGAGATCAGCAGCAACAAGGTCTTTTGCTTCAAGTAGAACAAGCTCAAGCCAGCCACCGACAGAACCTATAACTGAATGAACTGAATCCTGAACATATGGGTAACACTATGTTGAAAACTTGGAAGGTTAAGCTCCATTAATACAAAGAAAAATCTGACAAAGCTAACTAGGAACAAGCTAAATTCAATGCTTTCCTTTATATTGAGCAGGCCAGGCCTAAACTTGGAACTCCTAGTTCACACGTGCACAAAAACATGGAGGCCTACATAGACAACTCATAGATAGATGAATTTGCTAGTCAATGAAAGTGCTTTGTTCCATTGTCAATTTGAGGATATTCACAAGTCACCCTATGAGCCTAAGAAATATAATCTTGGCACCATCAAAATCTTTCAAATTGTTATTATACCCATACTAATCTAAGAATATTTATAATAAATACCCAAACAAATTTAGTAATAACCCTTGAATTGCAAGCTGAGTGAGGATACATAATACATATACTCTTTACACAAGTTAATGAATAATAACCCATAGGTCATAACTTAAGCACAACATTTGTTTTTTGTGAAGCAATATAACTTTAGTTCAATATGTTAGTTCTAAAATGAACTGTACTATGGCCACAATTATATTGCAGCCAATCGTTGCCATGCTGATATCTTTTTATATGTGATTGACTTCCCAAAGATTATATATCAGTTGGATTAAGAGTAACCATGACCTCCACAAACAAATCTGTGGCTCCTCTGCCCATATCATACTGAATCCGTTATAAGGAATTTGGATCAGCCTAAAACTTATCATGCCCTTGTAGTTTTTTCTTTTCGGTATTTCCATATTAAACTAATTGGAAAGATCAATATTTTCATTCGAATATGAATATACCATCGATCCCTCGTAGTCATCAGCTCTGACTGCTTCTATTTGAAGCCTCAGCTCTCCTGAATTCACTCGTTCAAGGGGGACCCAAACATCCCTTATTGACCCTTCCACCAGTCCTTCTAAATTTACTCGTGCACAGCCAATGTTTTCATCTCCAAAGGTCTCTTCATTGTAGCATTTTATTTTAAGATATTCACCATCTCCTGTCTCATCAAATTCAAACTTCTGATTCCAGATAGGAGTTGAAGCACGAACAGTCCTTGTTCTCAGGAAAGTCTGAAAAGAAGATTTGTGGACAATATGTTATCATCATAAACAATGCTTGAGTCTTCGATAGTTTCAGACCTTTATTCATATATCACATAACGTTATGAAGAAAAGAGAAGCCTACTTTTCCATACTGCATTTTTACATATTGGCCGTACTTTCCAGGTTTGTCTTTTGTAAGAAGATCCTTTCCTTCTACAACAGTTATACTGATTTTCCTCCCAGTTCTTGACAAAGAAGTGGATGACCCATACAATGATTGATTTGGGCTGAGATGAAAGCTGTTCAAGGTGTGTGAACCGTCGGAGAATTGCCATTCTTTTAAGACAAGCGTCACTGTCAACTGCTAAGTTTATTTGAATGAGGGAAAAACACTAAAAATAACTCATTATTTAAAGCATCCTTCAGTAAGCAAAATAAAGAAGTTAATTAAGCATCCACCTTACTATTTATATAAAGAAGAATGAAAGAGAAAGGAACATAATACCAGTCTTAATTGATTAAAGAAGCACTGGTCAAATTTCAAGGTTGAATTAAACTTATTATTGGTCTAACAGTTGGTTGGAAACATGACATCTATTTGCAGCGTGTGTATATTGTTGTTAATGTGACAAAAAGCTCAATTATATGCCATTTGATTCATCGACAACCACATCTAGAAACCACAAGAAAGTACATTAGACTACTATTGATTCATCTTACAAATTATAAAATATATTATAGCCTTACAAAGGTAGAAGGCTTTGCTGTTTATTAGAACTAAATAATATCACCAATTAAAATATATCTACTCTCATTAAGGACATTGCAGGATCAGATGGGTAAATTTAAAAACCATTGTAATAGGTATATGCAATTCTTGTTAATGTGTCGGTCCTATGACTTGATTGAATTAGTGATATCTTCAAATTTTCTCTCCATGTAATGATTCTGCTAAGTAAATCTTTCCACATCAATAGAATGAAGTCTTCAAATATTTTCATGAAATTCAAACTTCCTGTAGCCAATTTCAAATTTTGAGAAAACAAAAGTCATCAAGTATTTGAGAGATTAATTTACATTTTAAAAACTAAAACTGCTGATGTGGAAAGAAGAAAGAAAAAGCAAAAAAAAAGAGGGGGGGGGGGGGATGGGACAGAACAATCATAAATATACGGACAAAATGTATTGTCATGAAATTAAGTAATGTTTTACCTCCCCTGAATTGACCCCCTCAAATGGTATAACCATTTCAACTTCTTTCCCGCAAACGTCAGTATGCTTGGCTATTACGCCAGAGTCAGGTCCTATTGCCCAAAATGTTGTGGAATCATCTGCTACATACTTCATCTGCTCATAGGATACAAGAAATTGACTTATCTGACACTCTTACAAGTAATAATTGATATCCAGAGTACCTATTCTAGATTAAAACTATTTATTGACAGCCATTGATAATGAGTTTGTATTCTCCAATTCTTATGTGAATAAATTCTGACAGTTACTTATGAGATAACTGAAACAAGCACAATCAGTGATTACCATTTATCAACCAAACCTAGCCATTCTATTTGAAGTCATGCTACTTAGTGGCTTAGATAACATATCATATTTTAACGTATTGTGGCACAAAATTTCCTGACTTTTGGCTACAGTCTCAAGCATGTCAATATGCATTGCAAGCACAAAAATCAATTAGAAATGCATCAAATGATGATGGCCCATGGCTTTACAATCTGAAACGACATTAGCAGATTACCTTAATCTCACATTGTGCTAGATAGTCATACTTCACGTTGCTTGGGGTACTCTCATAAAGATGGAATTTAATAGTTCCTGTCTCTTCATGTAAAACCATATTAAATGTTGAATTCCATGTGGGACTTGAGCCTGATCTCACATCTGTTCTCCTAGTTAACTCTTCAAGTTCAACTTCAACAAATGTCTGAAGAGCTTTACCAACAAGCTTGTCTTCTAAATTACCATTTGCAGAAGAATTTAGCTGCCTTCTCGATGAAATTCCTTTCAAGCTATTCCTAGAAAGTTTCCTTGCTGAAACTACTGTGACATATATAATCCCGCCAACTGCCTTCTTCCTCAGGTCAACAGCTGGCAAAGACAAGCAACGGCGGTGAGGTTCAACCATAGTCTTCGCTAAGGTTTCGTTGAGAAGCTTAACCTGCATGAAAACACATAATTTTAGAATAAACTAATAGAAATTTGCAAAAAGTGTAGTTATATGTGATATATGGCCAGCTAAATTTCCAAACATATCATTGGATGCTACGCTTGTTAGTCAGAAATTAAATTCTGAAAAAAAAGATAACTGCACCAATTTCAGGTGAGGAACATGCCATTATGATTTTAAAGGGGATTCTGTGATCATATCAAAGAAACAACATGAGATAACTATGCATTGTATAACTTGCATAATGTCCAGAAAATTAGTTTCATGAAAATTAGTAAGTATTCTCTACCATGACAATTCTAAATTAAGTTTCACAAAAATGTCAGTAAGTGTGTTCCAAATTTTGACTGTATCTTTTCAGAACCATTTCTTTGAAAGAAGAAAAAAATCTTGTGATATGAAATGCACCTGACTACTATCGACATGGCAGAAAGCTGCAGCAAAACAACTCAATATACCATACCAAATCAAGATGAACTGAACCCAGTTCAAAATAAAATGATGCAGTCTAAATCAATTCTTTATGTGCTTGAATATGATCACTTAATAAACCCACCAGCCAAGAAGAAACGATAGGCAATTCTGTGGCAGGTAGTGATTGGCTCCCACCACTTCCAAAGGCAACTCCAATTTTCACTTCAGGTCTTGAAACAAATGAATACAAAATTGCCTTCCCATCCAGGACCGGCATCAACAGAACCTGTATAAAGTAATCCAGTAAATGAATAACAAGTAGAATCACTGAATGGCTTTCATAGTGATATGCAACAGTCAGTGCGATCAGAAAATGAGGAACAAACTTTGGAGACAAAATATGGTTAGCCATAAACTGAGGGCAAACCATTAGTTGTAAGAGTGCAAACCACCAATATACCATTGAAGAGAAACAAAACTACAACTAAGATGCATCCATGTTGTAGCCCTTCAATGTCTACCAAGGATTCATGTAAAAAGAATCTATTTTAAATACAAGAAAACGAACGTGTGCCTTGTCATGTGAAATCTCAAAATCTGTAGAAAAATGAGAAAAAAACTCCAATGTTACCCATGATTAAAAATATCTGTTCTGTGATCAGTTCGTGGCGTAAACATGAATTACATCATAAGTTGACTCACACTCATTAAAGACTGCCCTTGCTTATGATTAGTGTTAGATGCCGCAAAGTTTCCAACACAATCCTTGGAACTCCTCAAGAAAAGATTCACTTACTATAAAGCTAGTAAAATCATATTTATTATCCAACATATTTTAGTGTCATAATAGGTTATTTGACCTATCCTTTTCAATCTATTAGGGAAAAAAAAGCTACTGTACATACATCACCCTTAATATGAAGGCTATTTATAACAATTCGTGCAGTCCCCCTGAAGGCCAGCTTAGCAAGCAACAAAATACTCATCTCAGTAGTGTCCCAGTCAAAACCCAATCGCATGATTCTCTGTCAACATAAAGATGTTTTGTGAGATCCCAGGAATTTGGAAATGAAATTTCTACGCTTGGCTAATTAGATAAACCATTAAGTGAATAGAAAATAAACAGAAATAATAAGAAACCATATTAGTCGAAAGCAAAAATATATTGATGCATCGTGAACATGAATAACAGGCAGTCTTGGAAGCCAGAGTAATACTAAAGTTTGGAGGATGGCTCCTCTTTGCTTGATGTGGTGCATTTGGCAGTAACAAAATGCTAAAACATTTGAAGATAGCAAGAGGATAGTGTTAAGAGTTAAAAGCCATTATCCTCAAAACCCTTCATAGTTGAATGGTTGCGCATAACAACTCTCGTTTTACTAGTTCTCTAGATTTTACGGAGGATTGTTCTTTTTCCTCTACTGGTTGGTAGTGCGTGGTCTCTTGTATACTTCCTGTGTACATGGGTTACCCTTATACGCTATTATTAAGATTGACTTACTGATGTTATAAAATTTAAGTATTATTATGTGTTTACTTAATTGGGCTGTCCGCTGGATTTGGTGTTCCTATTCTTGTGAAGTCACAGCCAAGGCCCGAGTCATTATATATAATTATTGTAACTATTCTTTCATGCCATTATCTGTTTTTAACACAATGCACTCCTTGATATGTACTCAAAAGACAACCACAATTAACAGTATTGAGAACTTTACATCAATACCACAATTTTAACACCTTGGTCAGCTATGAAAGTTTCTTTTTACCTTTTTAAGTGCAAAGTGACCGAATCTTAAATTTCAATTGAGCACATTCTTCTGTACTTCTGTTATAAATGGTTCCCACATCAGATTCTCTCTTTATGGTTAATTATTTTGCACAACATCTACTCAATCTATACACACAGGGAGAGACAAACAGACAGACAGAGAAAGAGAGTTAAATTTGCAAGCACATCTTTTGAATGAAACTTATTGTGGAGAATGATATTCACTAAGACGACCAGTATAGGGCAAGTCAAAAGGCTAACTGCACATCTGAAAAAAGTATCGAAACAACTATCCATGTACATCATTTGGATCATGTCGAAGAGAAAAAAGGGTCTAAGGAGCCAAGAAAGTGTACTTATTCAGCTATGGTAGAAATTGTTAAAAAGTTGTTATTTCATAGCTAACAAAGCTTATATGGTAGAAATTCCACTCAGTGTTAGACTTTTATCAATATTAAGAAACTAATAATTTGCTCGGATTGCTTTGCACATTCAAGGTAACACAAACATCCTTACGTGCACACACACAGACACACACAATATCATCTTAGTATCTGATAAATTATTGGGTTAATTCTCCATTCATTTGAAAATCCACTGTACAGCTTAAAACATGGTGGAAATGCAGAGTTTTATAGTGATGTCATAATGGTCAATTCCTGGTCTATAACAAAGGTGGAAGCTGATAACTACTAGCATCGTACAATTATGACATCTCAGGCTGGCCTTTTAACAATAACAGCCACAAGTAAATTGCATGAAGCAATGCACTTGATAGACCATTAACCAGAAACGAGACAATGAAAAAAAAAACATGGATACTGACTTTAATAATAAAACCTGAAAAAGGATTTTAATCTGGTTGACATGTATACACACACACACACAGAGATAGCAGACAAACAACAACAGAAATCTAGCTTGTCAAAGCAACCTCTATTTCAAGGAAAAGGAAAATGCCTGTTCTTGTTGTAAGCTCTAAAATGTCCTCAGGTCTTGGTTCAAGTGGTAAAGGGTTTGTTGAGATTAAAAAGGTTTTGGATTGAGTTATCACAGGAAAACAAAAACAAAAGGAAACTCTGAAAAAGAGTGGGATACACATAAATTTTAGAAGAAAATGCAGAGATCCAACCAGATCATTTGAACAGGACCAGCGAGTCCCATGAAGACCCAGAATTGGTGGGCTTGAACCCAATGAAAACTCCAGCAATTCAATTTTTTCCTACACCAACGAGAGCATTTTTTCAGTGGAGGTAGTGTATAATAATCCTCAGTCCATGGATAAAAGTGAAATAAAAAATTAGATCACTTACGAAAACCTTTGATTTTTGGTGCTTCAAACGTTTCTGCATAAATTCAAAATAATAAAAGATTTTCAATAGAATTTTATCACTGAAATGCATATATGTATCTACATACACCAGACAAGATATCAAAACACTTAACGTAAAAAGTGCTAACACAAATTCCCGCATTAGGTTGCAGTGAATCCATTCCAAGAATTTTATGATAATAGAAGAAAAGAAAGTCACTATCTTTAATCTCCTGTGATGTAGTCAATGGGAATGCCCACAATGAAATCTTATATCCATTTCTGGAATGCTTTTCTTTTGAGATTTATATAATACTATTGTACAACCCCCAATGGAGATCATGGATCCAATCTATCTGATCTAGAAAAGAGGTTGATCTGAAGATCCTGTCACTATATGAGATTGATCTATGATAGAAACTAATATAGGCACTATACATCTTCCACCATATCATCAAATTATTATGGAAAGGAAGCATATTCTAAGTTATGTAACTGCTACTACGAATCAGCTTCAAGTCTGAGAAGTATGGAAAAATAGTTATGTTGGAGAGGAATTGATTAAACATCGATAAAAATAACACGTACTAGCAAGAAGTAAATCATCAAGCAGAAGGGTTGCATATTTTCTGCATTGCGTGAACAAAAGTGGATCTTGAAGTATATTGTAGTACAGGGTCTCACCTCAACAATGGATGAGAATCTTGTTGAGAACTTTGGGTTAATGAAGTAGGGCCATACTTCCATCAACAACTTATTCAACCATTCACAGTGCTCCAGTGCTGTTATAGGCTGCATAAATGCAAATGGGTAAAATTCACTTCATAACTCTCAAAAGACTCAAAATTCAGATAACCAGAAATGAAACGAAGATAGTATGGCTACTGAGGTGTTTCGTATAACTCGCTTCCATTTTTCATTCAAGTCTTCAACAAGTCTTCGTCGTTGATAACTCCCATACTGCAGACATGAAAGTTATATCACATATTATCACCATGTACAAGCTTATTAGTCATTTAATGAGTGAGAACTGAAAAAATGATGAAACTTGCAAGAACATAATTCTGATAAGCAGAAACTCGATGTAGAGCTTAAGTTAATGAAAATCACAGGGAAAAGAAGCAACCACAACAGATAATTTTTATGGAGTGGACGTTAAACTTACAGCTCTAATACACATAGAAAATGGGATGCTAGTTTTTGTTCTAATGTTTCTCTTATGCAGAAATAGTACCATTCCACAGTTTGTAACAAAAGCTCTATTTTCTTAAATAGGTCAATGCAATTCACAGAACCGTACAGGACTGAATTCATAATTTAATCTTTCACCCCTTATTTATGAGGTGTTGCTTGCGTAAGTTCCCATCAATTATTTTGTGCATATTAATGTTTTTTTCCTGGTAAGCAACTTAATATATCAAAGGATATCTTCTCTCCATTGTCTGACTAAATTTGCATCCACTCAAAAATTTAATGAATAATTGAAACTTAAAATTTTTTATAATTAAATAATATTTCAGGTCCTAATTAATCAATTGCAAAGGAACTCAGTTTGGGAAATAGATGGGGTTTCATCCAATTTCATAAGGATTTAATCATAAATGTAAGGTACAATTCCATTTAAAAGGAGTTAGATAAGGGAAAGTTTGAGTCCGAATAACGAAACAGACAAGTGAATAATGAGCTCAACACGAACCTGAATCATGAATAACAGCTAAAATGAACTATTACTCAAAAACAAAGTATTCTGAGAAAAGAAGGTAATGAGCTTTAAACTAAGGAACCCCAAGAATGTAAATCAGGTCCCCCGTACAATATTTGCCATGCTTAATAACCCCCTACAACATAGACATGAAACAAAACCACAGATGTGTGTGTGTGTACACACACGTACATATTCATATACATGTATTCCTGCATACATACATACATACATAAACGCCTACATATACCTATTTTCCTTACGTATTTATCTATTTACAAGGAAGCCTGGATCCATGAAGCATGATTATTCGTAGAAAGAACACATTTTTATAAAATGCATTGAGAAATGTGAAATTTTACTGCAGAATGCTTGGAAGCAGCACGAAGTATATGTTTGTATCATAAAGAGCCACAGAGATGAACATCGAAAGAAACAGGCAAAACTCATCAAGTTTAAATAAGAAAAAGAAAGTACTGATAGACTTGAAAAGCTCTGAATTAAACCAACACAAGATAAACCGTTAAAACTTAATAGCTTAAGACCAGACAATTTTCTTTCCCCATGGTACTAGTATCAACAATTTCATAAGCTTAAACAGACAAAATACATTAAGACCCAACAAAACAAAAACAAAGAAAAAACAATTATTATTATTTTTTTGATAAGTCAAACAAAGAAAAAACAATTTTAGGAAAAGAATATCAAGAAGAGAAGGAAAACTACACGGAGCTAACCTGTATGGTTGTCCAGACAGCAACGGCGAGTGGAACCCAGTTAGAGAAAGAGAAAACCCATCTCTCAATAGCCCAAGCAAGCAATATTAGAGGAATCAAGAATGGAAGTAAAGGCTTCTCTGCTATAAGACGGTTCAGAAAAACCACAGCCTCATCAAAACTGAACGCTCTCCTTTTTCTCCTAGTACTCATCTGTGCAAAAACCCAGTCCGACAAACTAATCTCCAACTTAAATTTCCCCCGTATATATAACCTTATTCCAAGGTTAAGGGTATACAACTTTATTTCATGGTTATTGGGTACGTAACTTTATTCCATTTTCATGGGAATGGGAATAATTCAAGGGCCAAAAATAGAACTTCCCAGAAAAAATCTTTAGTTCCCGGAAAGTGGAATGAGATATTTTGTCATTTGAAGAAGCCAAAATGATGAAAGAAGCTGACAGAGAGAAACACATGAAGAGGATAAACCGATTTATCAAAGAAAACGAAAGAAAAAAACAGAAAGAAAACGAAAAGTCTAAAGTCAAGCGTGGTAAAGTCCCAGAAGGTCAATAACTATCATCTGCGTTAAAGCACGGCTAGTTGTCCGAGACCCCGAATAAAAGTCTATTTGCTAACTACCAATCGCAGTATTTGTATGGGTCCCGACTCCTGACTCCCGACCAGAGAATTTTCTGAACCGTTCATCATATATTGCTTCAGATAATCTAACATTGGTGGTTGAGAATTGTGATCCTCAAATGTATAGAACGATATTTTGGAGTTATTTGCGATCCTCGATAATATAGAATGATATTATCTAGCAAGAGTAATGATATCTCGTTTATTACTGTTTTAATATCTACTTTTTTCCTTTTTTGTTTTTTGAATTTGAATTAAAAATTTTATGAACTTTTTATATAATCTAGAAAAAAAATAAATTTAATTAATCAACTAATTTAATTAAAAATAAATTTAATTTTATAAAAATTAATAAAAAAAATATTGTGCATTTTTTAAAAAGATAAATAGAGATAGTCAAGAAAATATATAAAATTTTCTTACTCGAAACCTATACAAATCATTTCTCGAATACTATAATTTAATTTAGAAAATCCTCTTTTTTATTTTATGATAATCATCATTCTCAACTTACTTTGAGAATATTGAATGGCTAATTAAGATAAAATCATGTGGCTTTAACGGTGGAATTTGTAGAGATCATGTAGGATTATCACCGTTATATGTTTTATGTAATTAAAGTCTCAACAATAAATATAGCAAGTCTACATTACTTAATATATTTGTTTTTTTTATTAGTATAAGCCATAAGGTATTCGAGAATAAAGTTTTGATTCATCTTGAATTATACAAGTTCCCGATGAGAAGTTTATTACAAGTACACTTTAATCCAATAATTTCTAAAAATTATTTACATAAAAAATTAGAAACTTAAACTTAAAAAATATATACTACCAAACTCAAAACTCTTACAACTTAAAAGTCTTATAGATGGATTGTAAGGTTCTTCTCGACACTTAGATTATCTTATAATTTTATAAATATTAGTGAAATAGTTTGATCAATTGATATGTTTTATTATGTTTTAAAAAATTAGAGAGAAAAAATTGAATAAAAATATTATAAAGTTAAAAAATTATTTGAATATTAATTTTATTTTGAAGTTTATAAAAGTTGTGTTGATTTTTTTTTTAAATTTTGTAAAAATTGTATTGATTTTTGTATTTAAATAATGATTGTGTAATAATTAAATGAAAAAGTTGAAAATAAAAAATTAAAAATTTTTTTTTAATTTTTTTTATATAATAATAATGAAAAATTTTGAATTCAAATTTTCTATTTAAACAATCAGATCATATACCATCACTCTTAGTAAAAGTATTTTAAATTTAAATAATATTTAAAAATAAAATTATAAAAGAGTGCTGATATTCATTTTGACCGCTAGTGCCCATCTGAGGGCAATATAGTATTTTTCTTATAAAAAAATTTGAAAATTATGCCTCGTGACTCTCGTGTCCAAAAGTGCCGTGTAATGATTAAAATATTATCTCAATCTTGTTTATTAATTTTTAAAAAATTTATGTTCCGATGTAATTAATCTTTGGTCATCAAAACGGGTTGACTAGTTTTTTATACTGTCCAGCCTACTCGCTGCTACGCTCGTGTGATCAGGGCTTACGAGAACGTGTCCAACGGGTTTTCCGACACAACCCTAGGAGAATTGACAGGCACTTTACATTACTATGATTGGGTCGTGTATCCACGCGCAGAAAGTGCATACATTTTTTTTATGTGACATTGTTGCTGATGTATAAACGTCGGCCCGTGCATGGTGGGCACTGCCAAGATAATAAATGAGGACGGAAAACCGTACAGAATGACACCTTCTTCTCGGTCTCGTGTCTTCTCGTTTTCCAAACGAGAAATTCTAGCTTGCCGCTTGCATTTGTCCGCTCCAACTGACCGCCTGATATGGTATGGGAAGACAAAAATAAAAAAAGAATCTACTTCCCGCGTGATTTACTTCTTTATGTAAAGAACCAAACCACGGGACCCATCTGCATCTACCTGCCCCAACCCTCACGGCGCCGACCACCTTACTCGGCCCCATCTTCGGCGAGATCTGGGTCCACACAAAAACTCCACCACCGATTCGACTTCACAATTTCGACGTCCCCCCCCCCCCCCCCCCCCCGGCGACCGATTCGGATTCACCTCCCTCACTTCATCTCTATTAGGTAGTTGTTAGTTCTTCATCTCTGTTTTTGCTTGTATTTTCGGCTAATAGTGAACTTGGTGATGCTTCTCTCACATGTGAAAACATGAGCTTTCTTTTTTTTTCATTGTATAAAACCATGTTCTTTCATTCACGAACCTCATTCCTTCTTTTTATAAACCCTCTTACAGAAATGTTAGCATTTGGATTTTTTCACTGGATTAATTTCATTCATTGCCCCTTAGATTAGTTTCAACACCTCTTTCAAAAGTTGGGTAAGCATTATCGTATATATTCGTTAAGTTTTGGAGTCATAAGTTGAGGCTGTTGAGCTTTTTTCATTAATGGTAACCGTAGGCTGATGTTTGGTTTTCGATAAAGTGAAGAGCATACGTGGATATTGGATTTTTGGATCATTCGAGGAAGGTGTTTTGTTTTCTCATCTTGTGGGGAAATTGTTTTGCTTTCTCATTTAGTGTTTCAACTGCTTTTTATTAGTTGATTTAGTTTGGCCATTTTTTTCTTTGCTTTGCCTTACTAATTCAATGACACGTTAAAACACGATATGCACAGATATTGTTGTTTTTCCTTCTCAACAGTCGTCTCAGCAAACAAAAAGAAGTAACATTGCATTTATGAGTTTCCACCAACAGATGAATAAACCACGAAAAATCTGCTTGGTTAGGGAGAAAGAATGAAGTAAAATTCAATATTTTTTTTTAAAGAAAATTTGCTTGGTCGATTCCAAGGCTAGGCTGATTGTGTAATGGTCTTGTATGTGAGGTCAGCTTTAAAGGCTCCTCGGTAACCTTATGCACAAGATGCCATAATACTATGACACCGTACGAGAAATAGGAGGGGCCTTTAATCTTGGGCACTTTAGGCATCATCTTAATTTATTTATTTACATGTTACATTTTAATGTCAAGTATTCATGGTCTTGGATATGAGGAAACTCCTATCTCAACGCTCTATTCTTTTTATAAGCTCAATTTCTAGTGCCTTCATTTTTTTTTTTCACATGATCAGATGCTACTCTATATCTATAGTATGGAGCTGTTATTTATTTATTTATTTTGTCAGGTTTAAATAGACTGTTGAATGTGATAATGAAATTTTTTTATAATCTTCTCATGTCAATAATATGAAGAAAATAAAATGATAAGCTAATTCAATTATCGGATACTAATTGTAGGTTCTTCAAGTCTGAGTTGATATGGCTTCCTTCATAGAGTTATCGGATAATGAGTATGATGAAGTAGTGGTTGATGATGGGCCTGATAATGATGATGGTGTCGAAGAACCCAAAATTGGAATGACATTTTCTAGTGAGGAAGAAGTCCGGTCTTACTATGTAAAGTATGCTAAGCATAAAGGGTTCAGGGTGCGTAGAAGGAATTCTAGACAGAGACGATAGAAATGTTAGATGGTTTACATTAGTATGTGCGCGACAAGGCATAACAAAGAGTCAGACTTCCAATGTCCTTAAGCCAAGACAAATAGAGTGGATAAGGTGTAAAGCAAAAGTTAATGTGGTTTTGAATGAGGAGGGTGGATACACGTTGTCTAGTGTAATCTTGGATCACACACATGTATGTAGTTTGGGAAAAGCAAGACACTAGAGATGTTTCAAGAAGGTAGATGCTCGTGTGGTTAAGAGGTTTGAAATAAATGATGAGGCTGGAATACGTTAAAGACTTTCAAGAATGTAGTTGTTGAAGCAGGAGATATGAGAATGTGCCATTTGAGGAAAAGGAATGTTGAAACTATATTGACAAAGCACGACAATTTTGCCTCGGAGTTGGAGGTGTTGAAGCTCTAATAAACTACTTCTAAGATATACAGAAAAAAAAATCCAGACTTTTTTTATGCGATTGATGTGAGCCTTGACAACTAGTTGGAGGTGTTGTAAAAAATAGTTATGTGCTGCAAAGTTTGCTGCTGGTGTGTCCATGAATGCCTACAAGAATGCAGCAGATTTTTAAAAGTAATCTACTCATATGTTCATGAATGCAACACATATGTTTGATTATTAATGCAGCAGATTTTTAGCAGCAGATTTTTAAAAGTAATCTATTCATATGTTCATGAATGCAGCACATATGTTTGGTTATTAATGCAGCAGATTTTTAAAAGAATGCAGCAGGTTTTTAAAAAGTAATCTGTTCATATGTTTATGAATGCAGCACATAAGTTTGTTATTAATGCTGCAGATTTTTAAAAGAATGTAGCAGATTTTTAAAAGTAATCTATTCATATGGTTCATGAATGCAGCACATATATTTGGTTATTAATGCAGTAGATTTTTAAAAGAATGCGGCACCTATGTTCATGAATATCCAGCTGCCATATCATCGTCGAAACCCTGTTAATAATGTCTGTCTGTGTATAGGTATAGATCAGATAAAAAGGAGATCGAGAATACCCAACTCCAAGACTAGATACTAATGATCTTTGTTACATTTTTTCCCTTGTAGCAGATTTTTAAATTTGCTTTTGCTGTTGCCCCAGTTTTTCTTTTTTTGCCACTAGCATGATAAACTCATCCTCTCTCAAAACTGTTGAGGGAGAGTTTTCATTCCAGATTGATGAAATCACAACAAATACAAAGAAAATACAAGTTTTCTCTTTTACTAAAAACAAACACTTAAAATACAAGTTTTGTATTCAAAGTCTCAACAAATCCAAAGAGTTTCCATAAAATACAAAAAGCTTCCACATACATGAGAATATTCAAAGTCTAAACAAATACAAAGAGCTTCCACATACAAATAGACTTTCCAAGTTGTTGACTTCTATTACAACATTAACATTTTCTTTTGAACCAACCACAAGTGGACATAAGTAATCCAAAAAAGAAAAACTACGACAATGAAATTGTTAGAACGTAGGTAGGCTTCTCCAGTTGCCTCTTGCGCCTCTAGGCCTCTATTTCTAGTCAATGATTTAGGATTTGGATATCCATTGTTGCTTGGATCTTTTTAACTTCAACTTTTAATCTATCAGTTGAGTGCAGTAATTGTTTGATAGTCTTTTGGCAATATGATGGTATTTCAGGGTCATACCAGCAGAAATATCCGCAAGACTTTCCAGACTGCAAAAATCAATTCTCACTTAAATTTCGGCAAACAAGACTATCAACGAGAATGAGAGACGGGGACAAGAAGAGAAAATTTCACTTGGTTCAGTTTTTTGCATCCAAAAAACCACCGCCCCTCATTTTCCTCTACATGCGCAGTTCTTTGACAAGCTTTAATCCTATCACAGCACCTTGACAACATTTTCAGGAAATCAAAAACTGTTTTTGTTCGTTTTCTCATACAAAGGCACACTAAGAATTAAAAGCTAGCTTCCATTTTTCCTTTAAAAAAAAACGATTAACTTTTATTATGCCAGATCAATAAAATTTAGCATAATAAATTTGTAACTACAACCTGATGGTTTTTATATAGAGAGGTGATGTGATCATGTCAGATACATGCTTAGGATTGTTGAATGCTCAAATGGCTGCAAGTTATTAACCATGACCACCCAAATGTTTATTTGTTTTCTTAAACAGCTTTTTCTCACAATATCATGCAATTCCAGAGTTTGAAAGCTCTAACAAAAACTTGCAGTAGAAATAAAGTATATAGTATTACTTGGCTCCATAGTTAGACAAAAATAGCATCGTTTGGCAATGAATTACGAAACCTAACTACAAATATAAAATCATAGTCATCAAGTGGTAATGCCATGCGGATGGAGTGAGTGTGCACGTGCAATGATTGGATGCAATACAATACAATACAATACAATGCAATTCAATGATCAGTAAAGCTGCATATTGCTTATCCTTGACATAGAAGCTATAATTTTTAAGATTATTATTGCTAGTATTTGAAATTTCACAAGACCTAAAAAGGAAAAGTACATAGAAATCTCACACAAAATACTACAACTAACAGTTATTCAAGCTAATTCTACACTAAAAAAAGGGAACAAACCGAACCCCTAAGAAGCAATGAAAGGATTCGAACTCCCATTATGTGAGAATCCAAGAATATATTTTCTGAAACTACAGACTATAAATAGATACCTCCAGAGACTGTCATAACTTATACTAACTTAGGGAACACTTCTCTATCTAACCCCATCACCCAAAGGGAACTAAAAACTTTTTTCTATACCACTTTTAACCGGCCCTTTGATCCATAAGGAAAAAAGTGAACCTAGCCCAGAAAAATATGAAGGCAAAAAAATGTTCAGTATCTAACAAACACAATTAAAGGGAACAAACCGAACCCCTAAGAAGCAATGAAAGGATTCGAACTCCCATTATGTGAAAATCCAAGAATATATTTTCTGAAACTACAGACTATAAATAGATACCTCCAGAGACTGTCATAACTTATACTAACTCAGGGAACACTTCTCTATCTAACCCCATCACCCAAAGGGAATTAAAAACTTTTTTCTATACCACTTTTAACCGACCCTTTGATCCATAAGGAAAAAAGTGAACCTAGCCCAGAAAAATATGAAGGAAAAAAAATGTTCAGTATCTAACAAACACAATTAAGAAATAGGTCCAAATAAATGGGTTCCCTGGATCTGAGGCAATCCATTTAAGTTTCTCTCTGCTTAGTTATTTTCATGGTTGAACAAAGCCATTCATATTCCATGAATCTGAGCAGAAATAGTCAAGCAAAACCAAGTCACCTTCTGATGTTTCTTATCATTCTCAACTCCAGAGATTACCCATCATAAAACATCTCAAAACACTTTCAAAGAACTTCTGGAAAAAATTGTGTTTCTGAAGCATTGGCAATTCTTTTTGACAACTACGAAAACAGAGCAAGGCAAGAAGTCTCAATAAAAATGTGATGTTAGAGTTGCTTACCGTTGAAACTTGATCCCTTCAATGCCTGCCGAATCACGACGTAATCTACTAACTAGTGAGTAGTTGCTTCTTCAAAACCAGAAAAAAAGGGGAAAGGAAAAGAAATCAAAGGCAAAAACTCGAAACTTTATCAAGTCTTGGAGCTTGGGCTGTGATTCTTATGGATCATAAGAAAAAAATCAAAGAAGACAGCCAAGCAAACCGTGTTCGCGTGCGTGCGAGATTTTGACGAGGAACAAAGAAACGTCCTTTCAAGGCTTTTTCTGCCTGTGATTCTTTTTCAATATAATGAATAAAAGCAAGAGGAGAAAGAAGGGAATGTCACCGTATGGCCAGATCTCAGATCACGTGGAGGAGGGAGCTGATATTCGGTGTGATGGTGTTCAACGACGGGACGACGAGGGGATGCCGAGCGACGGGAGGGCAATGGGTCTCGTTTTTATTTTTTCTCTTCTAATTGTGTTAAAAAACACATCCCGCGATGGTTAGGTTTCATTTCTTTTTTTTTCTTTTTCTTTTTTAAAAAGAAAATATTACGTGACGTGACACGTCTGGTGGTCATTTGCAGCGGTTATATAGATGCGGCATAGTAACAAGATTCTTTTAAATAAAAAGTTAAAATTAAAAAAAATTATTAAAAAATTATTTTTTAATATTATTATTATTTTAAATTTTAAAAAAATTGAAATAAAATTTAAAAAAATTGAATTGTTTATTATATTTTGTGTAAAAATTTAAAAAAATTATAATAATAAAATAAAATGAAATGAAACAATTTCTAAATCCAGATACTTAAAGTTTTCTTAAAATCTCTCAAATTAAATTTGTATGTTTTGAAATGCCAAAAAGTAGTTAGTAAGTAATTTGTAACCCACTCAACTCGACTAGATTTTGATGCCTACCAAAGAGTAACAAACCATGTATATACACACATGTATATATATATATATATATGTATATATATAAACCGGTTAGAAATTGGCGTAACAGGTTGGAAGAGGTAACATTTTGACATTTGGATTGAAGTTATTGTGTTTTTCAAAATATTTCCAAAGAAATTTTGTAAGTCTCATGAAATGATGATGGGGTTAATAGATGTCCGTATGACTGAAATGGTGAAAAACTCTCCTTAATCATTTTTATCGCCAGGAGAAACTCACTGATCATTAATTTGGAAGACAATAATTCGATTACCTCACTATTTTATGGATCGTCTCCTTCTAATGAGAGAGTGATATTGTACGTATGCTTGTCATCTAGCGAACTTTTTTTTTTAATATTAGCGAACTTAAACCTATTAGATCGATGGAATAGTTATTCTCCAACTAACTTTTTGTGTAGTTATCCACTAATAAAATTTACTCGAATGTATAGAAAAGGATGGAGAAAGCTCTTTACAAAAATTCACACGTACTCGATCGTGTAGTTCCAGAGAAGCCAACGGTGTGAACCATTTATCATGTTCCCCTAAAATGCTTACTTTCATGATCGCTAAAGTCTGTAGGAGAGAATCATGTGTTCCACACCCGCTAAAGCACAAAACTTTTGTGTTCAATATTCACTTAGTATTTATATATATATGATATGCATGCAAAGTGCAAACTTTGATGCCTTGCTTTGAAACTTCTATTACAATTCTTTTATTCTTTAAAAGAGAAATAATATTTACAGTTTTAAAATATGTAAATCTCGCATATTTGGACAAATTTAGAATGGATATGAAAAATTATTATTTTAATAATAAACTCTATTTTTTTTAAAAGAAGTGCACGATATTTACATATTCTAAAATTATATTTAAGCAGTACTCATCTTTCAATGGGATTGAGGCAAATTAACTTTTTGTTGTTTTCTATTTACTACAAGAAGTTATTTATACATTTGGGGTAAAGTTTTAGCATCAGATACCCTTTTTGGATGAATTTTTATGGTTGATTTATTTTGGTCATCAAGGTGAATCATGGTATCCATGGAATGACCTTTGTCATTGGTATCTTCGACATAGATTTTGCAATAGTAGATTCTAACTTGGAAAATGCTTGGGCCACCGACAGGTGGTCACAAGACATTTTCCCTATTTTTTTTTATTTAGTAATTAAGAAAATATTTTTTAATAACATTGTGAATTAAAAAAAAAAACTAAATAACCTTACCGGGAGACTTTTACACACCCTCAATGGATGTAACACCAACTTTCACGAAAGAATCGACTCTTCGTAGAAATAAAAAAGAGAGCGTACATAGAAGTTGTGGGCCTGATCATCACAAGTTATGTGTACGTGCTACATAAAGATACAAATAGCTAAAGATAAATATATTACCATATATGAGATTACAAGTTGTTTGGAAAACGAAGGAAAAAAAAAGAATATATAGTTCCATTTAAAACATGTGATTGAGTTGAAAACTGTATATATTTTTGTTTATACGTCGTTGCCTCTAAATGAATACTAGTTTTATTTGTCTTTATATTAAATTAAAACTCTAATATATTTTTCTCATTCATGCTTTGGCTTCTCTCTTGCTTCTTTCTATTCTGGAAGTGAACCTATTCTATAACGTCTAATGAAAAATCTTCAAAACTTATAATTTTATTTAATTAAAACGTGAAGAAAACTCTTCATGAGCTTTTTAAAAAAAAAAAAAAAATCAAAACAGAACATTATTTCATTCCAGCAATATCAAACTTTACAAAGTTTGTCATTCACAACAAGACTATAAATAGACTCAGGGCCTTCCTCAATCCAGCATTGTTTCCCAGCTGAAGACGATGCCATCTTTGCTAGCTTGTAAGCTACTGCATTCCCTTCTCTATAGATGAAATTTGTTGTCCAATCTGATCTATTCTTGAACACCATTTTCAAATCCTCAAACATCAGTCCATGCATGTCAAGCCCAATTGTCCTTTGTACTGTGAATAACCTTTATGACCACCTGTGCATCACCTTCAAACATCACTTTGCTGAAACCCAGATCTAAACACAGCTCCATAGCCTTCCATAATGCTGCACACTTGCTATAGCATGTTGGTTTACCCACTTTTTCTGTTCACATAGTGTTGCAAAACATGTCTCCCTCACTGTCTCTAGTAATGATCCCAAATTCCCAATGCCCCATTTTCTGATTTTTGGTATCAATGGCGGCATCAAAATTGGCCTTAACACGGTCCTTCAATGGTTTTTTCCAAGGTTGAGATACTCTTCATGTCACCAGTCTGTTCTGCTTCCTTTCTTGTGTCAACTGTGCTTGATGGAAGTCATCCAGACCTTCTAATGCTGCTTTCACAACCTTTTTAGGACTATCAAACTTATTTTAAAAAATTAGCTTATTCCTTTTGTGCCAAATGTATCTCATAATTGAAACTGATTTTTCCAACTGCTCTTTATTTAATTTCATGTACAGATTCTCCCTTAGTTATAAAAAATCATCGCTCTTGACCATTTTTAATTTGAGCTACCTTTTTCTGCCCATACATCATTGGCTGTTGGACAGCTTCAAAGAGCATGGGTGACACTTTCTTCTTCGCACTAACATATAGGACATAATGGGGTATCTACAATCTTTTTTCTATACAGATTAGATCTAGCAAGAAAAATGTTGTTCCTGCCTTCCAAAGAAAATGTTTTGCAGCCCCTGGCACACAACCTCCATATCCTTTTCCACTTCTCTTCCTTTTCACTCTCTTTGGAAGTCTCTCCCTTCAGCCATTTTCTTCTGGTTTGTGCCACATGGTAAGCACTTCTAACTACGAATCTTCCATTTTTACTAAAGCACCAAATAAGTTTGTCTTTAGCCCCATCTTGCTACTAGGGATGCTACAAATTTGTTGTGCCTCTTCCCTTACAAAAACCTAATTTAAAAAGCCTCGCTCTAGCCTTTTGTCTCTTATACTATTAACTCACTAACTCTTTCTTCAGCATCCATAATTTTTATAGAAGATTGGACACAGTAAAAATATAGCTTTGGTAACCATTTGTTATCTCAAATTCTGATCTTATTGCCATTCCCAACTCTCCATATAAGTCCTCTCAATAGTTCAGTTGTGGACGACACACTCCTCCATATTAGAGATGGTGAAACCTCGAATTTTGCTTCAAGTATTTGTGTGTTTCTGAAATACTTCCCTTTGAATACTTGTGCTAGCAAAGAATGTGGATCTTGCAAAAACATCCAGCTTTGTTTGGCTAACATTGCCATGTTGAAACTTTCAATATCTCGAAAACCCAACCATCCACTAGCCTTTGAATCACCCATGTTGAAACTTTCAATATCTCGACCGTAGTGTCCCTCTGCTTGTCCCTTTGCTGGCATCCCTAGGGACCATGTAGGATCCATCCAAAATTGAAGTACAATCTGATCAATTTTTCGTATTTAAGAGGAATCCATACTCTACTACCATTCACATTGACTGTTCGATCTCTAGCAATTAGTTTTGTAATTCAATATTTACTTTTACACGGAAGAAGTTCCCCCAAACCACATTGTCGTCTTGCACATCCACCTCTACACCAATTGTGCCTCCTATTTGCTTCCCCTATCTCGGGACATGGCCACAAGAGGCAGATTATGGAGTTGTACCGAAAATTATTCACAATCAAATCTGATCTTGCTTGGTTGAGTAAAACCATTGAAAGGTTTTATGATGAATAAGTTGTTATCAAATAGCCATGGCCTACCATCCTTTACTCTCTGTTTATGTGCATATGTTATGAAAGTAATGATAAAAACATTTGGCTCGACCTCCAGGAAAGTAGCCAGTTTACTTACCTTCAGTTTATTGATTAGGGATTGCTGGTTTGTTGTGGAATATCGATCTTGGTGGTAAATGTTCACAGTTTTGATGTTTGGTTTCATATTGGGCATTCTCTGTATTTGATGAAATGTCTTATTGGACACAAGTTTTGATTTTCTATTAATTCCATCGATTTTAGACCTTCTGTGTGTTTTTTGGTCATTTTATTGTACTCAAATCTCTACTTTGGAACTGCATCGATTACATGTGGAATTTGTGTGGGTATGTGTCATTTTGGGTTTTTGGCCATCTCTCTCGTATAAAATACCTATGTACTCAGGCATGCCCATTTATGTTCTCTACTTTGGTGCTCTAAAGTTGATGATTGTGTTGATGCAAGCACCATGCAATTTGAAGTTTTTATTTTTTTGATTTATTTGCATACTGCCGTTGGGATAATCTGTTATTTCAAATCCTCATTTTTTGTGTGTGTGGTGTTTTACTTATGGATATGCTGGACTTTGTTACTTTAGTTTCACTTGTTTATGCTTTTACAGATGGAGGGCAATCTTGCTGAAGAGCTTTACTGAGAAAGTCTGAAGCTGTCCAAGACAGACTTAGTTTCTTCTTCAACTTCCATTAGTAAAGAAAATGGTTTGCATGGTATTACTTTAATTTATATGTTTTAAGGCAAATCTAGCTGAGAAACTTATGATCAAATGCTTTTTACATTTTATTTGTATTTTCTATTTTTGCGTTGAATGGCACTTCCAACCTGCATAAGGATGGATGATGCATGAGGTCACGTGTATTTCCATGGGTGCTTCTGTTAATTGAAAAAAAGAGAAGAACTTCTTGTGTTTAGCTCTTTTGTTTCCTTTTCTTTCTTTTATTTTATTTTATAAATAAATTTCAACAATTAAAAGTCAAATAACCCTTGCTCTGGTAGCTGCTTTCTTTGTCTGCATGACATTATCATAAGAAAAAATTTCCATGCTTAAATGTGGATTTTGATACTAGCAAAACCTTCATTTTTCCCCATGCTTTTATATGATCAAATACATCTGCTTTGACCTTTTAAATCCTTAAGGCATAACAACTTTGGATATTCAAAATGAAAGTGAACCCATTTTGCTATTGTTTGCATTAAAAAAGAAAAAGATTATTTTTCTCATTCAATTATTTGAGAAAACGTCACCTTTTCTGCTCAAGAATTACCTTTTGGAATTTCTCATGCAAGATATTTTCTTTAATTGTTATCTTTGTCATTGTTATGGCATAAATTTCTTTTGGAGTAGAATATGAGATTTTGGTAGTTTAGCAGCAGTACATCTTATTCATATTTTTGTTTCAGATTGTCTTGGGGATGATTCGCAGGATGGAGATGGACCTATATGAGACAGTTCTGGAGATGAGTTGAATGATTCATCTGAATTGGACAGGGAATGGTAGAGGAGACGTGACCAACATCATACAGTAGTTGCCTAACTATAGTTGGTTTTGTTCGTCTATCATCGAAATTTAGCCTGTGCATTTGATTAAATGCTTTTTTGAGTTAATTATTTTTTTTGTTAATGATTTTTTCAACATGGATATTGTGAAGGTATCACTGCAGGGAAAGAAGCTTCCACACAAGAAGGATTTAACATTGGTTTTAAGCAATCGGTCCTTATTCGGTACAACTAAGGTGTTGTAAGAGGTGTTACCAGGTAAAACCGGGGGAAGGGGAGGGATGGGGAAAAGCTAATGTTTTCTGTTATCTAGTTTGCAGAAAAAATATCAAATTGCTTGAGATTGTCTCGTACTTAATGATTTCTTTTACTTTTGGCCATCCGCAACATGTATGAAGTGCATTGTCTTTCCTCCTAGATGAGTTGAAAGAAAGGTTAATTGGAACCCAAGAAAAGATAAATGAATTCAAGGACTTGTATGAATCTGTTCATTCTCTCTCAACGGCAGATGCACTTCGGTTGTTCAATGACAATCTAATGGCCAAAAAAGCTCTAGAACAAAGGGAAAATGCAGAGGTTAGTTCTCATTTAGCAAGCCCGCAGGAGCAAAGTTTAGGCTCTGGTCTTCTTGATAATTACATGGGAGAGCTCCAATTACTTCTTCCAGACTCTCCTGACCTCAGAGTACATTTTTGTAGAGATGAGTAGATGCTGTTGTAACTTTGGTACCATTAGTTCCTGTTTTTTAGACAAAAATGAAAGGGAAAAACGGTAGTTTTTAAAATTATTTGTGATTTTTTGACACTCATGCTTAGGTGTCGCACTTGTATATGTTTAGTGCATATGCCTATTTATTTTACTGATAAAAAGAATTATTTGTGATTTTTTTTTATAGTAACTTGATGTACAGGACAGGCTATAAATATTGATATGCTTTGGCATGAGATGCTTAAAAATGAAGGGTTTGTTTTACTTGCAAACGACTGTTGTCTAACATGCTGAACCATCATCCATCGTTGTTGGTTGCATATGTGACACTCCATATGATAAAAATAAGGGTAGGTGGTGTATGAATCTCACATTGCTTGAGAAGGAAAGATTTTTGCTCTTTATAAGATTTCAATAGAGCTCCAATTATATCATTGACTTTATAGCATAAGACATCTATCGCTTGCTCCTTGAAATGTATAGACGGTTGACGTGGACATCGGTGAATTTAGCATAAGCTTTGCTGAAAAGTACTTATCCTTAACATTAGAGAAAGCTACTAGAGTTCATAACCAACTGGATGTACAAAGGTTCAGTTTGTACCATACAAAAAAGGAAAATTATTAGGAACACAAACTGTAATGCCATTAAAATTACTTACACAAGCATGCATGGCATATTATGATGGGATGGAAGCACCACGTGTACATAATCCGGGATTACCAAACAATTACATGCAAATAAATCAAACATCTCAAGTAATAATGTCAGTACACACCATTATTAAAGCGGAAACTAAAATTTCAGCCACATAGCTTAAGAGAAACCACAACACTGTCTAAACCTCAAACTCTATTTGAACATTAGTTCGTCATTCAATCATAATGCTTTCTCCGTAAATAGATTTTAACATCTACAGAAAACGGAATCTACTCGTGAAACTCGAGTCACGGCGACATGTTAATACTTTTTAAATTGAGTTCTCTTCATTATCACCTACAAAGATCGCAAAATAGACTTTTGTTATGATTGTTTAAACTCAAAATTAGTGAATGATATTGACAATGGAGTTTCTATATTTACATCAGTAAGTGTCGTCAGCTACATGCTTGAATTGGCCTCACATGAACAAAAGCTGTTGTATTCCTCAATTGGGGTTTGTATTTGGATGTCGGCATGACTGTTTCAAAAGCTTGAATGAGTAGCGCCACCTTCCTCTTCCTGGCTGGAGCGAGTTAGGTAATAGCCTGTTGAAGGTGGTAAACAAGCATCCATTCCTCTGGATTTTTCCTGTCATCCATCATTTGATGCCTTAGATCAACCTTTTCTGCTTTTGGATCAGGAGCCAAAGGCAAATAGTTTGGTTCTTTTGGGTTGAAGTTCCTCGATTCCTCCTCATCCTTGATACGATTCTTGCATCTAGTTGTCCATTTCTAACTGTTGTAGAAGTCGGGTAGTTGTTGGGTGGACTCTCTAGCACCAAGGAAGAATGTTGCCTCAATTTCAGGACTGGTTCTACCACTGGCTATTGTTGATATATCTTCTGCATTTGACTCAATGTTGTCTTCCACTTCCATTTTGTCTACTTATACTCTCTCTTCAGCTGAATTAAATTTATTTATCCTTGTAATGGTTTGGCTCCCATCATCCTTTGAACTTGAGTTTTTGAAATATTTGATTCACTTTGGCCTTTCTCGAATTTTTGGTCTTCAAGAACATTGGAGCTCTCAGAGTGCCCCTCAAACAGATTATTTTGAGTCTCATTGGTAAAGCTATCATCATCAATCTATTCGATTGAATTCGAGTCTTTGGTTTCATGCTCTGTATCTTCCATTTCATCTCCATCATCTTGGAGAGTTGGATGCGTCTACTCATCATTTGAAGCTCCATCTGTCATTTTGCTATTGCAATTGGCTTCATCGTCTCCAAGTTGAGGATCGGTTTCAGGAATCAGATTGTCTGCTTCAACAACCCTGCTCTTCTCGCCAATGTCCTCGCTGGTTGCTCTTAGTTTCTCCACAATTTACTCCTCCATTGAAGCTAAAGGGATCTCAATGTTCGAACTCTGCATCCGATTGTCCATTTTCTTCTTCTGAAATTTTTGATTCCTCAAATGCATCTTCATTCAAAGGAACCTAGTTGTAATTTAGGCTCTGGCTAGATTCTTGAGTTTCTAAGATCAGACGCAGCGCATCTAGTTTAGAATCATTATCATCAGATTGTGCTTCAGAGCATCCACTCCCCCCTCCCAAAAAAAGCTCTCTCAGTACATCAACCAAAATCACTTTGTTACAGCTACTAACAGCGTCATCTGATTTGATCACATATTCGTTATGAAAATCAGATTCATCATCAGTCATGCTTGAATAATCGGCATCACTATCTTGCTTTGACTCAATAAGATGCCCCTCCTCCTACTCCATATCAGTAACTTCATAACCATCCCATTCCCCTTCAAAGTTACTGCCAGTGTAGAAGGTTCCCGTGGTTATTTTTCCTTGAGAAAAGAGAGGTAGAAAGTATTCATCTCCATCTTCTACTTGTTCTCTAGGAAAGCTCTTCGTGGGGTAGATTTCTGTAGCATTCATACTACCACACTACTCGAGAATTTCCTCAAAATCATCCTCAGATTGTGTTGACCCTTCAGATAGGGTCTTTGCAACTTGTTTGTCCCTGTATTCTCCCACTGCTTCATCACCCCAATCAATCGAAGACATGGTAATATTCTGACCCTCAAGTTCTCTAGCGACATCAAGTATTTCCACTTTATCTCCATGTGGCCCTTCTCCCATTGCTTTAGTGCCATTGTCGTTACTTTTGGCATAGATTTCAATGAAAAAATTTGTGCCCACATCTTGTAACAAAGGAGGCCAGTCCAAATTTCCAAAATCAGCTTCTTTGTGTGCAGGCATGCCCTCAATGACCAACTTTGGAGTAACGATTCCTTCCGCTTCTACACTAGACGGCTTTGCTCCTCATGGGCTTAAAGCTTCTATTTTCATACTTTTCTAGGTCTTTAACAAACGTCTCATTGCCGACAAGAAACACTTTAATGGCGGTAAAGGAGAGTGGCGATGATTGTCCAAAGAACAATATGTGTAGGGGCAAACCTTCATGACTGAAGTTCTTTCAGATTCAGTTGCCCCAGGACTAAGCATAAGATATGCTGGGAACTTCGAGTCCTTTAGAGTTGAAGAACAGGTTGCCCTCTATGCATTCATATTTGCGCAAAGAGCAACTCTGAAAGACTTTCTAGCCGAAGCTCTTGCCGGCTTGAAACTAGGGGTCTTTGTCAAAGTCCTCACCAGCTTCAAACTAGGGGTCCTTGTTAAATCTCTTGCTGGTTTATTACCAAAAGCAGAGCCAAGTTTTGTATTGCTAGAGCTTCTTCTACTTGTACTCTTGCTTTCAAAACCGGTTTGAGTATTTCTAAGACTCACCTGAGACTGCTCCTTCCTTGCATCAAAACAGTTGGTGGATTTCATATAATTTGGTGACCCCTCTGTGGGATTGTTGCAGTGGTTGCTTCTTCAGAGGCTGCTACTTTTGTGGGATTACTACAGTGGTTGGAACACCAAGAGGTGGCGGCTTTCTGGTCTGTGATATGTGCCTTCGCCTGGGAGATGATCTCAAACTCTCAATATCTGAGAGTTTGATTGATCTTGTCTTCTTCAAATCAACTCCTTTGTTTTTGCCATCCTGGTATTGAGAAGGAGATGGTTTCAGGTTTGCCAACAACTTGTCAGACTTAACATGATTAGCTTGGATTCCAAGCTTGTTGGGTACCTTTCTTTAGACCATTTTAAGAGCAAAACCTACAGGAGAAATATAGCGAGACGAATTTGAAATGGGTTTTCTTTCCTGTGGCCAATATGTAATTCAAGCCAAGGAAGAAAGGTAAGGTCTCCTGTGGTTTCCTTTTATATGAAAATTGCATAAGGAAAAAAGTGAATTCTTGAAATCCAAACAAAAGAAAAGATTCTTCTTCTTGGTTTAGTTTCCTTTGGTCTGCACCAACAGGTATGTTTAGGGCCCTTTGTTTAGGCCTTTTTGGAAATAAATTATTTCACTAGTGACACTTGACACTATCTTACTTCTTGTTTCTTTAGAGGTGATTCTATACTTTAATCCACAATCTTCTACATCGACATCAATAGTCCCTCATTTTCAGGATAAGGAAAACCAATTGGGTGATGGATAATACACATGTTAACATTGGTAAACCCATATTACTTAAGAGTTTGAGTCTTATTTATTCCCATTTAATTTCTCTAACTGTGCATGCCCTCAATGTTTCTATACAATAAAACTTGCTTCTTGATGAGTTTATAGGCTTGAATGGAAGAATAGTTCTATTAAATTGATAGTAGCTATTTGGTAGATAATTTAATGGCAATAGGCTTGGATGAGCCCCAAGGGGACTGGTTTTTACAGTGATTCTTTAATTCTCATAATTCAATGGCATCCAACAGGACTAGAGTTTGCAAACTAACACATAATTTGGTGTGATAGGTTTTATATGACATGCATTCTCCTTAATGTCAAAGTGTTTAGGTGCAGCTTAAACTGATAATTAAAATATCAATGTTGATTTTTGTGCCTACTATATCTTGAAAGTGAAGACTTCAGGAAAAGGGTCTTTAAAATCTTTCAAAATAATTAAAGGATATGATGCTTAAAACTTTAACCATTACTTTTGCACACAATTTATTAAATACAATAAATTATAGAAATGAACAAATATTTTATCATTTAATTATGAATATTTTTATAATTTTTTCTTGTATTTTTTCTTCCCTTTTGGGATATATTAGCTGAAAATTGAAAGAAGACTAGATAGTGGTGTTATAGTAATTTTAAAAACTAAAACACAATGGACTTCTAAAAAAATTGTTGGGATTAAGAAAATGGCAATTATTTTTTATTTTTTAGATGAGTAATTCTACATACAATCGTGAAGTGCGTAATCGCTTTGAAAAAAAGTGGGGTCCATTATTAAAAAATTAATTTGTTCATGTAGGTTTCATATTCTATTCACTTTTTTCAAAACAATTACGCGGCAATTCCATAATTCACGGTTGTAAATATCTTTTTTCGTTTTAGATATATGTAATGTTGAATAATAAGATTGGGTGGTAGCACTTTACAAAAGACAAGTCGAGTGGTCGGTTATAATGGGCTTAAAGTGGGCCCTACACGGGGCCTAAGGTCCATTTTATGCTGCAGAGACGCTCCTCTCCTCTATCTCAATGAAAAGCATCTTGTTACAGAGAGATTAATATTCAAGCATGGGTCCACTCTTAGGACATGCCACCCTCCAATGCCTAGACTTAATTCAAAACAATTGAGTTTTTCTTCTCACTTCTAATGGGATTTCTGACTTTCTGGCTAGGCTAGTGCTCCCTATGGAAACTTGAAGATTCATGAATATTGAACTCAAATTTCAACCATAACAACTATATCGTTCATGGATGATAAGAAATTTGAATTATAACTTTAATTCACACAATTAATCATTATTTGAAAAGTTGACAGCTTAAAATTACTACAAGTTAGTCTTCTAATAGAAAAATTAAATTAGAAGTGATCATGCATTAATTGGGTGATTGTTAGCTTTCTGAATCTATCTTTAGAGGCAATTTAACAACTAACATAATTTATTGTTCAAATGAAAGATTTTGGATTTTTTTAGATAATATACCAAAGTCACCCCTTGCCAACCTTTATTTCCATGGCCCAACTTTATGATGGGATCAAAAGCTTAGGGAAGAAAAGGAGAGAAGATAATAACCAAAAGCTGTTCTATAGGTATTGTCCAATGAAAAAGAAAAACGAAACACATAATGCATGCACAAGTGCACAAATTTGATAGACTTTGCATTTCAAAAGCAAGCAGAAAATAAGTCATAGGATTTGGTGTCTTTCCACTTTTATTGTCTTTTGACAACACTTTTTGTTAAAAAAAAAAAAACAAACTATTAGATGGATGACTCTAATAAGAGTTTTTTTTTAATTTAACAGTCCTACATCACACACTTACTGACGTGAGTATTTATTTTTTAATCTTTTTTCCCTTAGTAGGTGTGTAGTGTAGGGCTGCTTAGTGGAAATTTTTCTCTAATAATTAAGAAACTTTTTTATTTCCTCTATTGTTATTAAAATAGGTCACATAATTAGAATATATTTCAAGATTTTAAATTGATGAAAAAATATATTTAATTATTAAATTTGATTATAATACATTCATCCACATATAGGATGAGATGAACTAAAAGGATATGTTGATTTCTAAACTTGTGTCATTGGGATGGTTATACCATGTGCCGGAAGGAATCATGCTACTGATACTTCAACTCTCCTTACTGTTTTTACATACTTAACAGTAAAATATACATTCACATAGAATCAAAATATCTTTCTTAACTGTTGGACTTACAACCATTTAATCCGCTTATTGAACGACATTAAACCACTTAATACGGTCTCCCTCTTGATAAATTAAAATCTTATTGGGAATATGCATTTTCTTTGAAGCATAAGAAATCAGGAATGACCAACAAAATTCTTTGCACCAACATATAATAAAAAGTAATCTTCTTCACTGAAAATTACTAAGCAATATATGGTTCTATAGTTGAATTTGGTACAAATTTTATAGTCACAATTATGACTTATGAGAACTTGCAAGTGGGTACCTTCCAGGCTTTTCAGCTCATCCTCTCATCACCAATTATGGCCTTTTTGTGCTTGGATTTAGGACACAAATCCCAAAAACCAAGGAATTGGTACAAGGTATGTTTATCAATCATACTGACTTTTATTGAGCAGATTAATAAGCATGATTGGAGAGATTAGATAGATGGCTTCCATTTATGCGGCATTCCCTAAAGCGTTCTAGTCACTCCATTATTTCATCATTGGGGATATTGATTTTGGGAGTAATTAAGTATAAATTATTATTAGCCAAGCCTAAATGATTGACAAAAGGTTTTAATGATTTTGAAAAAACATTCATACACCCTAATATATCATGATTGTTTCACTTTTACTATTTTAGCTAAATTTAAAAAGAAAACAAAAATTACTTTTTTATCACCTCTCTGTACATAACTGTTGTTAACAACATATTTAGAAAGAACAATCTTATATATCTTTCGAAATTCTACTCAATATATCATGATTGTTAACAGCATAAGAGTTGCTTAATCAGTGAAGACTTGATCTAGCTACAACTTATAAACGTGATAAAACAAAAAGCGACATTCTATCAAGAACTTACCCACCCATTCTACTTAACAGCCCTGCCCGCCAAAAGGACCATAGTTAACACAACTCCAACTAACACCAAAGCAAGGCATGAGCCTCTTGAATGTCATTTCATCTAAACACCCGAAGTGAGTGATTTGAGCATGTGAGGCCCCCATCAACCATGAGATTAGCTCCGCTTACATACCTTGCTTCATCACTTGCTAAGAATAGCACAACATTAGCCACATTCCTCCTAGTAAAATCACAAAAACCTACCATGGCATTCTCAGTTCTCTCCTCCTCCAGCAAGTGAGCTAAAGCCAAGTTTGTTAGAACAGCATAAGGAGAAACACAGTTGACACGTATCCCATGTAGTCCAAGCTTAGCCACAACATTCTTGGTGAGCCCCAAAACAGCATACTTAGACCTTGTGTAGGCATGTGGACCGGCCCCCCTATGGCGCTTGCAACACTGCATCGAGAAGTTATAGAGCCCTTCTTCAATGGGGTCATAATCATAACTGTATGTTTCATTCCAAGGAAGACTCCCTTCACATTTACATCAAATAACTTCTGAAATTTCAATATGTCTGCACTGCAAATATCGAGACACTATGAACCTGACAAACCAGCATTATTAACCATCATGTCAAGTGTACTAAATTTATTGACAGTGAAGTCAATTGCACGGAAAATATCATCTTCTTTGGTGACGTCACAATGGAAATAATAAGAGTTTGGTTCACCACCAAGGGAATCACAAATATGCTAGTCAGGTTGTCCTGTAAGTCAACTATATAAACTTTTGCACCATGTTTGTGGAATAGGCGCGCAATGCTCTCTCCAATACCAATGGCTCCTCCTGTGATCAATGCCACTTTCCCTAATAATCTGAGAGGGAAAACACAATGAAGGTATTATATCCTACAAGGAATCTAACGCAATATGTTAAAATCTATTAAGAGATTAATTATTAAGACCACTAAATGAGCTTCCGATCTGAGTTAAGACTCAGAATCCTCTCACCCCTCGTAAAGTGAAAAACAAAAATATTATTATTGAAATGAAGCAATTTGTTTTTAAGAATTTACTTCTTTCACTTGATTTCGGAAAATAAGTGTGGCTTTCCTAGGGAAATTGATTTTCTGAGATGGGTAGATCGTTCATATTTAGGATATCATTCAGTTGGAGAAATCAAATACTAAAAGTTTGTGACAAGGCCATGGTAGTTGGTATTATAACTGGTGACTACTTGTCAAAGATCTTTCAGAATTAGACTCAAAGGGAATTGCTGAATACAATTGAACAAATATGCTGTCAAAGAATTTGGAAGCAATTCCATTTCTCGCTACTAGTTGAACAAGTAAAGGCAATATAAAACAACAGTTCATACCAAAACATCAACCACCATAAAACTGGTGTAAATTTAAAGAATATAGATTCTCCAATACAAAGTCATAAAGAATCTAGATTTATTCAACTCGCAAAAAATTCAGCTACAAAATTAAGCATTTCAATGATTCGTAATTTTGCCTAACCTCAAGCATTAGGAACAAGAAAAATGGGAGGGGGGGAGAGGGGGAGAGAGAGAGAGAGAGAGAGAGAGAGTTGTGCTTCAGTTGACATGATTGCTCTTCAATTTACAAACTAAAAAAAAATCGTAGAGCCCAATATGAAATCAAAATCGAGATTTAATTCTTATATTACAAAAAATGAAGAACTACGAAAAATAGTATTCCACCATTCAATCAAGTATAAATCAAGATCTAAAACTACGGACAGAGATGAAACCACAATCGGTTTGATGGTAAGGCAAAAAGCTTCAGTCAAAAATTGAACAAAACAAGAGATAACAAGAAGCTGAAAATCAATTGTACCCAGAAAAAAGTAGAATGTTTTAGACAAAATGGTAAATCGCTTGGAATGAAGTAAAAGAGAAATGTAGAAAGATGTCTTATTGGTTACCTTTGGCCTGGAAGTGAAGACTCACCACCAAATTTGGCATAGACATGATCGTTTGGGAGTATTTTGTTTTTCACTTTTTTCAATACAATTCTGCAACGTACAACCAACATTTGTAATTGGTGTGTAACTGGTTAATTTTGCCACATCAACATCTGTCAGAAATCAAAATTTTTTTTGAGAAATAGATTGAAACTTGAGAAAGAAGAGATCAGAGAAGCCAACTGAAACTCGTTCTTCAAGTGAAACTTGGGAAGAAGCATTTTGTGCATTCCAAAAGCATTTCATTCTTTCCATCTTTCATTTTTTGTTCTTCGAGTGAAATTCGAGAAGAATACATCGGACTATAACTTTCGTTCACAAATGCCGAAATTCATTTCGACGGAATGGAAGATGACCATCTGAGAAGGGAAACGCCCAAACCCGAGGAATAACCAGAAGCACAGCAATAGGAAGAAGAAGGAGAAGCACCGTTGTTGTCATCAGAGCAACCACCTGTTTCCCTATCTGACACCTTTTTTTTTTCTTGCCCAAACTCAATAATCTATAAATAATTGCTGGTGCGGAGGGCAGACCACATGCTCATCATCCAACATTAGTCTACAACCAGTTGGAAGTAATGGAAACTTATGGTTAAGGGTTGAAGCATCAAATACATTGCAGATCCACAGATGGCGAATTATGCCTTTTACTCTTTTGCTTCCAGCGAGCTTTCCCGTTTCCCAGAAAAAGCATTAATAGGAATATTTCTCCCAAAAACCATTTTCCTTCACTGGGTTGTTTTGTAGTGCCACTGTTTGATTTTATTTATAGGAGCCCGAAAGTTGACATGGTGAAGTTCAAGGAATAGACAAAGTTGGGCCCCATGGTTTCTCTCCCATGGAATTGGCTACCCAGTCAAGGGGTAAATTTGTCTTCCTCCCTCATACAGAGAGTTGTTGTTTTTTCTATAAGCTATAAGAAAAGTTTTTAAAGATTCCAATCTTAATCTTTTCTTGCGAATTAATTATGTCTTCCTTTTGTCACTGTCCAGATCGTTACAATGAGAGTCATGCACTGCGAGAAACTAGTTACGCTCGTTTGGGAGTGAGCAAGAGCGACCAGGAAAGGACTTCGATGGTTATACAGGTTAGGGAATTTCAGGAAAAAGTAGACAAACGTGAAGGAAAAAAAGGAGAAAGGGATGCACGAAAGGAGAAGGAGAAGTTGGTAAGAAGGAAAGACCCAAGTGAAATGGTGTGTTTCATTAAAGATGAAATCTTGAATGCCCACCAGTAATTTTCATCTCCACAACATAAAATAAAACACAGAGTTTCATTTAAATTACGTGGCGGTTACTCGGGGTGTGCACAAGCCGGTTGTATCTAGCTTTTTTCTTTTTCGTATTGATTCAGGGGAGAACATATATATTAACCTAGATCATTCTGTTGTAAATACACTAGGGACACTTTAGTATTTTTCTATACTTAGATTTTATTTTTTTTATTATTCTCCTTGTAACAGAATATATTCCCTTATAGTTGTGTTTAGAAGGGACTCTTGTTCATGCATTAATAAGATAAGAAATTCAGGAGTTGTGCCTCTGTTAAGAGTATATACTTGTGCTTATGTAAAGTGTAAATAAATATTAGGATAAGAAGAGTTTAACTTCAAACAGAATGTGGTGAATAGAAGAGATTTACACCCTCTAATAATAAATTTACACGCCTGCATTTCAAGAGAAAGAAAAATAGAAACGCTCTCATGCATGTAAGTATCGCCCACAGAATCCCTCACCCATTGTTCTCTCTCTTTCTCCCCTCTCTCCCTCTCTCGCCAATACCAAAAGTTTGCTCTCTCTCTCTCTCTCTCCTCAAGTGGCTGGTTGAAGCTCATTTTCTCTCACCCCTCAGTCCCTCTCTTTGTTACTGTTCCTCATTTTTTTAATTTTTTTTTTCAATTCTACATACTGAAATGAGAATTTCAATACTTGATTATGAAAACTAAGCAAAAATGTTAGAGCTTGTACCTACTAGACTGGGTGGGCAAATAGGTTTCTTTGCCTCTAGTTATTTTTCTGTATGTTGAGTTGGATCTTGGTAACTTGGATAGTTGTTAGGTACTGAATGCTCTGTTAGGTGGGACACTTAGCAACTTATTGAGGTCAGGATACCACTGAACTGAAGGCTGAGAGAAAGTGATGAGCAATGGCTTGCAGGGAGAGAGACTGAGGGGTGAGAGAAAGTGGGCTAGCTTCGGCTGGTTTGAGGAGAGAGAGAGCAGACTTTCATCATCAGCGAGAGGGAGAGAAGGGGGAGAGAGAACGACAAGGGTGGGATATTGTATGAGCTCTATTTACCTGGAGACAGTTCTATTTTTCTTTCTCTTGAAATGCAGAGGTGTCAACGTATTATTAGAGGGTATAAATTCCTTTTGTTCACACATCCGACCCCTAGCCTCTCCCCTTCTGAATAACTTGGACGTTGAGATAAGTTGTGAATAGTAATATTTTGTGAATTTTATTAACATGGATTTAATTTTTTTAAGTTGAAATGAGTTTAAGTTTTGGAAAATACTTTAGCCACACATGAATTATACAAAAATAAATCTACAAACTGACAAAGTTAGATATGGTACATCAGATTGTAAAATTATTTTTATTGTAAAATAAATCTAACAGATCTCATGAAACCATGTCAGTTTATGGGTTTATTTTTGTATAATCTTTTTGTGTCTTTAGCAGTTCTCTTAAATTTTTAGGTTGAAATGTAAGAAGTAAGTTGAGATGAATTTAACTTTTTTATGAAAAATTGAAAAAATAGAGTCCCATCAATAATTAATTTGAGATAAGTTGATCAGTTGGATTCAACAACCAAACACAACCTTATACCACACACTACACATCTTTTTTAATTTCTTTTTTCCTTTTTCCCGTAATAAGTATGTAATGTATAGATAATGAGTAATGCAACTCAATTAATTTAGCATAAACATAAATAAATAAAAAATTGAAAATATATATAGTGTGGGATCTGAATAGCATAACCCATTCGAGATTTATGAAAAATGTATTCTTTTTTTAGACTAATCAAATTTTTTTTATTATTTTTAAAATAAGTACGTGAGCTTAAGATTGTATAAAACATTATTCTAGTTTGGGTGCTGCTATTATGCCACCTAACTTTGACCATTGGCCTTGCCCCTAGTACAAAATTGTATTTTTATTATTTTAAATATTTTATAAACATCATTATTTTTTTAAAAAATATCAATACACTAGTAGTTACTTTTTTTTTTTATTAAGTAATACATTAGTAGTCACTTTGTTAATCATTAGGCAAAAATAATTTTTAAAAAATACATGAACAATCAAATTGAATGGACAAACTAAGCAAGGATATAGTATATTTTCCTTTATGTATTGTTATATGTGTTTATCTCTCGTTTAAGGTTGAATTGAATAAGAACCGTAGAAATAATCAGTCTCGACTATGGAGTTTTTGGATCACCCATTCTAAGTAATTTTTAGATTTTTGGACACCCTCAATTATGGCTAAAAAATATCGTGATTCCAACGACAAATGTGTTATAAATATACAGGCAAGAGCTCACTTACAAGGTATGTATTTCCGGTTGAAAGTGCTACAACATTTTTAATGTGGTAAGTATGAATTTTAAGATGTATATCCATTAGAGCAACAAATATGATAAATATAAAGATAATCATAAATCTATTCAACAAATTTTACAAGTGATTGTAATTAGGAAAATACTTTAGACAAAAAGGAATTATATAAAAGTAAACCTAAAATTGATGTGATTTGATATAATATATCATATGGTAAAATTATTTTTATTATAAAATAGATTTAACAGATTTCATAAAATCACGTAAGTTTGCGAGCTTACTTTTATATAATTTCTTTGTGTTTATAATAGTTTTCTTATAATTATACTTAAGAAAATGAAGGAAACAAAAAATGTAAAATTATTGAACATCTCTTATAATTATATATATACTGAAGAAAATGAAAGAAACAGAAAATATAAAATTATTAAACACATAACAAATCAAATGTTTAAAACTCATTATATTAAAATCATAATATGACATGCATTACTTCACTCATTATAAGAGTAATTAGATATAATAATAATAATAATAACAACGTTCTTATAAATGAAAAAGATAAAATAATATTTTTTAATTTTTATAGAAAACTACTAGATACAATTGTTATTTGAATGATAAAATATAAAAATAGGCTATTCATTTTAATTTTGAAAAAGTAAAATATTTTTTTCAAATAAAAAAAATATTAGTTTATTTAGTATGATTCATTATTATGAGAAATAATAGGAAGAAAACTTTTATTTTTAAAAAATATCGTATAATAATGAAATTTTATTAATCTTTAAATTTAAAGACTTTTTATTTTTGAATTTAAATATAATATTATTATTCTTTTCAAACTTGAAATTGCAATATCGATCTTAGAAATAAAAGCATGTTCTTACCAAAATAATTTTTCAAAAGATAAAATGTGTTATTAATTGTTTTAATAATAATTTAAAAAATGTATTACAAATAGATTAATATGAAATGTGTTACCACATAAGATGAAATAGTGAATGTGATGAATTAAAGGCCAATTATAAATTGCTGCGCATGCATAGATTAGAACCTAAAAATAATAATTGCATTTTGTAAAATGAAAATATTATTAATCCAATGACTATGATTTATTTTTATGAATTACTATGAAAAATAATATGAAGATAATTGTTCTTCTTTTTAAATAATATTATATATATAGATATATTTTTAAAAAAAAACAAATGACCAGACTAAAAACAAAATCATAACCAATTACCACCAACCAACCCATCATGCTTACTAACCTTACCTCCTACATTTCCTGATATATGAAAAACCTCTAATGAAAGAAGGTAAATCTAATATTGAAAACCAAGATCCCGTTTCTCCTTGAACACCCCTTTTAGCTAGACCATCAGCTACTTCATTGACTTCTCTATAAACATGAGCTAGAGTAAACTTAATACCAATCAATCGGCACTGCATCTCATCCCAATAGTCCTCTATATATCAAAGACCACACCGATGGGACTTCAACCAATTAATAACAAGAAGAAAATCCATCTCAATTTCAACTCTCAAACAACCCAACCCATTAAGATGTCTAAGACCATGTAAAAGCCCCATCAACTCTGCATAATTATTAGAATGATGACCAGTTGAAATAGCAAAAGCACACAGCATTTCACCTCTATCATTTCTGATTACCCCTGGCAGGTTGAATTCGCGTAAAATCACCTCGTCGAATCGACCAACAGAACTAACATCTTTCAATTTAAGTGCAGCCCATGACACCCAGAATTTAATAGAGGACCAAACCTGTTGAACAAATTCCTCTACCCCCTCCATTCTTGCCTTGCACCTTCGAGTCCATATCCTCCATGTTATAATGGACGGAAAGATACCCAGCAGCTGCCCAGCTTTGAATGAATTCTGAGCATGTCGATGCCAACTTTCAACCCTTTCTACCCAGTTTCTACCTTCCATACATTCTCCTCGATGCCATATTTGCTCTACAAATTCTCCACGCGCAAAGACATGATCAAAGTCTTCATAAGCCCAAGCTCTGCAACAATCACAACAAGACACTAACGGAATACCAACCCTCCTAATCTGATTGTCTAGCGGTAAACAAGCTTGCATTGCCTTCCACATGGTTACTGAAACTTTCTTTGGAAGTGCAACGTGCCACACCCATTTCGACCATGGACAATTCGGGCCTTTTGTTCGTATACAATTCCAAGCACTACGAGTCAAAAATTTTCCATCCGAACTCGGCAACCATATTAGCAAATCAGTTCCCTCTTTTATTCTTCCCAGCTGCTCAATCATCTCCTCTGGTTTTTCAAACCCCACCAATTGAATGAATAAATCCACATTCCATGAGCTGCCAGATTTACACTCCAATTTCAAATTCAGCAGGTCCGTGATTTGCTGATTATCACAAAGAGATCACCAAACCAACAATCTTGCCAAAAACACACTTTGTCATCTCGCACTTTCCACTTTGAATTTGCATTCACTTGAGGAAGCTGCTTCAGTATCATCTTTCAGAAATTTGTACCTTTATGAGGATTGATCATAGTAATATGTTTTTTCCCCACATATTTAGCAAAAAAAAATTTAGACCATAGAGAAGAACCATTCAATATGTTCCAAGCCAATTTCATGTGTAAGGAACTCTGCACTTCCTTCAAATCACGCAACCCCAAGCCCCCTTCTAAGATCGGCTTACAAAGATCTATCCAAGCACACCATTTTTTCTTCGATTTGCCATCATTCACTCCCAAAAAAATGTGCTCATAATCCTTGAAATTTTCTTCATAACTAACTTAGGTGTCTAGGATAGAAAGGGAGTGGACTGGAATGCTTTGCAAAACATACTTTAACAACAATAACCGAGCCCCACTAGGAAATACTTATTTTTAAATCTAAGAGAAAATATAATAAAATCCTAAGTTGTTCCAAAAGTTCAATAAACAAAAATATTTCAATTTAGATTATTTGTAAGTTCATTATTATAATATTATAACAATAATAATTTTAATTATATTTTTAATTATGAATTAGAGGATAAAAATGTAATTATGCATAGTGTAAACACTAATAACTCTCACTTATAGCGGAAGAATACCTTTTACGAACGAAGGAAGGACTTTGAGGGTCATATAAATCCCAAAACCAAAGGTCTTGCAAAAAAAAAAAAAAAAAAAAAAAAAAAAATATATATATATATATATATATATATATATTCTTATAAACTAATCCGTACAATACTTATTTCAAACTATTTATCATAATAAAAAGTATGAACCAAAGCATACATGCAATATAAGTGTTTTGGTAAGTGAAAAACTGAGTAAAAAGAAGCATCTATATAAACCAGTGCAAATGATAGCATAATAATAATAAATCATATTTCAAACCAGAATGTTGAGCAAAAATGTTTGTCCCATGAACCATATATATGACAAGAAAAACCATAAACAAACTTACTATCATGATTTCTAATCACACGTCCACAATAAGCCATGCCAGGATCACTTTTGAAGTCCCATCAATGTAATCGAATTAGCAAATTTTCCAAACCATCTGCCAAACCATTCCCTTCAGGGATCGGAAAACATGATTGATCTGGAAATGCATATAGAAATGGAAGGCAATAATGTGCATGGCAATTAGGTACGTAGGAGGTTGCTTCTGACGCTCGCGCGCACAAGATTTAAACGAATATCTTCACTTCTCAGGCATCAAATCAACTTTACCCTAAATAAAAAAAATTCAGTTATCAATACAGATTCAAATACGTATATAGTTTAAAAATCAAGAATTAATTATATATTCCAATCACTAATTAGTAACATCAATTACATACGTTAAGTCGCGCTGAGAGTACAAATTGTCAGGTTTTAGTTCTTTATGATGTAAATAGTTGCCAATTTTAATAGTTTATGGTGCAATTTAAAGAAACATAGTAAATATATTAACATTTATGGATTCTATGATAACATCAGATAATATTAATTCTATATTTTCAAAAAAAAAAAAAAGCAATTAAATGAATGTCACGATTATTCCAAGATCATGAAGAAAAGTCATATATTGCATTTGTTTTTGAAAAATAAAAGTAATTCATTAGTACTGTGAATTTTAAGTAAATGTGATAGAAGTGACCCTATTTAAGAAAAGTTGTACGTACCGAGAACTTGTTAATAGTCATCCTCCTCCTCATTCTCCTGATATCCGTAGAAGAGTCGTTCGAACTTTAAATCATGATATTTATACCGACTTGCCCATTCTGTCAATGAAAAGAATGAGACGGTTAGAAAAGAAAGAAAGAGAATTAATTTGACAACATGGAGAAATTGGTAGGAAAGTATATGTATATATATATGGAAAAGGCCGTTAATTCACGATCAACAAAACAATTCCCAATGCTCACATTATAATGCCAAATCATATTTCATTTACTTTTATTTTTATTAATGTTTTAAAAAAAAGTTGATTTTATAACTTAATTAAAATCTTTGAGGTTGCATGGGGCTCTCACCTATCGGCCATTCATATCGTTGATCAATCGCTATGTTGGGGACACGAGCCACCTTGAGCCATTCTTTTCCTTTTTGACATTTCAGCTCTTCCTTCAACACACGATCACAGTTCACTATGCTCAAAAGACGAAGGGAGGCAGGGAACCCCTCTTCTGGCATGTACCTGAGCTTTGGACAGTCGATGATCACCAATTGTTCAAGGGAGGTGAGGTGTTCAAACCCCTCCTTGTCCAATGATTTCAAATTTCCAATTGATTTGATACAAATATAGGTCAGAGTGGTGGGTAGCAAAAACTCCCCAGGAAAAAACTCCAGATGATCATCTTTTGATTTGTCGTCCTCCATTTCCAAACATTCAAGAGAGGGGAGTGTTTGCAAACCCCATCCCTTCCGGTTTGCATGGAGTTTCTTACAAGTCAATATCACAATTTTTTTCAGATTCAAAGGCAACCCCCCTTCTGGAAACGACTGAACTTCTGAACAATTTACTAACTCTAAAAAACGAAGAGACGAAAGGGATAGGTGCATCTTACAAGGCATTGACTTCAAGCTCTCACAATTTATGAGGGAAAACGTTGCAAGGTTAGGGGCACGCAATCCTCCTTTTGGAAAAGATACAAAATTAGGACATCCCAATATTTTTATGTTTGATATCACTAAATCACCTCTATGTTGTTCCAAAGATTGCAAATTCCTGCACCCATTGATTATAAGCCACTTCAACTTTGGGAATAGGTCTAATGGAAAGGACGTAAGAGTATCACAACAATTTATCAACAACAATGTTTCAAGGGATGAATATTGCCGGTGCATGGGGAGCTCTAACTTACAATTGTTGATCTCAAGTTTGGCCAATGAAGGAGGATGTACAGGCAACTTTGCTCTCAGCTTAGGGCAGTCCGTAATATACAACTCTTCAAGTTGAGAAAAAATTTCAACTTCATTTTCGCCACCCGAGTGAAGCCATGTATCCCAATTCGACATATTCACCAACCTCAGAAATTTCAAACTTACAAATGGCTTCATTGAAGAATTACTACTATTTCCATAAAACTCTACACCCACAATAACAACTCCATCAACCCATCAATGTAGAGTTTATTAAGAAACGGTAGCTGCCCAAGGGGTGGCAAGGTACTACAATATTTGCAGTTTATTAATTTCAACTCAGACAATGAAGTAAGCCCTCCTATCCAATCTGGAAAACTTTTCCCGCTGTAGCAGTTGATGGAGAGACTTTTCAAGTTTTCATGGGGCTGCAGATTTTCAAGTACCCGTCTTTGTCTTTCCGAAATACCAATTACTTCTTCTCTAGCATTCCATTGTAACACCAACTTCTCGAGGTAACCCTTATCCTTCAAGCTTGCATCCAAAGCATCATCGGCTGATCTAACATTTTGGAGCTCTTTAATTAAAAGCTTTCCCCGAAGATTTTTTAGTTTTCCCAATTCTCCAATGCTAGCCCCACTGGCACTGTCATGTTTGCTGACGACGAATTTTGGCAACGTCTGGAGACAATTTAATCTACTCATTTTTATCGGCATCTCCTGTAAATTGTCAGTTCCATCAATTTCAAGATGACGTAAATTAATGAGTTTCCACATATCTCTTGGAAATCTATCCAACTTCCAACAACCTGATAACTTCAACGTTTGCAAATTGCACAAATTACATATGGAATCGGGCAACCTATTAAATTGTGCCCAAGAAACATCCAAATAACGTAGATATTTCATCTCGCCAATTGAATCAGACAACATAGTAATCCTATAGCCTATGCTGCCAAGGGAGAGAACTCTTAAGCACAATATTGTCCTTGGCATTTTGTTTTCCCAATACGGTATTCCTGAAAAATGTAATTTAAGGAAAGTGCGCAATTGTTTGGCCTTTAGAAGATCACCTTCAATATGCTGGAATGGAGTCCAACTGGAACATGATATATAGCGAGTCATCTTCACAATTTTTTTTAAACTATCTGTGCCAAATTGCCCAGCCACGGATTTTGCCAAGTCGTTGACAAGATCATGCATTACAAAACCTGACTTAGCTTTACGACTTGATTGTTGAAATAATGATCTTGATACAAGAGCATCGAAGTAACGATTGCCAACTTCTTCCATAGTTTCTATTTCGGATTGTTGCAAGAAGCCTTCCGCCATCCATAATAAGACTAATTCATCTTTCTCAAAAAAATGATCTTTTGGGAATATCGAACAATAAGCAAAGCATCTTTTTAAATATGAGGGGAGATACGTATAACTTAACCTCAAAGCCGGAAGAATGTGTGTCTCCTCCTCGGGAAGATCCCATAAATTGCTTTTCAATATATTCGTCCATCTATCGACATTTTATTCAGACCACAAGAGATTGCCAATGGCTTTGATTGCTAAAGGTAGACCTTCGCACTTTTCCACAATTTGTGTACCTATTTCTTTTATCTTTGGATCTGCGTTAGAGCTACCATTACGAAATGCATGCTTTTCAAAAAGTGACCAACAATCATCCTTTGGTAATAGCTCTAGATGAAGAGTTGCAATTGCCTTCATGGCCAATGCAACGCTTTTATTCCTTGTGGTGACAAGGATCGTACTTCCTCGAGTCCCATAGTGCAAGAGTTGGCTTAGGAACTCCTGATGAATGGGTTTCTCACTCCAAACATCATCCAAAACAAGGAGAAATTTCTTCCCGTTCAAATTCTTCTTTAGTGTAACTTGAACCTGCTCTGGATTCTTAAATTCAGGACAAGGTAAAGAAGTTGCTGCCTCTATTATAGATTTCTCTACCATGGGCATAGCAAATTCTTCTGAAACACAAAACCATATTTTAAGGTTGAAATGTTGTTCCACCCGACTGTCATTGTATGCCAGTTGAGCAAGGGTAGTCTTGCCGATTCCCCCCATGCCAACGATGGCAATCACGCACATTTCATTTCCTCTCACATCAGACGAGAGCAATAAGTCAATTAATTTTTTCTTGTCCTCATCCCTACCAAAAGTGTCGGACTCCGAGACGTAAGAAGTGGACAGCCTTTGATCTGGATATTGTTTTCCCCCAACTCCTACTTGTAGACCCATAAAATCCTTTCGTTCTGCTAGATCGTTTAGTCTATCAAGTACGTCTTCTATTTTTGGCTCTACTTCGTTGACAAAAATATCAAGGAGAGTACGAGAGATGCATTCTCGTACCTTTTCTAGTGCAGTGGTACTAGATTCAGCGTCCAGCTTTCTTTGCAAGGCTTCAGTAGCAATCTCATCCAAGATGTCCTCCGCGTCGAAGAGAACATCCTTCAACTCGTCAACCCAATCTTTCACGAAAGGATTCGTAAGTTGCTTTTCTTCCGCGTCTGCAAGCACAGCATTCACAGACAGCACTGCTGTCTTCAATTTCCTTAAGAGTCTTACGGGTTGTTTTCTTCCCTGCATGAAGTCAAGCACCTCTGGAGATGCCATTCTGTCAAACAACACGTTGAGTGAAGCAGAGAGAACTGCCAAACCCACCGTAGCCATGTTTTTCTTCTTCGAAATGAGAGAAATCACGGGAAATGAAGGAAGGTTTTTTTTTTTTGCAAACAGCAAAGCAAGCTCAGGTTGCAAGAAAAGTCTTACTATAATAAAATTAACAGTACTGCTACATACCCCCGGGTATGTACCCCGCCGCGGCCTCGCGGCTGACTGCCACGTCAGCCGCTAATAATATTAAAAAAAAAAAAAAGAAAGACAAAAACAAAAGAAAACATAACGCGGGGAGGGAGGGAGATTTTATTTGAAAGAAAACAGAACAGCTGCGTGCGATGCCAGGAATTGCTCATCTGCTGCATTTCTGATTTCTGGGTAAGAGAGATCTAAAGGTTGTTGTTTTAGCTTGTCGTTCTAGCTTATTTTTGGGATATTAGCTTGTTGTTCAGTTTCTCATAAACAAAAACAAAAACTGTCCTAATTTATGAGATTTCTCACCCTTCACCGATTTGCAACGGCTCCGACGACCGGCGTCTACGTGAGGACGCCACTTCCACAAACCTGCTATAGGCTCGTCCTTCTCGCAGCTCCCTCTCACTTGGATTAGCAATTTTTCAGGTACTGTTAGCAATTAGATATCATTTATTTAGAACATTTTTTTTTTTTGTGAACCTATCATTTATTTTGGGGTTGTATGATTTTGACTAGAGTTGGTTGGCTATTTAGTACGAATAGAGAGTGAAACTTTGGTCAAAATCAAAAACCAACCCCTCATTAACAATGAATGCAAAATCCATTCTTTGGGAAATATATAGACAGAAAGTGTGGTTGGTAGAAGTGAGAATTGGGCATTCCAAAGTCAGCCATATATGTCTGGTTTATGCAGGCTGTTTGATCATGAGTTGCCATTCGTTTTTCAAAGTCATCAAAGCTGTTTGATCATGAGTATAGTGTCTGTATTATGTATAAGTCAATGTGTGGTTTCTGACTTCATTTGCATTTGCTTGTTAGTTTGGTGCATCTCACTTATTGTGGGTGAATATTATTTATCATATTCAAAATTAATGGAACTTGTATTGGAAAAAAGTCTCAACCCTGTAATAAAGAAAATAACCCAATAACAAATGATTCTCTTTTTTTTTTTCTTCTATTTCCTGTATTTTGAGCAGGGGAATAAAGGTTTTGAGGGGGTGGCCAAGTTTGATAATGCTTTGAAATAATCTATATAATATTCTAGAGTTTTCCCAAGAAATAATCCAACAAATATAAATTAATACTATTTACAAACAAGCTTTTTCTATCACCAATAAACCCCTAAGCTTTTTAGGAATATCAGTGAGCACTAGAAATTCTCAACATGCCTAAACTAAACTGCGTACTTCGCTCGAGCGGTGTGTCGAGCGCCACTCGAGCGAACAATCATATGAACATTGGCTCGAGCGGAGTGTCGAGTGAGGGTCAAGCGAACACTAGGATTTGTTTCTCGCTCGAGCGGAGTGTCGAGCGGTACTCGAGCGTACCACTCTGCCTGACTTCGCTCGAGCGGACTTGACTTGGCTCGAGCGAACTTTGGCTCAAGCCAACTTTCAGCAAACACCTTTTCAGCTCCAAAACCAATCAAGTCCGCTCGAGCTATTCAAATTATTTATAAATGCTTTTAAATTAGAAAATTGTCTTTTTATTCCTTCCTAGATGCTTACATGATAAGGAGTGATTTTCAAGATATTATTTGTTTTTTAAATATTTTAAATATTTTAAGGTATTATTCAACGTCTTTGTTGTACTAATTATTAGCATGGGAAACGGAAAAGAACAGCCAACTACAGGAGATGGTTCTAGGACAAATCTCCCAACTGAGGTATGTATGTTTTATGATTTAATATATCAATAACATTTGTATTGTTGAGTTGATAGTTATTTCTTAAATATATCAATAACTTTATCTAATAACATGTTAGGCCATACCATCAAGTAGTACGACCATCCCAAATTACATGCCTGGTTACTTTGGACCAGCGCCTATGTGGTCACCAACTTTTTTACCATATCCGGTTGGCAACCAATATCCAACCATCACACAGGTCCTGATAATTGATAATGATTTATTCTTAAAAAGCTAGTTTCTTTGCACGTGACTGGGCAAAAAAATTAAGTTGGCTTCTTTGCAAGAGTTTAATATTGGTCTATTTGTGTTTATTGCAGAATGCTGGTTACCCATTTCAACATATCATGGAACCTTCGATTCCAACCAGCAATACAAGCTCCGCCACAAGCAGAATAGTTGGTTTAGAGGATAATAGACCTGATGGTGGGGAAACTGAAGTGCCATGTACTAAGAAACATGATGATGGTAGTGCCAAGAAACCAGAGAATGTCCAAGTGGATGATGATGATACGATTGAGGAGCCAAAGTCGGGAATGGAGTTTAATTCCCTTGAAGATTTAGTAAGTTATTATAAGGAATATGGTAAGAAATGCGGGTTTGGAGTGATGAAAAAACGGACTAAAAGGGAAGAAGATGACTCCGTTAGATATGTCACCCTTGCTTGTGCCCGCAGTGGGAAGGCCCGGAATAGGCCGTTAAATATTGCCAACCCACGTCCTACAGGAAAGACGGAATGTAAGGCAAAGATTAATGCCTTGAGGCAAGATGGAATGCTTCGGTTGACGACAGTACATAATATCCATAACCACGGCCTCAGTCCAAAGAAATCCCGCTTCTTCCGATGTAATAGAAAAGTTAGTGATGCCGTCAAAAGAGTGCTAGATACAAATGATTTGGCTGGCATCCGAACGAATAAGAGCTATGGATCTCTTGTTGTTGGCGCGGGTGGATTCGAGAATTTGCCATTTTTGGAGAAAGATTGTCGTAATTATATCGACAAGGCTAGACATCTACGACTTGGCGCAGGTGGTGCTGGAGCGCTCTGAGAGTATTTTTTACGGATGCAGTACAAAAATCCTGGATTCTTTTATATGATGGATATAGATGATGACGGGAGGTTAAAGAACGTCTTCTGGGCAGATCCCCGTAGCAGAGCAGCGTACCAATATTTCGGTGATGTGGTAACATTCGACACCACATACCTAACGAATCGATATGGGATGCCTTTTGCACCATTTGTTGGTGTAAACCATCACGGACAGTCAATTTTGTTGGGAGCGGGCTTGATTTCCAGTGAGGATACCGAAACCTTTATCTGGTTATTTGAGACATGGTTGCAATGCATGGATGGTATCGCTCCTGAAGCTATTATCACTGATCAGGATAGAGCGATGAAAAATGCAATCGCAATTGTTTTCTCAAAAGCTCGACATAGATTTTGTCTTTGGCATATATTGAAGAAAGTCCCCGAAAAGCTTGGCTCATACGGTTCCTACAAAACTGGGATGAAAAATGCACTGATGAAATGTGTATATGACACCCAACGAGTTGATGAGTTTGAGAAATGTTGGGATGAGTTGCTTACTACTTACAACTTACATGAGAATGCATGGCTGCAAAGCTTATACGTTGAACGTGAACATTGGGTACCCGCATTTTTGAAAGAGTGTTTTTGGGCTGGAATGAGTACAACACAGCGAAGTGAGAGCATGAATGCATTTTTTGACGGTTATGTCCATTCTAGGACAAACTTGAAGGAATTTGTAGACCAGTTTGATAATGCTTTGAAAAAAAAGATTGAGAATGAAAATCTCGCGGACTTCCAGTCATTTAATGTCACCATCCCTTGCATATCAAGATCTTCGATTGAAAAGAGGTTTCAAGAGTTGTATACGAATGCTAAATTCAAGGAAGTTCAACAGCAAGTCAACTCATTGACTTGAATCCAAAGTTACATAGTGATGGTGCAATGAAGACATATATCGTAGATGATGAAGTTTGTTTGGAAGAGTTCACTAAGCTAGTTAGACATTTTGTGGACTTTAGTGAGGGAGATGCTGTTGCAAAGTGCTCTTGCGGATTATTTGAGATGAGGGGGATATTGTGTCGGCATATTTTGGCCGTATTTAGGTGTAATGATATTAAATTTTTGCCTGAAATATACATTTTAGAACGATGGAGGAAGGATATTAAAAGGCGATACACATTAATCCACAGTAGTTATGATGCAGGGGAACAACGGGCAGATTCAAATAGATATTCAAGTCTTTTAAATATCTGTTATCAAATGATTACTCATGCAGCGGCTTCGAGAGAGCATACTGAGGATGCAAGAAATAAGTTATATGCAATGATTGATTTGTATCGTGCCAATCAAGAACCTCCATCGATGACTGAAATTGGTTCCAATGTTGATAGTACGGCAAAACCCACTACGGGAGGTGGTTCTACAGAAATGAAAAGTCCACGTATTGTACGAGACAAAGGCAGACCTCCATCTCTGAGAAGAGCATCCAGGATGGAGATAGACATGCAGAAAGCTAAAGCAAAGACGAAGAAAGCACCAACAAAGGGGAAGCGTAAAGAGGTGCGAATATTCTTTTATTGGGCCCTTATTTTATTTATATTTTATTGATGAAGAAGATGATTTAATGTATTTTTTGTTTGTTAAATAATTATTAGCGGGATGGAGGAGATACCCCTGTCGTGGAAGTATCTCGAAATTTATTTAGCCTTTCTGAGATGGATCTCTCCAATGTTGGACACATGCAGGTATAATAAATAAGTTTATATTTATTATTGTTTTCCATGATTTGGCTATATATTTACGTTTGATTTCCAGCAGGCTGTTCCAGAAAGAGAAAGCGTGGGTATAGACATTACTGGAACCCAACCCCGAGAAATAGTGATGCAGAGTCAAGAAAGCGTAAGTGGTTCAAGACTTTTTTTCAAGTGTTGCATACTAATATCTATCACCGCAAATCGCAATAATATATTTTTTTGTTTATTATTTACAGATTCAATTTGGGTTAGATGGATCACAACCGTTGCAATGATGGGTTCCCAGTTATCTTTTTCTATGTATTGAATGTATTGCGCAAGTTCGCTTTGTTTATGGAAAGTTTGTTTGAGGGAGGGACTTTGTTGTGAACTTGTGAGGGGCTTTGTAATGAAGGAATGAGAAGAAAATGTTGTGGTTGTAATGATTTAAGTTTGATAAATTTGTTGTGAACTGAATATATTTTGTGTATTTCCTTAAGTTGATAACCGCATATATTTTGTGTATTTGATTTTGTGTATTTCATGAGAAGTTAGCTTTTGCTTGTGCATAGCTGAAAATCTGCTATCATGGACAGGTCTCAACAATATCCATACTGCTTGTACTCTTAAGATAATTACATTATGCTTGATACATAATGTGACTGCATGCCATTTTCTCATGTAAATCTGTATGCATGGAAATTACAACTAAAACAGAGTGATATGGACGTTAAATTATCTCAGGCTCACTTGATGTTATTTTCTCATGTGACTGCATGCCAATTTCTCATGTAAATCAGGTGCACTTGATGGAATAACAAATATATTTGAGATACTTAGAATCCGAGTAAGAATGTTCCTGTACTTCATTGTGACTCAAATTCGTGTAATTTTGGGGCTGTTGAATGAACACACTTCTAATAAATATTACAACAGAAAAATTACAATTAATTCTGTGAGCAGTTACACTTACAACCAGAAAAATAACAATTCATTTTGTGCGCAGTTCATAAACTTAAAACCAGGAAAATCACAACCAATTCTATGAGCAGTTCATACACTTACAACCACAAAATTTACAACCAATTCCTGCAGTTGTTACACTTGCAACCTAAAAAATTTACTACTTCATACACTTATACTCGAAGTTCGGGAATTGGCACAATAATACACTTCTACTCGAACTTCATTTCCGTCAATACAAAACCCAAACTGCTTGATGGCTAATACAAATGTACAAGTCCAATACCTAAACATAGAACTACTAACAACATTCCCAAATTACTTACATAACACTAGGTAAAATATATGTACAAATGCAAAACAAGAATAAATCCGAAGTAGCATGCCTAAACGCCTCATTTTAGCTTCTTCTGCATTAAGCACCAACTCATTTCGCATAACCTCGTCGCTTTTATTGGATAGTACCATCTGCACCCTCTCGAGGCTATCCACTATCTTACGAAGCTCAATCTCCCTCTTTTTGAGCAGCTCGAGTATCTTTCCACCTCTTTCTCTTTCTTTAACAGTTCATCCATTCTTTCTTGAACTTGTAGCTCAGTCACTTCATTACCATCCAACCACTTGAAAAACTTACAGTATGGTAAGCCCTGCTCATTTCATACATATATTAGAAATTAGAAATGTATAAACTGTACATCATATTAAATGATTATATATAAAAAAAATATTTAGGCAACAAATAATGTAGTTACCTGGGTATTGTACTTTGAACACCCTAAGAAGGGTCGTCTAGGATTTTTTGCAGTAGTTGACCATTTCAATGTGGCTTCGAGCTCGCAGAAGCACAATGATTTTCCCAACATACGTTTGGGAAAAGGTGAAGAAGATATTGATGAAGATGATGATGACATTCTAAGATGAACCCCCATAAAAACAAGCAAAACAGAAAAGAGTAATCACACCAGTCTCCAAAAAAAAAAAACCCATACTGTAATGTAACCTCTATAGAGTCATAAAAGTGATTTCAAGTGTAACTTAGAACTTTTTGAACACCCTAAGTAACTCGAGCACTATGCTAAAATTGAACCAGTGACCTCTTCTAACACCCCATTCTAATTAGGATTGGAATATCCAAACATCATTTGAGTAACCACGTCTTAAATTTTGACTCTATTATTTTAATAATCAAAATTCCTATGCCATGACATGGACCAAAATTCCTTTGAGTAACCACAATGATCTTTTGTTAGGAACAATCCTGATGATCAAATGAGAAAGCACAACAGTGACATGGACCAACAATAAAGCAAAGAAATTCTAGACGCACAGATGAATAAAATTCAATATGCGAAAAATATAAATAAACCAAAGCAAAATCAAACAAAATCTCCAAATCAAATAATCAACACTTAAAATCACAAGCACAAAGCATGATTCATAAAACAAGAAAAATTTATTCTTAAAAAACCTGGGGGGTTATCGAGCCTCCTGAAGTTTTTTTTTTTCAATATGCATTTGCCATGAGTATCAATTGCACTATGTTTTCCTTATACATAAGCTAATAATTCTGGACGCACAGATGAATAAAATTCAATATGCGAAAAATATAAATAAACCAAAGCAAAATTAAACAAAATCTCCAAATCAAATAATCAACACTTAAAATCACAAGCACAAATCAATATTCATAAAACAAAAAGCATTTATTCTTAAATCACCTTGGGGGTTATCGAACAGAGAGAAGTTCAGTTGCCACCAGGTTCGTGTCCCGTCGCGAGGTGAGGATGACGGGGATGGAGGTTCGGGGGTTAGGGTTTGTGTGGGTTTGCGAGGCCTTGGAGAAGAGAGAATGGGAGCAGAGAAGCGGAAAATGATTGTGATGCCCTAGGCATTTTCTGATTTTGAGAGAAATATAAATCGACCTCAACGATTTTGATGCAGGTTCGGGGGTTAGGGTTTGTGTGGGTTCTCAAAATCTTGGAGAAGAGAGAACTGGAGGAGAGAAACAGAAAACGATTTTGCAATTTTGAGAGAAACGGTCTTCGACTAGTTTGATTTTGATGCAGGTTCGGGGGTTAGGGTTCCAGTGGGTTCGTGGTGTTCTTGGAGAAGAGAAGCAATCAGAAACAGAGAGGGATGCGGGGGGAGGAACAAAATGAAAACCGAATGCTTTATTGGTTTAATTAATAAAACGGCTGCGTTTAATCACTTATGCCACGTAGGCACTGAGGCCGCACCGGGGGTATCTCGCGGTTGGCTTTAGAGTTTTCCTAAAATTAAATAGGAGAAATGTCAGTGGCACATGCTCTGGTCATGGGTCATTGACTGATTGGTCATTGATTGAATTTCTGAGAAAGTTCGTGTGAGAAAATGGGGAAATGGCTGACGCGGTTTAAGTAGGTAGTCTGTCATATTCATGTCAAGATAACTCATGACCTTTTCTAAGAAAATCCTTTTCTCAGTGCTTCATTCCATTAACCTTTTCTCATCTGGCAGCTCTCAAAGAAAACATTTTATTTCACTAACCTCTCCTGGCCCGTTTTCCTGTTAATATGGTAGATAAGATGTCTTTCTTCTTTAATTCGGAACAAAAAAGGTTGGCGATACTAATACAAGTTAATATATAGCTACACAGCCTATTCTTGATCCAACGACATTAGTGTAGGAAATGATGCAATATTCAGTAATTCTCTTGGGATTTTTATATCAATGGATCATGGAAATGGAACCTTTGAAAGTTGAACGAGCAATCTGATCTATAATTCAAGATCAACTCATCAACATTATTGCCAATCTCTTTAAACAGAAGCCAGTATCTTTTTTTGCCTGAAAAATTATCTTCTATTCCTGCTTTTCTATTTTTGTTTTGTTCTTATTTTCCTTCATGCATAGATTGGGCCACAAAGTAGTCCGGAGGGAAAGAAAGGATAGTCAAAAGTTTCTTTACTTGATGAACATCCTCCACAAAATCCTTATCTAAATATATTGTGTCACAAAACTAAACATTATAAAAAAATTTGCGATATTTGAAAATGAGAAGCATTATTGCTTCTTTTCCGAGAGGCCAGATGGAGTTGGCGCTATGAATATCCTGCTGTCGATGGAGTGAACGTGGCCAATATTTCAAACATGACTCTCTTTCAGTATTTATCTTTTATTATTTTATCTGTCAGTTGGCACATGCTTTGGTCATTTGAGCATTTATTGACTGGTGGTTAGCTTTGATGATTTCCATCAATAATGTTTATGCATAGTTGATCATTTGAGAAAAAGAGAGATGACAACTGTTTATGTAAGACACTTTCACTGCTAATGCAGAGTAGCCACTAGCCAGCTATAAGTTGCAATTATCCTACTTTTTCAAATTGCCCGTCCTGATCACATGGCTTACCACGAAAAGAATGGGAACTTCGTGGACATTGCCTTTGCGGACATTACCTTAAAACCGAATCGTATTCATCGATTTTGTATTCTTAAAAGTTGATTATACATTAATTATTCTTCTAAATTAATATATCTAATTTTATCGATTTCAGTCTAATTCGATCCGATTTTTTAGTTTTAATAAATTGTAAATTTGTCATAAAAAAATCTGTTTATAAAAAAAATATTTTAAAAAATCTATTTTATTAAAAATTTATTACTATTTATAAAAATCTGCTTTATAAAAAAATCTGTTATGTAAAAGAAAAAATTGTTGTAAAAAAACTGCTATAAAACAAAAATTGAAAACATAAATCTACTGTTAAAAAAAAATCTACTATAAGCCTATAAATATAAATATATAATAGTATTAATATAACTATCAATATAACTATATCACTGATAGTTATACTAATACTAATAGTAGTAGTATTAGGGCGTAAAATCATGTAATTAATATACTAATATACATTATTATACTAATGTATACTAATTAATTAAAGCAAAATGTAATTAATATACTAATGTATTATGTATTTTTAAAAAAGAATATGTTGAGAGTTTATTAGGCCATAAAATGTTATTAATATATATATTTTATGTTTAAAGCATATGATCAAATAAATTTTCATGTTTAAGATTAAAATTTTATGTTATAAAGTATAATAACATTAATATATAATTATAATTTATATTATCATATATATTATATATAATTATATATAATATTAAAAAAAACTTAAAATATATAATATAGCGAACCGGTCCGGTCCGGTACTAAAAAGCATAGAACTGGAACCAGACTGGTACTGGCCGGTTTTGAAACTAAGGGAACTGGTTCCAAACTGGATCGGTCCAAAACCACACCGGTTCGGGCCGGTCCGGATCGGTTTTCTAATTTTTCGGTTAATTTTTACACCCCTAACTCTAGCCTCCATTGAATGTAAGCATTTTGCAATATCTTCTAGTGAAGTAGAAGTTGAAGTAAAGATCTTCTCAAAATATTCCTTGAAAGCACTCTTGATGTCTGCTATCTCTATCAATGTTCTATTTTGGAAATCTCTAACTTGCTTAGTGAAGGAAAATAAATTCAACTAAGGCCTCATTTGGCTACACAGATGAGATGAGATAAAAGTTGAAAGTTGAATAAAATATTATTAGAATATATTTTTTTAATATTATTTTTGTTTTGAGATTTGAAAAAATTGAATTGTTTATTATATTTTATGTGGGAGTTTGAAAAAATTGAAATGATGATATGAGATGAAATGAGATGAGATAAAATTGTTTAGTTTTATGTAACCAAACCAGCCTTTAGTCTTCTTGCTTGTAGGGTGGAGGTAGCAAACCCAACTTAGTCCTCAAATAAACAGGGTTCCCAAGCTCTCGACAGTTCTAGCTTAGGATTATCATTGTGATTGCCGGGGTTGCCTAGCAGCCTCCTCCAATACATTAGAATTTTTTTCATTTCTACCATTTTGCCCTAATCTGACCTTCTTAGACGTTGTTAATTGGGATTCTACACTATCCTCATCACCAAAGCCCTTTTCTTTGCTATACTACTACTCAGGGTCAAAGATCGTACATTTTGCTCTTACTCTTCTCTTCCAATTGCCTCTTACTTGATCCTTTCTTGTCTACAACTGTTCATTTGTGGTGTGAACTTCATGCCTGATCTCCTCAACTTAACTAGTGATATCATGTTCATGGTCCCTTTGGAAAACTGGCCCACCCAACCATTTTTACCTTCTTTCATATTAGTCCTTCTTTCTTAATATATCATGCAATCTCCCATGATCTTCTCCCATATTTCCATTTGTAAATCATCTGCTAATTCTACCATATCTTCATTTTGAAATCCTCCCTTTAATCCTTCCACACTCTCTATTGTTTTGTTTCTACTCACCACTCCTCTGAAATTCTTTCCTTTTTTCTTACTCTTTCCAAAGTAATTGCCTAGCTCACTGACCGTCATCGCTGTTGGACTTGAACCAGAATATGGATAGCCACCACCCTTCCATAACTACCTTGTTTTGTCCTTTTCTACTCCGCCAAAATCCCTTTTGGCCTTTGTATGGTTTGCAGATTAATGTCACCTCACGGAAGGCTCTACTCTAAGCCACAACCCAAATTGATTTGTAAACTCGACCGCAGTGTCCCTTTACTTGTCCCTTTCCTGGCATCCCTGGGGACCATGTAGGATCCATCCACAACTGAAGTACAATCTGAGCAATTTTTTATATTTAAGAGGAATCCATACTCTACTACCATTCAAATTGACTGTTCGACCTCTAACGATTAGTTTTGTTAATTCAATATTTATTTTTACATGGAGGAAGTTCCCCCAAACCACACCGTCATCTTGCACATCCACCTCTAGTACTTCACGAATTGTGCCTCCTATTTGCTTTCCACTATCTTGGGACATGACCACAAGAGGTAGATTATGGAGTTGTACCCAAAATGATTCGTGATCAAATCTCATCTTGCTTGGTTGAGTAAAACCATTGAAAGGTTTTATGATGAAGAAGTTGTTATCAAATAGTCATGGCCTACCATCCTTTACTCTCTGTTTATGTGCATATGTTGTTAAAGTAATGATAAAGACGTTTGGCCCGAACTCCAGGACAGTAGCCAGTTTACTCACCTTCCACATTTTCTGTAACATGCTAAAATTATATTTCAGGTTTATAAATAAATCATTTAGTTATTATTTTTATTTTTATTATTATTTTTATTAATATTAAGGTTTTATTATTATTATATTTTAAAAAAATCCAAAATTTTTATTAAGTTTTATCGGATGTAAACACTAGATTGAATCTCTAGTGATTTGATAAGAATTGAGTATGAACAATATCTTTATTGCAATGAAAATGACAAACTGTTCAACCTATGTTTACAAGGAACCATATACATTTTAAATATAGACTTTAAACTCTATTCTAGGAAACTAGCTAATGTTATGGCTCAACAAAATCAACAATTATAGAGAATTGATTTCAAATATATGATGACTATTACAAGTATGATTTTTGGCTAGCTGGCAAACTTTTGATCCTTGGCTTGATTTGTGGAATCTTCCTTTATACGCCCCCGCAAGATGGGATTGCCATCAGCAAGGCCAATGTTGTTTCTAAGTTGTTCTGTGCATTGCTTTGATAGTGGTTTTGTTAGAAGATCTGCAAGCTGGTCCTGTGTATTTACATGATGAACTTGGAGTGTCCCTTTTTGAACTATATCTCTCACAAAGTGGAGATCAATTTGAATATGCTTCATTCAAGAATGTTGGACCGGATTGAAACTCAGTTGAGTGGCTCCCAAGTTATCACAAAGTAGCTTTGGCGTGGATGAGATAGGATACCTGAGTTCTTTGAATAATTGAAGCAACCAAATGGTTTTAGATGCTGCATTTGCAAGGGCTCTATATTCAGCCTCAGTTGATGATTTAGCAATTGCTCTCTGTTTTTTGGAACTCCAAGAAATTGGGTTTGTGCCAAGGAAGCTTATATAAGCAGAAGTTGAAGTTCTATCATCAAAGTTCCTTACCCAATCCGCATCAGTGTAGGTTGTAAGAGTCGATGAGCTGGTTTTTCAGATGTGAATTCCATGAAAAATTGTTTGTTTCAAGTAACAAAGGAATCGTTTCACAGCTGTCCAATGAGTTGTAGTGGGTTTATGCATGAACTGAGAGAGTTTATTCACTACAAATGAGATGTCTGGCCTTGTAAGAAAGAGATATTCGGTGTTGTCAACTGAGCTGGTTCCATCAATAAGTTTGAGGGCTGTGGTGGTTGACAATGGTGTAGACACATCTTTTACACCAAACATATTAGTTTTGGACAGGACATCTCTAATGTATTTATGCTGGGACACAAAAAGACTCAGATTTCGTAGGTATGACTTCCATGCCCAAAATGAAATGAAGCTGTCCCATGTCTTTTAAAGAGAAATAGTTCCCAAGTTTTGCAATGATGGAAGCAACAAACTGATTGCCATTACCAGTTATGACTAAGTTATCCACATATACCAACAGAAAACATGTAACAGAGCTGGTTTTATAAATAAATAATGAAGAATCTGCTTTAGAATCACAAACCCAAGCTCAATAATGGTTTTCTTGAGGGCTGAATACCAAGCTCTTGAAGCTTGTTTCAGGCCATAAATGGCCTTGTGTACTTGACAGACATGGTTAGGCTTAGATCCTTGAATCTCGAAGGTTGCACCATGTAAACATTCTCAGTGAACATTCCATGCAAGAATGCATTGTTGACATCAAGTTGTCTTAGATTCCACCCCTACATAACAGCAATCGTCGATAGTTTTTATTGTTGTTGGGTTATTGAAAGGGTGGGGTTGTGTTCTACGGGCTCAGTGAGTTCTGCACAAGGGAGATGTGCATCCGTGTTGGGAGAGATCATGGAGTGAGTGGGCTCACTCGTGTGGGACTCATGTGGTGCGATTAAGAAAGGAGAGCTGAAATTAGGCAAATTTGGAGGAGAGAAATTAAGGCAATTACCTGAGGATGCAGCGGAAGACGGCGAGCTCTCAGACTGCACTGGTGGTGGTTGCGCTAGGAGCATCGTCAAGATGGGCATCATAGGAGGCAGGGAATCGGTGTGGGTTTTGTGGGGCTGGAGGGGGCTCTTGGATTCATCGAAGATGACGTGCCGAGAGAGGCAAATGCATTTTGTGTGGAGATGAAGGCACTTAAATGCATTTTGTGTTTGAAAATAGCCCACAAACAGACATAGAATGGATTTGGCCTGGAGCTTATTAGAGTTATAAGGTTGGGTTAGAAGAAAACAAAGACATCCAAATTTTCTTAATTTAAGATAATTTGGAGTCTGTTGAAATAAGGCCTCAAAGAGTGGTTTATTGGCCAATACTGGTATAGGTTGCCGGTTAATGAGATAGACAGCCATTTGAAAAAGCATGGGGCCAATAGGACAAGGGTAGAGAAGCGTCTTGTAATAAGGTTAAACCCGTTTCAACAAAATGACGATGACAAGACGTTCGGATACCCCATTTTGTTGTGGTGTATGAGGAGTGGTGGTATAATGACTAATTCCATGAATGGAAAAATATTTTTTGAGTGCCACAAATTCACCACCATTATCGGAGTAAAAACATTTAATTTTTCTTTGAAAATGGTTTTCCACAAGATTTTTAAATTGTGGAAAAATGGTGCTTACTCTGGATTTATTTTTTAAGGGGTAGAATCACATATATTTGGTAAAATGGTCAACCAAAATCAAGTAATATTTGAAACCATCGATACCAATTGTATGGGCGGGACCCCAAACATCAGTGTAGATAAGACCAAGAGGTGCATTGCTTTTTAAACTAGTGGAACGAAATGGTTCTTCATGGGCTTTATTCATTGAACAAGACGTACAAAGATGAGACACATGGTCTTTTTTTATTGGAAGAGAAAAGGAGTTGATAAGATAAAGGACAATTTTTGAGAAGGATGTCCAAGCCTCTTGTGCCACCCATCAATCGATAACCGCTCATGCACGTTTGCAACCATTTTTTAGGGAGATTTCATCAGTGAGTCCGGAAGCATGTAAACATCATTTTCACATGCACTTTTGAGTAGAATAGCCCCTGTGATATGATCTTTGACAAGAAAGTAAGTGGGGTGAAATTTGAGAAAAACATTATTTTGAGTGGTAAAGTGTTGTATGAAAATTAAATTCTTTTGAATACTTGGAACACAAAGTATATCATTTAAATGAAATGTGCATGTTGGTGATTGAAATACAAAGAACCAATGTGTGAGACACGCAAACCTAAAACGTCACCTATAACGACTTCATATGTCCCATCATATTCCGAATGCACTAAGAGATTTGCCAAATCACCAGAAATATTATGTGAAGCAGCAAAATCAATGAGCCACTTAATGTCCTGCTGTGGAAAGGTGGAAACACAATTGGCAGTAGCTTCGAAAAAAGTCACTCGTGGACACTGCTTTGCAATGTGACCCAGTTGGTCACAGATTTGGCATTTGGGTTGGAAACGTCTCTGGCCATTCGACTTGCCTGAGTTATTGGCCTTCTTATTGTCACGTGGCCCATTGTTTGGGCGTGATTGACCCGAAGGCCCCTTAAATGATTGGGATTTGTTTAAGCCCATAAAAGAAATGTTGTTGCTTCCAGAGGAAGTAGATGAACCTGGGCGTCAGTTCGTGTAGTGGGCCATCGCCAACTGCCGCTGTGTGGAGGCGTCAAGATGACGCAAGTAGGCTTCATGATCCACGAGGAGATCGTGAAGCTCCTCAAAAGTGAGAGATTTTTCCTGAGCCCTAATCGATGCAGCAATTTCCCAATAATAGGATCCGAGACCATTGAGGATGTATAAAGTGAGATCATCATCTGAAATGGGATGATTAATAAGAGCTATTTCATCCGCAAGGGACTTCACGATATGCAGGTATTCCTGAATGGTTTGATTGCCCCTCTTGATCAGTGTTAATTCTTCTTTGAGTTGCATGGCCTTGGTTTGAGATTTGCTAGCGTAAAGGGTGTTTAATTTATGCCAAGCCTCCTGAGAAGTTTTGGCCACCGAAATGAGAGGAGTGATGGTTGTGGCGATGGATGCTAGGATAGCTCTTAGAATGAGCTTGTCCTGTCCTACCTAGTGTGTTTTGTGAAGGGAGGATGTGGGGATGTCTGTTTGGTGGGGGCAAGGCTTATCTCCGGTGACATAGTTTAGGAGGTTGTACCCAATGAGAAGAGCTTCAAATTGGACATGCCACTGGGGAAAGGTTGAGGGAGTGAGTTTATCATTGATTTAGGTGGAAATGTTGAGGGCAATCAAGGGGATATCGGTTGGGGATGAAGGATTCTGAGTGGGATTGGATGAAATGGGGATCGGATTCTTGTGAGAGGAGGGCTCTTCTGATACCATGATGAGAATTGAGTCTGAACATTATTTTTATCGCAATGAAAATGACAAACTGTTCAACCTATGTTTACAAGGAATCGTATACATTTTAAATATAGACTTTACAAACTAACTAACTAATGTTATGTCTAAATAAAATCAGCAATTACAGACAATTAATTTCAAAGATATAATGACTGTTACAAGCACGATTTTAGAATAACTGGTAGATTTTTTATCCTTGGCTTGATTTGTGGAATCTTCCTTGATATGATTTACTAGATTTTCCTAGTTAGTTTTATCTATACCAAAATCCATTTCAATTAAACCTCTCTACATTTCACGTCACTCCCTTCATTATCCCTCTATTTTCAGTGATCAGACCGCGTCTTCCTCCAGCAAACTTCCTAAAGCAGTTTAAATGGGACACGTTCAAGATGGTTTCTCTATTTATTCCTTCCCCCGTCTATATTTTCCAATCATAGAAAAGCATTAAGGACTACACAACTACTCATGCAAATCTGATTTGCTCTCCATCTTACTCAGAATCGACATTCATCATTTTTACCTTCAAAGACATTTTGAAAGGCCTCCCTCAGTGCTCCACCAATTGCGTCTCTTCCTCCCCGTAAGTTCTCTGTTTCAAAACTCCATCCCTAAGCTCCTTGTTTCTTGTTTGATAGCATCCAATGGTGTTCTCTCTCTCTCTCTCTCTCTCACTGCTTTTCAACCACGCCACCCACGGTCAATACTCAGCTTCATCGCATCGTGCCTTCATTGAGACAGTTCCTCTTCTGCTCGGTAAGCATTGCCACATTGGTTCTAGAATGGTTAAAGTTGCTTTATTTGGTCTTCAGTTTTCACAAAAGTAAGGGGACGTTTAATTCACAACACCTCTCAACTCCTCTCATCTTCATCATTACAACTTTCTCAAATTCCCACACAAAAAATAATAATTTTTTTTTTTCAAATCCTAAAACAACTTTCCTAAATTCTCACACAAAATATAATAAACAATTTAACTTTTTAAAATCCCAAACCAACTTTCTCAAATTTTCACACGAAATATAATAAACAATTTAATTTTTTTAAATCTCAAAATAATAATAATATTAAAAAATATTATTTAAAAAATATTATTTTTTACTATTCACAAACTATCTCAACTCATTTATGAATCTAAAGGATTCCTAAATTACTATAATTACAAGATGCTTTTAGGTCTTCAGAAAAGTACAAACCTATGTTCCTATAATTATAAGATTGCCATTTAAAGCCTCATTTTTCTCTCATTGCGAGTGGTTACTCTGCAAACTTAGTATTACTCAAGGGTAATCTTTAATTTTAATTACCTGCATATCCTTTAACACATGGCAGCTAACGTTGGGCTTAAAACTTATCCCCTGCCATGGTATTTTAGGCTTGATTTTTTACATGGTTGGTCTATCTACTTTAGAGATATTTTTTAAGCTAGGTTGAGTTGATATTTTTTAATTGGACTGAGTTAATATTTAAGTGGGCTGGTGTTATTTAAATAATTATATTAATCCAAAAATTCTATGATTTACATAAAATTTTCTATGTTATTCATTATTAAATTTTATATTGAAAGTTCGTTAAATTTTATAATAAAGAGTTTAAATTTATTTTGAATGCTTTAAATGGAGTAAATCTATTTTTATGAAATGAGTTTCCATTGTTATTTAATATATTTAAATACAATACATTTTCCTACTAAATTAATATATGTTATTAGTAATTAAATAATTTAAGATATAAACATTCATTGATTTTATATTAAACAGAATATTTATTCATTATATTGTACAGTATGAATTTAAATTAAGTAGGATATTAACACATGTTTTCTTAGACAGATTTAGTGATATTTAATACTTCATATAGGTAACGAGCTACGAAATGAGATTCAGGAAATAACGCTGCGAGGTAAGTAATTTGATCACAAATTAAGACTATCACATGTTAGCTTAAATTATTATTAAAGCTGATTCTTAATAGCTAATATTTATGTATCATGTATGTCATGATAATACAAAAATGTCATCTAGTATAGCACATGATCATGTCATTCTGCATCATGTTCAAATTCAGAAATTGTAATTTGTATGTATTATGTCATACATCTCATGTACATAAGACACGTAAGCTATCTTAAATTCAAGTCTAAGATCATATCAGATCAGTTAATCAGATGGTTATTCAGATGTAAGGTACCAATACAGTTTCAGGGTAGATGTGCAAGCCATAGACTCAAGCATGGTCCACCATAGTATGCCAGAATACTATCTGTGGCTCTCCTTACAGCCGCGAGACGTGGGGCCGGTGCACAACCTTGCACACAGGGTCAAGTGTGTTAACCAGTCAGATCAATCAGTTAAGTAAGATCAGTAAGTTAATTCAGATAAATCAGTCATGTATAGCATAAATATCAGTATGAACAATCATAAATTTAAGCTCTCGGCATAAAAATTTTATATTATTATTAAAGCCGATTATTGATAGCTAATATTTATGTATCGTGCATGCCATGATTATGCAAACATGTCATCTAGCATAGCACACAATCATGTCATTCTGCATCATGTTCAAATTCAAAAATTATAATTTTGTATGTATTATGTCATACATCTCATGTGCATAAGACACGTAAGTTATCTTAAATTTAAATATAAGATCAGATCAGATCAGTTAATCAGATGGTCATTCAGATGTAATGTACCAATGCAGTTTCAGGATGGATGTGTAAGCTATGGACTCAAACATGGTCCACCATAGTATGCCAGAATACTATCAGTGGCTCCTCTCGTAGCCGCGGGACGTGGGGCCGGTGCACAACCTCGCACATAGGGTCAAGTGTGTTGGTCAGTCAGATCAATCAGTTAAGTTAGATCAGTAAATTAATTCAGATAAATTAGCCATACATAACATAAATATTATTATGAATAGTCATAAATTTAAGCTCTTAGCATAAAAAATTTTATGAAAACCTTATATTTCTTATGTTTACGTTGTGATGGATTTCTTGCTGAGTCCTTAACTCATTTTAGTTTATTTCATATTTTTTAACCACTCAGGTGAGGATGATGAACACGAGCAGGCAGGCTAGGATTAAAAGGAGCAGTGATTTAGTTTCAAACTTTCTAGAATAAAATTTACTTTTATGACATAAATTTATTCATTTAAGTTTTTGGAAGACATTTTATTAGACAAATCTTTTATAAAATAAATACTAATTTTATGTTATTAAATATGATATATCTTACCAAGTTTATTTTTATAAAAAACACATGACACTCCTAACTTACGGGAAGGGAGAGTTACATTTTCGCCACGTCTTTCTCCCTTCCTTTGCACTTCTTCCATTACCCCTCCATCTAACTTTATCATTAAGTTCCCATCTTTTGTTAACCTTAGTGGGCTCCATTATTCCTCCAAGCTATCCATGTCTTCCTATTGTGGTCCTCACCTACTGTAGTGAAACAATACACTCTTAATCTAATTGGAGACCGGAATGACTCACTTTTTTTTTTTAATGGAAACAGACTCATTTCATTAATGAACCAAAGTTACAAATGTGATTTATCAATACATGAAAAATTCAGACTATAAGTCAACTACGCATCAGCTCTGGGGCTTCCCCACTCACAAACTGTTCTGTGGTATATATTGTCTTAATTTCTAAAAAACTCTCTCGTAAACAGAGAAAGCGCTCTATAAAAACAGAACTAAACTACCCCTCAGACCTCCCTGGAGGAATGAGTACGGGACACTGCTATGGACATCAAATCCAAAGCCTATTTCTATTTCATTACTAACTAAAAATAAACCTACACGTAAATACAAACCAAAACAACGAAAGGACCCCAAGCACTAGTGCGATCCCGAATCTCACGCCCACCGCAATCATCGGCATCTCGAATCCGACTGGACGGGTACCCATCTCACACACGAACCACAAAGCCCGACCGTACGACCACCAGCGTAGCATCGCCTAACACTCTCGAACAGCTCTTGCCACGGAGTACTTCCAATCCAAAGGCCCAACACCACACTCAAGTCAACAAAATTAACAATAAAACAGAAAATAAAATAAAATAACTACAAAATACTGAAAATTGCATAACAAAAAAATAAACAACAAAAAACACGGATGAACAGTACATAGAGATTCGGCATTGGCTCGTGCAGGGCACTGTTTCTTGGGGAGGAAAGCCAACGGTCAATCTTGGAAGTCCCGGAGTCAGGGAGCCCAGAGAAGCCGAGCGTGGTGTCGGCAGAGGGCTCCTCGGTGGCGTGTGGTGGCCATGCGCCGACGGGGTCCGGAAGTTTCATCCCGCGTGTGCGGGCTATGCACCACTCTGATGGACGTCGAATTTGGAGGTCTTGAAGATCGGCGCCTAAGCGTCCTCCTGGGGAGGCGCGTGTAAAGAGGTGGCGGCTGGAAAGACCCGAACGGCGATCCTCCCATATGCAACTTGAAAAAACCAAAAATATACTACAACGAAATGGAAAATAAACACCAGAGACGAAGGGCCGGCGAGGAGAGGGAGGAAAAGGCGAGGAAGAAGGAGCCGAGGCTCCCCCTTTCCCCCAACTGGATTCGGACGAGAGGGTGTTTAGAGAGAGAGGGTCTGGTTTTTAGAGAGAGAGAGAGTTCGATTCACCGCGTGGTGCTCTTGTATTCGAACTCTGGAATGACTCACTTACACCTACTCTATCCTCTCCGGAGAGAGAGCAAATAGGAGACTTGACGGGCTACACCTGTATTAGGAGGGCAATTTCATGAGCTATTTGTTGGATATAAATATAGTATAGTCAAAGAGTGTTTTGTTTGTATGGTAAAAATTAAGAATTAAAAGTATGATATTAATTTTTAAACCGAAGAGTGGTATTTGCCCAAACTGGATATTTATACATGTTTCTTTTCCGGCCATAGATCATTTATGTTTGATAGGGTTTAAGTTTACTTCGAGGTTTCAAGCTTTTGCAAAAAGGTTATATGAATTTCTATTGCGAACATTTTTAATGAAAGGAAAAATCTATTTCGCAACCCCTTACACAACACTCCAACGAACATGGATTTTATTTTATTTTTTTTAAAAATAAAAACGCGTCGTTAACATGCGTAAACATCATTCGCCCCCACCCAACACTCTTGATTCCCCTTCCCCCTGAGCTCTCCTCTCCTTTGAGCTTCATTATTGTATTTTTTTTTCCATACCATTGTATTCCCAAGCATTTTCTTGGAAAGTTCAATAAACAAAAATCTTTCAATTTAGATTATTTGTAAGTTCATTATTATTATATTCTAATTAATATTATAATAATAAAAATGTTAATTATATTTTTAATTATGAATTAGAGGATAAAAATGTAATTATGCATAGTGTAAACACAAACAAAATCCACTATTCATGAATCTCTTTTAGTGTAAAACTACAATAGATATTATAAAAGAAATTTTATCGATATTCTTTATTTGCCACAGAGGAACGCCATAAATGATAAAAAAAGGGGAGGGGGATTAAATAAATCTTAAAAATTAAAGCCTTCTAAAATTATAACCATTCTAAAATGATTAACACCATTACAAAGCAGCAGCTATATAAAAAAATAAGTATTATCTTAACTAAATAACAAAATCTAATATCAAAATTGAGGCTATTAATAACTTCGATTTTTTTTTTTCATAAGGCTTGAAAAATACTCTCAATCTATTTTATCTCATCACTATAATTTTCACAAATTTTTACATAAAATATAATAAACAATTTAACTTTTTTAAATTTTAAAATAATAATAATATTAAAAAATAATATTCTAACAATATTTTATTCAATTTTTAACTTTCATCTCAACTCACTATCCAAACCTAACCTAAGAGGGACGGTAGCCCCGATTTTATTGATAACCCTTACTTATAGCAGAATAATACTTTTTACAAATGAAGGAAGAACTTTAAAGGTTATATAAACCCCAAAACCAAAGGTCTTGCAAAAACCATATGTATATATTCTTATAAACTAATCCGTACAATACTTATTTCGAACTATTTATCATAATAAAAAAGTATGAAGCAAAGCATACATACATGCAATATAAGAGTTTTGGTAAGTGAAAAACTGAGTAAAAAGAAGCATCTATATAAACCAGTGCAAATGATAGCATAATAATAATAAACCATATTTCAAACCAGAATGTTGAGCAAAAATATTTGTCCCATGAACCATATATATGACAAGAAAAACCATAAACAAACTTACTATCAAGATTTCTAATCACACGTCCACAACAAGCCATACCAGGATCACTTTTTGTTGGAGATAACACAGACTTGTTCTCTGGAGATAATCACGACAGATATCAAGGAGAGAATCAAGGCTGATATCAAGGGAGCAATATATGGCAATATAAAGAATCATAGATGCAGGAACTGATTTGTTCTAATTATAGAATGTATAGTCATCTTTGATTTGAAGCTCACGAACCTTGGACTTGTGGCTGAAAGCAGTTTCAAAAGCAGTCCAGACATCTTTTGATGTCGTGAGTCCAATGACTACAGATAATGCTTCCTCCGTGAGGGAGGAAAGAAGTGGCAAACAACAGTATAAACGTCCTCCTCGATGCCAAATATGCCGTGAAGAAGGGCACTATGCCACGAACTGCAAAAACAGATACACAAAAAATGAAGCACTTGCAAATTGCATCATTAGCAATGACACTGCTGACTGGTATACTGATACAGGAGCATCGGCACACATGACCTCAGATGTGTCTCAACTTGATAAGGTGGAACCTTACACCGGTACGGACAAAGTTATTGTTGGTAATGGATCATCTCTACCCATTACACACATGGGTTCATGCTCTCCTACTCCTTCTCTTACATTAAATGATGTTCTTGTTGTGCCAAACTTAACCAAAAATCTGTTATCTGTCAGTAAGCTTACAAATGATTTTCCTTTCTCTGTTTCCTTCACTAACACTGATTTTGTCATCCAGAATCTTCAAACTCGAAAGGTGGTGGCAAGCGGTAATCGAGTAGATGGCCTCTATGTACTGAAGCGTGGAAACCATGTTTTTAATTCTGTTATTACCAAACAAAATCTTTGTAATTCCTTTGATATTTGGCATGCTCGTTTGGGCCATGTATCATCAAAAATAATTTCCATGCTTAATAAAAAGGGTCTTTTGTCTCTTACCTCTATATTGCCAAATCCATCTTTATGTGTTAGTTGTCAAAAGGCTAAAAGCCATAAACTCCCATTTCAAGCAAGTGAAAGACGCTCAACCAATATCTTAGATCTCATACACTGCAACTTATGGGGTCCAGCACCTATAAATTCAATCTCAGGATATCGATATTACGTAATTTTTATTGATGATCACTCGCGCTTCACTTGGTTCTATCCATTAAAGCACAAATCTGATTTTTATCAAACCTTCATTAGATTTCAAACCTTGGTTGAAAATCAATTCTCAGCAAAAATAAAAAAATTTCAAAGTGATGGGGGAGGTGAATTCACAAGTACCATTTTTCAGTCTCACTTAATTAAATGTGGCATTCATCATCAAATTTCTTGTCCCTATACACCATCTCAAAATGGTAGAGCTGAGAGGAAACATAGGCACCTCACTGAAACGGGCCTCACAATGCTTTTTCATGCTAATGTTCCTCTTCACTTTTGGGTTGAAGCTTTCAGTACAGCCGTGTACACCATCAATCGCTTGCCTACACCTGTCTTGAATGAGGTCTCTCCATTTGAAATTCTATATGGCAAGTCCCCTACTTATGCTATGTTTTGCACCTTTGGCTGCTTGTGCTTTCCATATTTGCGTGACTATGCTAAGCATAAATTTGAGCCAAGAAGTCTTCCTTGCATCTTTCTAGGATACAATTCTTCCTATAAAGGATTTCGGTGTTTAGATCCTACAACACATCGAGTTTATATAACCAGGCATGCACGATTTGATGAGACAATTTTTCCATCTTTGTCTTCTAATATGCAGCCCTCTCAAGCCCTCTCAGATTTCATTTCTTTTCATGATCCTTGCATATCAAATTCTTCCTTGCCTGGTACTAATCCTTCTGCAGGTTTCCAACCATTACCACAAGAAACTGAGTCTCGGCCATGTAAATCATGTGCCTTGGAGTTGGACAGTTCTCGAGTATCATCAATGTCTCTGCCTTCTATGAGTAATCCAGCAACTGAGATTGTATCAAATCTGCAGCCTCCACCAATTTTGAATTCTTCAAATCAGAATTCTCATCCTATGACAACTCGTGGCAAAGCTGGTATATCAAAGTCAAAACATTACAATTATGTTTGTCAAGTTCCATCTTCTCCTTTACTATCATCTCTACTAGTAATGAAGGAACCAAAAGGATTTAAAAGTGCTGCCAAGACTCCAGAATGGCTCGCTACAATGAATGACGAAATTCATGCTCTCAAGCTCAATCAAACATGGGAATTAGTTAAAAGACCACCTGCTACAAATGTTGTTGGATCAAAATGGGTCTTTCGCACTAAATATCATTCGGATGGAACTCTTGATAGGCTCAAAGCTCGCCTTGTTGCTAAAGGATATACTCAACTCTATGGACTTGATTTTAATGATACATTCAGCCCAGTTATTCGAGCATCAACAGTAAGAATTGTTCTATCCATTGCAGTCTCTCGTGGCTGGACCATACGTCAACTTGACGTAAAAAATGCCTTCTTACATGGTCTTCTACAAGAAGAGGTCTATATGAAACAACCACCGGGATATATTGATGCTTCTCACCCAAATCATGTTTGTCGTCTCAAAAAGGCAATTTATGGTTTGAAGCAAGCCCCAAGAGCATGGTTTCATCGATTTAGCAAATTCTTACTTACTATTGGTTTTAATTGCAGCAAGTCAGATTCTAGCCTATTTGTTCACTCATCGGCTAATGGTATTATTTACTTACTCTTATATGTTGATGACATTGTCATCTCACGAAGCAACAAGACTCTCATTGACAATTTCATTGAAAAACTACGGCATGAATTCTCCATGAAGGACCTTGGCAACTTAAATTATTTCTTGGGGCTAGAAGTTACTCATTCAGAAGCTGGAATCTTCCTCAGTCAAATGAAGTATGCAAGAGATATTCTTCTTCGCGCTGACTTACTCGATTCAAAGCCAATTGCCACACCAATGGTTGTCTCCACTCATTTACATGCTGCTGGTTCTTTGTTTAATTCACCAACCACTTATCGATCTTTAGTTGGTGCACTGCAGTACTTAACAATTACAAGGCCGGATATTACACATGCAGTGAATTCAGTGAGTCAATTCATGCATGCACCAAGAGATCAACACTTTCAAGCCGTTAAAAGAATTCTCCGATATGTTAAAGGCACTCTTCATTTCGGTCTTCACATCAGCCCATCCACCAATCTAAATATCTCGGCATACTCTGATGCCGATTGGGCTGGCTGCCCCGATACCAGTAGATTATTAAAGCTGTACAAGCTATACAAGGAAAGATGACTATACATTCTATAATTAGAACAAATCAGTTCCTGCATCTATGATTCTTTATATTGCTATATATTGCTCCCTTGATATCAGCCTTGATTCTCTCCTTGATATCTGTCGTGATTATCTCCAGAGAACAAGTCTATGTTATCTCCAACACTTTTGAAGTCCCATCAATGTAATCGAATTAGCAAATTTCCCAAATTATCTGCCAAACCATTCCCTTCAGGGATCGAAAAACATGATTGATCTGGAAATGCATATAGAAATGGAAGGCAATAATGTGCGTGGCAATTAGGTACGTAGGAGGTTGCTTCTGGAGCTCGCGCGCACAAGATTTAAGCAAATATCTTCACTTCTCAGGGATCAAATCAACTTTACCTTAAATAAAAAAAAATTCAATTATATATTCCAATCACTAATTAGTAACATCAATTACGTACGTAGGTGATAAACATATTAAAGTGCTGAGAGTACAAATTGTCAGGTTTTAGTTCTTTATGATATAAATGGTGCAATTTAAAGAAACATAGTAAATATATTAACATTTATGGATTCTATCAGATAATATTAATTCTATATTTTCAAGAATTAAAAAAAAAGATGCAACCAAATGAATGTAACGATTTTTCCAAGATCATGAAGAAAAGTCATATATTGCATTTGTTTTTGAAAAGTAATTCATTTGTGTGAATTTTAAGAAAAGTTGTACGTACCGAGAACTTGACCAATATCCGTAGGAGGGTCGTTCGAACAAATCAAGACATTTATACCGACTTCCACATTCTGTCAGTGAAAAGAATGAGACAGTTAGAAAAGAAAGAAAGAGAATTAATTTGACAACACGGAAAAAATGGTAGGAAAGTATATGTATATATATATATATATATATATATATATATATATATATATGGAAAAGAAATGAGAGGGATCGATGGATGATCTAATTATATCAAAAACAGAAATTCGATTGGCAATCAAAAAAAGGCAGTTAATTCACGATCAGCAAAACAATTCCCAATGCTCACATTATAATGCCAAATCATATTTCATATACTTTTATTTTTATTAATGTTTTAAAAAAAGTTGATTTTATAACTTAATTAAAATTTTTGAGGTTGCATGGGGCTCTCACCTAACGGCCATTCATATCGTTGATCAATCGCTATGTTGGGGACACCAGCCACCTTGAGCCATTCTTCTCCTTTTTGACATTTCAGCTCTTCCTTCAACACACGATCACAATTCATTATCCTTAAAAGACGAAGGGAGGCAGGGAACCCCTCTTTTGGCATGTACCTGAGCTTTGGACAGTCGATGATAACCAATTGTTCAAGGGAGGTGAGGTGTTCAAACCCCTCCTTGTCCAATGATTTCAAATTTCCAATTGATTTGATATAAATATAGGTCAGAGAGGTGGGTAGCAAAAGCTCCCCAGGAAAAAACTCCAGATGATCATTTTCTGATTTGTCGTCCCCGATTTCCAAACATTCAAGAGAGGGGAGTGTTTGCAAACCCCATCCCTTCCGGTTTGCATGGAGTTTATTACAAGTCAATATCACAATTCTTTTCAGACTCGAAGGCAACCCTCCTTCTGGAAACGACTGAACTTCTGAACAATTTACTAACTCTAAAAAACGAAGAGACGAAATCGAAAGGTGCATCTTATAGGGCATTGACCTTAAGCTCTCACAATTTATGAGGGAAAACGTTGCAAGGTTAGGGGCACGCAATCCTCCTTTCGGAAAAGATACAAAATTAGGACATCCCAATATTCTTATGTTTGATATCACTACATCACATCCATGTTGTACCAAAGATTGCAAATTCCTGCACCCATTGATTATAAGCCGCTTCAACTTTGGGAATAGGTCTAATGGAAAGGACGTAAGAGAATCACAACAATTTTTCAACGACAATGCTTCAAGGGATGAATATTGCCGGTGCATGGGGAGCTCTAACTTACAATTGTTGATCTCAAGTTTGGCCAATGAAGGAGGATGTACAGGCAACTTTGCTCTCAGCTTAGGGCAGTTCGCAATATACAACTCTTCAAGTTGAGAAAAAAATTCAACTTCATTTTCGCCACCCGAGTGAAGCCATGTATCCCAATTCGACATATTCACCAACCTCAGAAATTTCAAACTTCCAAATGGCTTCATTGAAGAATTACTACTATTTCCATAAAACTCTCCACCTACAATAACAACTCCATCCAACCCATCAATGTGGAGTTGATTAAGAGAAGGTAGTTGCCCAAGGGGTGGCAAGGCACTACAATATTTGCAGTTTATTAATTTCAACTCAGACAATGAAGTAAGCCCTCCTATCCAATCTGGAAAACTTTTCCCACCGTAGCAGTTGATGGAGAGACTTTTCAAGTTTTCATGGGGCTGCAGATTTTCAAGTACACCTCTTTGACTTTCCGAAATACCAATTACTTCTTCTCTAGCATTCCATTGTAACACCAACTTCTCGAGGTAACCCTTATCCTTCAAGCTTGCATCCAAAGCATCATCGGCTGAGCTAACATTTTGGAGCTCTTTAATTAAAAGCTTTCCCCGAAGATTTTTTAGATTTCCCAATTCTCCAATGCTAGCCCCACTGGCACTGTCATGTTTGCTGACGACGAATTTTGGCAACGTCTGGAGACAATTTAATCTACCCATTTTTATCGGCATCTCCTTTAAAGTGTTAGTTCCATCAATTTCAAGATGACGTAAATTAATGAGTTTCCACGTATCTCTTGGCAATCTATCCAAATTACGACATTTCGATAACTTCAACGTTTGCAAATTGCACAAATTACATATAGAATCGGGCAACCTGTTAAATTTTGCCCCAGAAACATCCAAATAACGTAGGTATTTCATCTCGCCAATTGAATCAGGCAACTTAGTAATCCCATAGCCTATGCTGCCTTGGGAGAGAACTCTTAAGCACAATATTGTCCTTGGCATTTTGTTTTCCCAATACTGTACTCTTGAAAAACGTAATTGAAGGAAAGTGCGCAATTGTTTGGCCTTTAAAAGATCACCTTCAATATGCTGGAATGTAGCGCAATCAGAAGACGATACATAGCGAGTCATCTTCACAATTTTTTTTAAACTATCAGTGCCAAATTGCCCAGCCACGGATTTTGCTAAGTCGTTGACAAGATCATGCATTACAAAACCTGACTTAGTTTCACGACTTGATTGTTGAAATAATGATCTTGATACAAGAGCATCGAAGTAACGATTGCCAACTTCTTCCATAGTTTCTATTTCAGATTGTTGCAAGAAGCCTTCCGCCATCCATAATAAGACTAATTCATCTTTCTCAAAAGAAAGATCTTTTGGGAATATCGAACAATAAGCAAAGCATCTTTTTAAATATGAGGGGAGATACGTATAACTTAACCTCAAAGCCGGAAGAATGTATGTCTCCTCCTTGGGAAGATCCCATAAATTGCTCTTCAATATATTCGTCCATCTATCGACATTTGATTCAGACCACAAGAGATTGCCAATGGCTTTGATTGCTAAAGGTAGACCTTTGCACTTTTCCACAATTTGTGTACCTATTTCTTTTATCTTTGGATCTGCGTTAGAGCTACCATCACGAAATGCATGCTTTTCAAAAAGTGACCAACAATCATCATTTGGTAATAGCTCTAGATGATGAGTTGCAATTGCCTTCATGGCCAACGCAACGCTTTTATTCCTTGTGGTGACAAGGATCGTACTTCCTCGAGTCCCATAGTGCAAGAGTTGGTTTAGGAACTCCTGATGAATGGGTTTCTCACTCCAAACATCATCCAAAACAAGGAGAAATTTCTTCCCGTTCAAATTCTTCTTTAGTGTAACTTGAACCTGCTCTGGATTCTTAAATTCAGGACAAGGTAACGAAGTTGCTGCCTCTATAATAGATTTCTCTACCATGGGCATAACAAATTCTTCTGAAACACAAAACCATATTTTAAGGTTGAAATGTTGTTCCACCCGACTGTCATTGTATGCCAGTTGAGCAAGGGTAGTCTTGCCGATTCCGCCCATGCCAACGATGGCAATCACGCACATTTCATTTCCTCTTGCATCAGACGAGAGCAATAAGTCAATTACTTTTGTCTTGTCCTCATCCCTACCAAAAGTGTCAGACTCTGAGACGTAAGATGTGGACAGCCTTTCTGGATATTGTTTTCCCCCAACTCCTTCTTGTAGACCCATAAAACCAATTCGTTTTGCTAGATCGTCTAGTCTATCAAGTACCTCTTCTATTTTTAGCTCTACTTCATTGACAAAAGTATCAAGGAAATTAGTAGGAGAGATGCAGTCTAGTACCTTTTCTGCAGTGGTACTAGATTCAGCGTCCAGCTTTCTTTGCAAGTCTTCAGTAGCAATCTCATCCAAGATGTCCTCCGCGTCGAAGAGAACATCCTTCAACTCCTCAACCCAGTCTTTCACGAAAGGATTCGTAAGTTGCTTTTCTTCCGCGTCTGCAAGCACAGCATTCACAGACAGCACTGCTGTCTTCAATTTCCTTAAGAGTCTTACGGGTAGTTTTCTTCCCTGCATGAAGTCAAGCACCTCTGGAGATGCCATTCTGTCAAACAACACGCTGAGTGAAGCAGAGAGAACTGCCAAGCCCACCTCAGCCATGTTTTTCTTCTTCGGAATGAGAGAAATCAAGGGAAATGAAGGAAGGTTTTTTTTTTGCTAACAGCAAAGCAAGCTCAGGTTGCAAGAAAATTCTTACTATAATAAAATTAAATAGGAGAAATGTCAGTGGCACATGCTGTGGTCATGGGTCATTGACTGATTGGTCATTGATTGAATTTCTGAGAAAGTTCGTGTGAGAAAATGGGGAATAAGAAAATGATAGTGAGAAATTAAAATATCTTACTATAATAAAATTAAATTGGGAAATGGCTGACGCGGTAAGGTTTCTTTTATTTTTGAAAAATATCTCATATTATCTCATCTTAATTTTATCTTCATATTTTTTTAAATTTTAATATAAAATAAAATAAGATAAACAATTCAACTTTTTTAAATTCATCTTATCTTCTTTTACCTAATCATTATAGTTTTTCTAAATTTCAATACTAAATAAAATAAATAATTCAATTCAACTCATCTCATCTCATCTCATTTCATTTTCTCTCGTTTCTAAAAACAAACGGAGGCTAATTAGATAGTCTGTCATATTCATGTCAAGATTAACTCATCAACATTACTGCCAATATCTTTAAATAGAAGTCAGTATCTTTTTTTGCCAGGAAAATTATCTTCTCTTCCTGCTTTTCTGCTTTTGTTTTGTTCTTATTTTCCTTTGTGTATAGATTGTGGTGTAAGTGGGCCTCAAAGTAGTCCGGAGGGAAAGAAAGGACAGTCAAAAGTTTCTTTACTTGATGAACATCCTCCACAAAATCCTTATCTAAATATATTGTGTCACAAACCTAAACATCTTAAAAAATTTGCGATATTTGAAAATAAGAAGAATTATTGCTTCTTTTCCGAGAGGCCAAATGGAGTTGTCGCTATGAATATCCTGCTGTCGATGGAGTGAACGTGGCCAATATTTCAAACATGACTCTCTTTCAGTATTTATAATCCTACCCTTCTTGATGCAGAGTGGCCAGCTATAAGTTGCAATTGTCCTACTTTTTCAAATTGCCTGTCCTGATCACATGGCCTACCACGAAAAGAATGGGAAATTTAGTGGACATTGCCTTTGTAAATCAAAGATGGCCATTCATAAATTATTATCTTTAGAAAAATGTTACTTTATCTATTCATTTTGTTTTCTTATTTTGACATTTTATATCTTTTATCTTGTCTATTTATTTTTTATATATTTTAAAAATATTTTAAAGTGATAAAAAAATATGAATAAAAAAATTAAAAAATAATAAAAAGATAAATTTAAACTAGTAGTCTGGTCAATTGGAGCGGTGCTACTCAGGCGGTAGAGTAGCACCGCTCTTATTTCTATTGCTCATATGGGCAATAGGTTAACTAAGTGTCAGGTTTTAGTTGGTTATGATGTAAATTAACAATTTTAACAGTTTATAATGCAATTTAAAGAAAAGTAGTAGCACCTCGCAAAGATGAGATAAAATAAAAAATCTGTAAATAATTATGAAATGGTTTCAGTTAAGATATTTTATGAGATTTTAAAAAATAAAAGAGAAAAAAATTGGAATAAAAATATTATTAGAATATTATTTTTTAATATTATTTTTGTTTTAAAATTTGAAAAAGTTGATTTATTTTTTATATTTTATTTGAAAATTTGAAAAAGTTGTAATGATTCGGTAATAATTAGATGAAAAAATTGAAAATTTGAATTTAAAAAGTGTTTACATTTGATGGTTTTTGGATGCTGATAAGAGATAAAATGAGATTGGATGAGACTATCTATAAAACCAAACGGGACCTAAATGTTTATTTAGTGAAAATTTTGAGAGCTTTTGACAACACAAATATTAACATCTATGGACTGACTTTGTAATACATCATATAATATTTCTATATTTCTCATGAATTAAATAAACAAATAATCAACTGAGTATCAATAGATTTCAAAAAAATCAACCAAATGAAAGGGCAATCGAGCCAAAGTGTTAAGCGTAAAAATATAACTTTTATGATGGTTGGTGATGACAGCATCCACCGAATTTGTTGCTCAGATGCCATTTTCTTTCTTCAATAATGAGCTCCCCCGACCATCTTCCATTGTTTATCTTCAAAACCATTAATGTCAATTAATCATATCCATGGCATATTGTTGAAACTTTTGCACTCATAAAGATGCCGATAAAATAGTTTGATTATGGGTGTAAATTTAAACCGAAAAATCAGTAAACCGGTCCAAATCGGATCGGTTTTATCAGTTTTGAATCGGTCTGGTTCAGGATTGGTTCTTAAAATTCATAAAATGGTCGGAATCGGTCTGATTCTAGTTTTAGGATTTTCTGAACCAGACCGGACCGGTTGATAAAAAAATATAAAAAAATAATATTTTATATACAAGTTTTATACAGAATTAAAATTACACAAAATATTTTACAATATTAATATATAAGTATATAAGTATATAAGATAATGTTATTATAAAATAAAAGTTTAATCTTAAAAATGAAAATGTAATTGATCATCTATTATATAGCTATACTAATATATACTTTATAACTAATACTAATATATAGTAATATATAGCTATACTAATATATAAGTTTATAACTAATACTATACCATTATATAGTCTAATATATTATATAGTTATACTAATATATAACTAATAGTAATAGTCTAATATTGACTGTAGTTATACTTATACTAAATCATTATAATTAATACTATATCATTATATAGTCTAATCTATTATTGTAATACCCTGCTCCTTTCTTCCTTCTTACGTAAGTAATTACGTTCGATATGATAGTCTGTCCGTTCTTCTCTAGTATCTAAAAGTCCCGTTATGTGTGCCAGACCCCGTTGACGTGTTTTAAAAGATACTACGTGATTCCTAAAGTTAGATTTGTGTTTTAAAGTTATGTGTATTTTAAATAGAAGATCCCCATTGTTATTTAACTAAGTAATATTTTAAATAACTCAATTATAATATATTTGAAGAGTTCTAAAAATATTATACATATGGGGAATCATTTTATATAAATAATTCAGGTTACTTAAAATATTACGTGATTTAAATAATGATGGAATCTTTGAATTAATTTAATGATTTTATTCTCTTAAATATTTTAAGTAAGATTTCATCATTTTATTAATGATGAAGAAATATTATTTTAAATAATATTCTATCTTAATTCCTTTCAGTGCTTTTAATTAAGTTAATATATACGTATTTTCAAATCAATATTTAAGGGTTATCGTTAGATCGTTTGTAGATCCTTAGACATTGGGTTTTAGGATAAAACCCCAGCCTCTCTCTCTCTCCTCCCTTTCTCCCTCTCGGCTTGCCCAGTACACGACCCCCATGCCCGATTCCTCCACCAAGCCAGCCCGGCGCCGTCGTGCACCGGTGAGCCTCACCACCCTTTCCACCGGCACCTGCTCCTTTCGGCGAGCTCCCCCATATCGGCCTTTCTCCTTCATGCTCTCCCTTCCTCTCTCTCGACAATGCACAGCCCGAATGGCCTTAGTGTTCACTGCACCGCCTTGTGCTGTCCTCCTGCGCCACCACCTCCACGGTAGCTTCTCCTCCCACCGGCCATCCTCCTCCAGTAAGCTCGGCCTCCATCTCCCCGATGTTTGCTCCCACGAAGTCCACCTCTCTCTTGCATGGGTTCATTATGTACGCACCTAGCGCCGCGGTGTGCTGCCACCCAGGCCACAGGACACCACCACGAGCACCTCCTAGTCTCTCACTTCTTCCTCCCTTGGACCCAAGACTAGTAGCCTCCCCTAGATCCACAGCACGGGACTCCTCCATCGCACGGGTTTTGCACCCTCCACAGCCGTACGCCGCCACCCATGACATGTGACCACCACCTCCACCTCCCTCTGGCCACCATCGACCTATCCCGACCACTCATAGCCCCAATCTGCCACCCATGCTCCTCCACTCTCCCTCACTCTCTCTTGGGCTATCCTTCACCCACAGCTCAAATCCACCACCGTGGATCGCCGCACCACCACCACCGAGCCTTCACGGCTCCACCAGCAGCCTCCCTTAGCAGAGCCTTAGGTCCAAACTACCACGTCATGTGGTAGATAGCCACTACACATGTGATGGACAGCCACTACGCATGGCTGGTCGCCACTATACACGGCCAGATCTGTTGTGCTACGCCCCTTGCCACCATCACAAGGCCACATGAGCCCTTCCAAGACCACACCTGGCTATCCAAATGTCCAAATAGTCACCGTACATGGTGTAGCCACCACGTACAACCCTTCTGGCGTCTTCGATTGTGATGGCTAACTAGCAACGCACGGGTTATCCTGTCGACGGTATAACTCTCTATCTCTCATTATTTATATTAGATGCTAGCTAGTTGACTAGGTTGTGGACTATGCTGCTAATATTGTGGAGTGCTGTGTAGTAAGGTGTTGCAATGTGTCGTGACGTGAAGTGTTGGGCGTAGTTGGGATGTATACTGTGTAGTGTGGTGGACTGTGCTGTGAAGTATGGTTGTGGTTTACGTGCTATAGGAGTGACGTGGTTGTAGTCTAAGGCGACGAGTGTCGCCTTGTAGTCGGCTTATGGCCGAGAGTAAGTGTGAAGTGGCTAAAAAGTATTAGAGTAGTGCAGCGGAAGCATAACTGGGCAACGTCACGAAGTGACATGGTTGACCAAGAGGTCATGCTGTGATGGGTTAGGATGTATGTGAGGTGACATGACAAGGTCACGGTGTAGCTTGGGAACAGTCTCGCTCTATATGGCATGACGTAAAGTATAGTTATGAATAGAGCTCTATCATGTTAAGTGTTAAGATGAACTGTCTAAAGGGACAAGTAGCATGAATAGTCGTGCTAGTCGAGTAAGCGAAGGTTGGTAACGGAGTATGGTGTTTATTCATACGAGCCTGTGATCAATGTATTATATGTTGGTCTTTGTGATAAAGGGGTAAGGTACGTGTGTTGTCTGGTTAGACACATGTGCTGGACGGATTCACCGTATGTGATGGGGAATCTGTCCTAAGTATGGTTACACGGTGCTTTAGTCTCAGGGTTGGCTTAGAGCCTTGTGACATGTATGGATGGTCATGAGATTTAGAGTGAGCTAAGATACATGAAAGTAATGATGAGTGTACTGTCTAAGAATGAGATGTGTGACTTAGTCGGTCTGAGTTATGTGTCGGAACGTGGTTAATAAGAAGAATAAGACAAATGTCATAGTGTCTTAATCCTAAGGTGAATCATGGATTTACCCTAGTGAGTAAACAATCGAAGTAGAGCGTTAAGGTTAAAGGAGGTAGTGACCGTAATGGGTTCCCAAAGGTTTTATCATAGTAAAAGACACGTAAAAGCTCGGGATAGAAGAAGAGTGTTTCATGTGAAGCGTAGCTCTATTTCTAGCTCAATTGCTTATGCATTAGATAGAGAATGACGTTAAAGTTATGTGTATGCATGTAGGTTGCCATCTGACACATGCATGAATGGACTGCATGGTATGAAAGTAGCATGGAGTCCAGGTAAATATTATGTTCATACCCTTCTAGAGTTTTCTAAAAGATAAGAAAAAGAAAACGAAATGCTCTCTTTTTTGAAAAGGCAAACGTTTTACTAAAAAATACAAAAATCATGAATAACGTTTTTAAAGTATAAGTATGTGCAGCCCTCTTTGGCAGCCCCTATTCATGCACCCCCAAGTATTATTTGTACGCATGTGAATGGATGACTATATGCAATATCTATTGTACGTATTTTCAACAAAAAGATATGGCATGAAAGATGTTTTTTGGGCTCTCGTCCCAAACGACGTTTTCTCACGAAAAGACGTTTTCTTACGAAAAGACGTTTTCTCACGAAAGGAATGTTTTCTCATGAAATTATGTTTTCTCATGAAAGTATGAAACGAATGAAAAGAAAGAAAAGAACGAAAGCTCATACTCATGCACATGAAAGAATGAAAACTCCAACCCTTTAGAGTTGCCATGAATGAATGAATAAATGAAAGAAAAGCATGAAGCATGTATGAATGTATGAAGTTACGTAACGGTCATATGAATGAAATGGGTATCCAAATGAATAATAGGCAGATGGCAATGCCGGGTAGTAGTATCTAGTAGTGCACCCAGCACTGCATTCCTGATGGAATGAGATTCCAACCTGTGGCCAAGGGCGAATCCATTGGCCATAGGGCTGCTAACCCTAGTACGCGGGGCGTAATAGTGTGCATTGTCATATGAAAGTAAAAAGAAAAGTATGTATGAATGCATGACATTCTTCAAGAAATAAAGGCACTAGTGGGAGAAAAGTTTTACGAAAAAAAATCATGTTTAAAGAAGGAAAACCCCGTCCAATGACGTTTATGAATGAAAGCATGTATGCATGTACGTATAGTATGTATGGAATGATAAATGCATGACTGAAAATCTATGTTGCTATATTTTAACTCTATGAAGTAATGCTTACTGAGTATTCGACTCATTTTAGTTTTTACGTGTGCCCCTCCCCCCTTAGGAACTGAATGAGCAGTAAGCTTTGGACGGATACGGCTAAAGGGGAAAAGCATGGAAGTCTAGGCACAAGGACTTTAATTGTAAAAGAGATCCTTTTATTTTAAGATTTATAGTTTCCACTCTTTTATTCCAAATGCACATTTTATTTTATAACGTACAGTCTTGCACCATGGGAATGGATGTAAAATGTTTTAAATTGAACGGTAATTCCCGTCGTCTTTTCTAAAATATTTTGTAAAAACACCCACTATAAGGATGAGAGTTAAAATTATATAGCTATACTAATATATAACTAATACTAATAGTCTAATATTGACTATAGTTATAGTGTTATACTTATACTAATATAGTTATACTAAATAATTATAACTAATACTAATAGTCTAATATTACTACTATTATATAGTATAATAATCTCTATAACTAAATCATTATAGTCTATAACTATGTATTAAATGGATTACAAATATATATAAATTTTCCCAAACCATCATAATTAATGATCATTTAAAAAAAATAAAAAATGAACCAAACCATTACTAATACTAATAGGAAACGACGCCGTTTCCTTTCCAACTCTCGAGTTTACACATATGAAATTTGAAGTCATAAACCCTAAAGGCTGCCTCTCTCTTCCTCACTCTGGAGTCTAGTCTCCGCCTCTCTACCTCTCTAAACCTCGCTCTCGTCGTTGAACCTCACTCTCGTCTCTGCCTCTTGTCTCTATCTCTCTGCCTCACCTCTTAGTCGCGACCCGCAGCCTGCCATGCACAGACCCTTGGCCTCACCTCACTCTCGTTGTCGAACATTCCCTCACGGACTTACGGCCTCACCTCACTCTTGTCATTGAAGCCCCCCTCATGTCTCTCTATCTTCGATTCCTCACGGTAATGTTTCTCCATTTTTTTTTCATTTCACTTATTTAAGTTATTTGAAATTAATTTGAAACCTGATACGAATCATTATGGTTTTGTGATTGTGTCTATGTTATTAGGATTTTGTGATTGTGTTTGTGAAATTACTTTGAAATATGGTAGATGGTGTTTGTGATTGTGTTTGAAACCTGATATGAATCATTAGGATTTTGTGATTGTGTTTGTGTTATTAGGATTTTGTGATTGTAATTGTGAAATTACCCGAAAGTGCAATGTTAGACTGTTAGTGAAAGTATGTGGGGGACATGTACATGAACTAATTGATGAATTATGGCATGTAGATCAGAGGTGTGTTTGATTTGGGCCAACTTGACTAATGATCACATAGATCAGATATGTGTTAGGTGGTATTTGTTTTATTATGATTTTTGTGATTGTGTTTGTGTAATTGTAATCTGTGTAATTTGTAATTGTAATGCAGTAAACATTATTTTTATTAATCATAGCAGATTTTTTGAAGCAATTTATTATTATTATTAACAGATTTTTAATGTCAAACTTGCATTTTAAAAAACCAGACCGGACCGAATTGAAAACCAATAAAACCGAAAGTACCGGTTTAGGAGGGTAATCGGTGCATAATCAGTTTTGAAAAATACAAAACCGGTCATACCGGTTCGGTCCTAAATTTTGTCCAAGTTTGATGGCCAAAATCAATCATGGCTCGATTCAACAAGAATTTGTCGTAGATTTTTTTTTTTTTTCCGTTTGTCAATGATAAATGATTGTACCGAGAATAAATGACTGTACTGACACATTTTATTATCATTGCAATCCATTTCTCATCAAACCCCAACTTCATCATGATAACCTCTAGGTAATGCCATTCGATTCTATCATAAGCCTTGGACATTTCAAGTGTCAATGCCATACTTCCTGTGCATTCTCTTTGTTTGGTCTTCATTGTATGCAAAACTTTATAAGCCATCATTATGTTGTCAGTTATTAACCAACTAGGAATAAATGCACTTTGGGTGCTGCATATAATGGCTAGAAGGACTTTCTTGATCTTGTTGGCTAAAACCTTTGATACAATCTTGTACAAGACATTGCATAGACTTATTGGTCTAAATCCATTTACTGACAAAGGGTTTTTTACTTTAGAAATCAAAGCAATATAAGCAAAATTTAGATAAGAAGAAATAACATCAGTGTTTAAAAAGTTAAGAGTAGCATTGCAAACCTCTTCCCCTACTATGCTTCCAATGATTCTTATAGAATCCTGCTCTAAACCCATCAAGGTATGGTGATTTTAGTGGAGACATTTGATTTAGTGTCGCATCTATTTAAGCTCTGTTAAACTCCTGACCAAGTTCTTTATTCATTGCCTTTGTAACTCTAACTAGGGATGTAACCGGTCCGGTTTTGGATAAAATTTAAGATCCAATCAGTATGCACCGATTTTGTATTTTCAAAAACTGATTATGCATCAGTTACCCTTTTAAATTGGTACCTCTAGTTTTACTGGTTTGGTCTGATTTTCCAGTTTTAATAAAATGCAAAATTTGTCATAAAAAATCTGTTTATAAAAGAAAAGCTACTTTAAAAAATCTATTTTATTAAAAATCTGTTACTATTTATAAAAATCCACTTTATAAAAAAAATATTTTATGTAAAAAAAAAATTACTGTAAAAAAACTGCTATAAAACAAAAACTGAAAACATAAATCTACTATAAAAAATAAAAATAAAAACTGCTATAAGCCTATAAATATAACTATATAATAGTATTAGTATAACTATCAATATAATTATATCACTGATAGTTATACTAATACTAATATAGTATTATTATATCACTATAGTATCATATAGTGATATAGTATTAGTATAACTACTAACACTATAAAACACTATAATGATTTATATAATTCTTTATATATAGACTTAAAGTAGATTACTAATACTAATAGTATAGTATTACAACATAAAATGTAATTAATATACTAATAAACATTATTATACTAATGTATACTAATTAATTAAAGTAAAATGTAATTAATATACTAATGTATTATGTATTTTTCAAAAGGAATATGTTGAGTTTTCAAAAGGAATATGTTGAGAGTTGATTAGGCCATAAAATGTTATTAATATATATATTTTATGTTTAAAGCATATGATTAAATAAATTTTCATATTTAAGATTAAAATTTTATGTTATAAAGTATAATAACATTAATATATAATCATAATTTATATTATTATATATAAAATTATATATAATATTAAAAATATTATATATAATATTAAAAATAATAATTTAAAATATATAATATAGCGAACCGGTCTGGTCCGGTACTAAAAAGCATAAAACCGGAACCAGATTGGTATCGACTAGTTTTGGAACTAAGGGAACCAGTTCTGGACCGGACTGGTCCAAAACCACATTGGTTTGCGCCGGTCCGGACCCGTTTTTCGATTTTTCGGTTAATTTTTACACTCCTAACTCTAGCCTCCATTGAATGTAAGCATTTTGCAATATTTTATGGTGAAGTAGTAATTGAAGTAAAGATCTCCGCAAAATATTCCTTGAAAGCACTCTCAATGTCTATTGTCTCTATCAATGTTCTGTTTTAGAAATCCCTGACTTGCTTAGTGAAGGAAAAGAAATTCAACTAAGGCCTCATTTGGCTATACAGATGAGATAAAAGTTGAAAGTTGAATAAAATATTATTAGAATATATTTTTTTAATATTATTTTTGTTTTAGAATTTGAAAAAGTTGAATTGCTTGTTATATTTTGTGTGGGAGTTAAGAAAATTTGTAATGATTATATGAGATGAAATTATTTTCTTGCTTTAGTCTTCTTGCCGATAGGGTATAGGTAGCAAACCCAACTTAGTCCTCAAATAAACAGGATTCCTAAGCCCTCGATAGTTCTAGCTTAGAATCATCATTGTGATTGCCAGGGCTGCCTAGCAGCCTCTTCTAATACATTTGAATTTTTATCATTTCTACCATTTTGCCCTAATCTGACCTTCTTAGACGTTGTCAGTTGGGATTCTACACTATCCTCATCACCAAAGCCCTTTTCTTTGCTATACTACTACTCAGGGCTAGAGATCGTACATTTTGCTCTTACCCTTCTCTTTCAATTGCCTCTTGCTTGATCCTTTCTTGTCTGCAACTGTTCATTTGCGGCATGAACTTCATTACTGATCTCCTCAACTTAACTAGTGATATGATGTTCATGGGCCCTTTGGAAAACTGGCCCACCCAACCATTTTTACCTTCTTTCAGATTAGTCCTTCTTTCTTCATTTATCATGCAATCTCCAATGATCTTCTCCCCTATTTCCGTTTGTAAATCATCTATTAATTCTACCATATCTTCATTTTGAAATCCTCCCTTTGATCCTTCCACACTCTCTATTGTTTCGTTTCTACTCACCACTCCTCTGAAATTCTTTCCTTTTTTCTTGCTCTTTCCAAAGTAATTGTCTAGCTAACTGACCGTCATCACTGTTGGACTTGAACAAGAATATGGACAGCCACCATCCTCCCATAACAACCTTGTTTTGTCCTTTTCTACTCCGCCAAAATCCTTTTTGGCCTGTGTATGGTTTGCAGAGTAATGTTGCCTCATGGAAGGCTCTTCTCTAAGCCACAACCCAAACTAATTTATAAACTCGACCACAGTGTCCCTCTACTTGTCCCTTTCCTAGCATCCCTAGGGACCATGTAGGATCCATCCACAACTGAAGTACAATCTGAGTAATTTTTTGTATTTAAGAGGAATCCATACTCTACTACCATTCACATTGACTGTTCGACCTCTAGCAATTAGTTTTGTTAATTCAATATTTATTTTTACACGGAGGAAGTTCCCCCAAACCACGCCGTCATCTTGCACATCCACCTCTACTACTTCAAGAATTGTGCCTCTTATTTGCTTCCCACTATCTCGGGACATGACCTCAAGAGGCAGATTATGGAGTTGTACCCAAAATGATTCGTGATCAAAATTCATCTTGCTTGGTTGAGTAAAAGCATTGAAAGGTTTTATGATGAATAAGTTGTTATCAAATAGTCATGGCCTACCATCCTCTATTCTCTGTTTATGTGCATATGTTGTGAAAGTAATGATAAAGACGTTTGGCCCGACCTCTAGGACAGTAGCCAGTTTACTCACCTTCCATATTTTCTATAACATGCTAAAATTATATTTGGGGTTTATAAATAAATCATTTAGTTATTATTTTTATTAATATTAAGGTTTTATTTTTTGATTATTATTATATATATTTTTTTAAAAAATCCAAATTCTATATTAAGTTTTTTCGAATGTAAACACTGGACTAAATCTCTAGTAATTTACTAGATTTTCCTAGTCAGTTTTATCTACACCGAAACCCATTTCAATTAAATCTCTATGCATTTCACGTCACCCCATTCATTATCCCTCTATTTTCAGTGATCAGACTGAGTCTTCCTGTAGCAAACTTCCTAAAGCACTTTGAATGGACACGTTCAAGATGGTTTCTCTATTTATACCTTCCCCCGTCTATATTTTTCAATCATAGAAAAGTATTAAGGACTACACAACTACTCACGCAAATCTGATTTGCTCTCCATCTTACTTAGAACCGACATTCATCATTTTTACCTTCAAAGACATTTTGAAAGGCCTCCTTCAGTGCTCCACCAGTTGCATCTCTTCCTCTTCGTAAGTTCTCTGTTTCAAAACTCCATCCCTCAGCTCCTTATTTCTTGTTTGACAGCATCCAATGGTCTTTCTCTCTCTCAATTGCTATAATTCAGGTCTTCAGAAAAGTACAAACCTTTGTTCCTATAATTACAAGATTGTCATTAAAAGCCTCATTTTTCTCTCATTGTGAGTGGTCACTCTGCAACCTTAGTATTAGTTAAGTGTAATCTTTAATGTTAATTACCTTCATATCCTTTAACACATGGCAGCGAACGTTGGGCTTAAAACTTATCCCCTGCCATAGTATTTTGGACTTGATTTTTTACGTAGGGTTGGTCTATCTACTTTAGATATATATATATATATATATATATATATATATATATATATATATATATTGAAATTAAGACACATTCTCATTAATATAACAAGAGAACATTACAGATGAAGGTCAGTCCAAAGGACTGGTAGAACACAGTTGGGAATAGATTCCCACCATACAGTAGTATTTGATACATTCCTTGAGAACCTTGCTAGCTTGTGAGCAGCCTAGTTTGCTTCTTTGTTGATATGATTAATAGAACAGCTTAGGAACCTACCCTTAAGCTCTTGGATATCAGTTATGATATTACCGTAGCTAGCATTCGATGGATTAGAGCTAGAAATTTCTTTGACCAGTAGCAGAGAGTCAGTTTCAATGCATAAGGATTGTTGGCCAAGGGGGATACCGAACTGTAAGCCTCTCAGTATTGCTAGTAATTCAATTTCAAAAGGTTCCATGACAGCTTCTTCTCTTTGACTAACTGCCATTAAGACTTTCCCTTCCCAGTCTCGTGCAATTATTCCAACTCCTGCTTCATTTTCAGCATGAAAGATAGCCCCATCGACATTGAGTTTTATGGAACCTTGTGAAGGAGGTTGCCATTGGAAAATTCTTCTAGCTTTACTAATATCGAGTGCTTTTGAGGCTTTGAAGGTCCAATGGAGAGAAAGGGCTGAGTTAATGGCTTCCTCAAAGGAGACTTGTTTCTATTCAAAGATCCATTGGTTTATTAGATACCAGCATGCCCAAGCTATCATGAAAAGCCTTTCCAGTGCCTCATTATTGCAGGATTCCTATACTTTACAAATCCATTCCCTGATATCACCCTGAGATGCCTCTGTGTGAAGTTGAGGGAGTTGCTTGGCCCACATGGGAGGAAGCAAGTTACATTGAAACAGTGCACGAGCTGTAGTTTCTGCTGCTGAATAACACAGTTGACATGTTTCGTCTTCTACTACCTTCCTTGTTTTCAGGTTGCATCTCGTGGGGAGGGCTTCAATGCAGGTCCTCCAAGCAAAAACTTTCACCTTGGGGGGCACCTTCATTCTCCATATTAGCTTCCATAGTTTTTTATTATTGTTATTTGAGGAGCTTTCACCTTCTGTTCTTGGTCTAGCCTGCAATCTGAAACACTTGTAAGCACTCCTCACACTGAAGCTGCCACTTTTATCCTTGTCCCAGATTAACTTGTCTTCATGATTAGTTGTACTAAGGATGATTTTGAGGACTGCATCTGCAGGGTCAAGAGGCAACATTCTTCTTACTTTCTACACATCCCACCAGCCGGTGGATGGGTATATTAGCTCCTCAACTTTCTGGTTGTTAGCACCATTTGGAATTCCCAACATTCTGCACATCCCACCACCAGTCATACTACCGCATTGCTCAAGAATTTCCTCAAAATCATCCTCAGATTGTGCTGACCCTTCAAATAGGGTCTTTGCAACTTGTTTGTCCCTGTATTCTCCCACTGCTTCATCACCCAATCAATCAATGACATGGTAACATTCTGACCCTCAAGTTCTCTAACGACATCAAGTATTTCCACTTTATCTCCATGTGGCCCTTCTCCCATTGCTTTAGTGCTGTTGTCATTACTTTTGGTATAGATTTCAATGAAACAATTTGTGCCCACATCTTGCAACAAAGGAGGCCAGTCCAAATTTCCAAAATCAGCTTCTTTGTGTGCAGGCATGCCCTCAATGATCAATTTTGGAGTAACGATTCCTTCTGCTTCTACGCTAGACGGCTTTGCTCCTTGTGAGCTTAAAGCTTCTATTTTCATACTCTTCTGGGTCTTCAACAAATGTCTCATTGTCGACAAGAAACATTTTAATGGCGACAAAGGAGAGTGGCGATGACCGTTTAGAGAACAATATGTGTAGGGGCAAACCTTCATGACTGAAGTTCTTTCAAATTCAGTCGCCCCAGGACTAAGCATAAGATATGCTGCGAACTTCGAGTCCTTTAGAGTCGAAGAATAGGTTGCCCTCGGTGCATTCATATCTGCACAAATAGCAACTCTGGAAGCCTTTCTAGTTAGGGGTGTAAGAAAAAATCGATGAACTGGTAAACCAGACCGGATCGGACCAAACCGATGGGGTACGGAGTTTGGTTAGGTCCGGTCTAGAATTGGTTTTATTTTTCTAAAACCGAACCGGACCGGTTCATACATATATTATAATTTTTTATATTGTATATAATTTTTATATATAATATATAATTATATATATAATAGTTTTGTAATATATGATAAATTACTAATTAATATAATATTAAATTTTAAAATCTTATATCACTATAGTCTATTGTATTAATAGTTATACTAATACTATATTACTATAATCTATAATAAAATTATGATATATATTATAATATACTACAATATATTATCACTATAGTATTATATACTATAATATATATTATATAATATAGTATATTAAAATCAGAAAATCGGACCGGACCAAACTAGACTGGAACCGGTAAAACCGGAAGTACTGGTTTAGGGGGTAACGGGTACGAAATCGGTTCTTGAAGATACATAACTGGTGTTTACCAGTTCGGTCCCAAATTTTGTCCAAAACTAGACAAAACCGGACCGGTTACACCTCTATTTCTAGCCGAAGCTCTTGCCTGCTTGAAACTAGGGGTCTTTGTTAAAGTCCTCACCAGCTTCAAACTAGAGGTCCTTGTTAAAGCTCTTACTGGTTTATTACCATAAGCAAAGCCAAGTGTTGTATTGCTAGAGCTTCTTCTACTCGTACTATTGCTTTCAAAACCAATTTGAGTATTTCTAATACTCACCTGAGACTACACCTTCCTTGCATCAAAACAATTGGTGGATTTCATATAATTTGGTGACCTCTCTATGGGATTGCTGCAGTGGCTGCTTCTTCAGAGGTTGCTGCTTCTGTGGGATTACTGCAGTGGCTGGAACACCAAGAGGTGGTGGCGTTCCGGTCTGTCATACGTGCCTTCTCCTAGGAGATGATCCCAAACTTTAAATATCTGAGAGTTAGATTGATCTTGTCTTCTTCATCTTTTTCTTCAAATCAACTCCTCTGTTTTTGCCATCCTGGTATTGAGAAGGAGATGGTTTCAAGTTTGCCAACAACTTGTCAGACTTAACATGATCAGCTAGGATTCCAAGCTAGTTGGGTACCTTTCTTTGGACCATTTTCAGAGCAGAACCTACAAGAGAAACATAAGGAGGCGAATTTGAAATGGGTTTTCTATCCCGTGGCCAATATGTAATTCAAGCCAAGGAAGAAAGGTAAGGTCTCTTGTGGTTTCCTTTGATATGAAAATTGCACAAGGAAAAAAGTGAATTCTTGAAACCCAAACAAAAAGAAAAGATTCTTCTTCTTGGTTTAGTTTCCTTTGGTCTGCAGTTGGTGGCCCTTTTGTTGATTTTCAAATGTGATTTGGCAGATGAAATTTGAATAAGGCTGTGATATGTGTTTGATGTTGACCTGCACCAACATGTATGTTTAGGGCCCTTTGTTTAGGCCTTTTCTAAAATGAATTATTTCATTAGTGACACTTGACACTATCTTGCTTCTGGTTTCTTTAGCGGCGATTCTATACTTTAATCCACAGTCTTCTACATCGACATCAATAGCCCCTCATTTTCTGGATAAGGAAAACTAATTGGGTGATGGATAATACACATGTTAACATTGGTAAACCCATATTACTTAGAGTTTGAGTCTTATTTATCCCCCATTTTAATTTCTCTAACTGTGTATGCCCTTAATGTTTCTATACAATAAAACTTGCTTCTTGATGAGTTTATAGGCTTGAATGGAAGGGTAGTTCTATTAAATTGATAGTAGCTGTTTGGTAGATAATTTAATGGCAATAGGCTTGGATGAGCCCCTGGTTTTTACAGTGCTTCTTTAATTCTCATAATTCAATGGCATCCAACAGGACTGGAGTTTGCAAACTAACACATATAATTTGGTGTGATAGGTTTTATATGACATGCATTCTCCTTAATGTCAAAGTGTTTAGGTGCAGCTTAAGCTGATAATTAAAATATCAATGTTGATTGTTGTGCCTACTATATCTTGAAAGTGAAGACTTCAGGAAAATGTTCTTTAAAATCTTTCAGAATAATTAAAGGATATGATGCTTAAAACTTTAACCGTTACTTTTGCACACAATTTAGTGAATACAATAAATTATAGAAAGGAACAAATATTTTGTCATTTAATTATGAATATTTTTATAATTATTTCTTGTTTTTTTTCTCCCCTTTTGAGATATATTAGCTGAAAATTGAAAGAAGACTGGATAGTGGTGTTATAGTAATTTTAAAAACTAAAACACAATGGACTTCTAAAAAAAGTGTTGGGATTAAGAAAATGGGCAACTATTTTTTATTTTTTAGATGAGTAATTCTATGTACAATTACACGATGATTCCATAATTCATGGTTTTAAATATATTTTCTCTTTTTAGATATATGTAATATTGAATAATAAGATTGGGTGGAAGCACTTTACAAAAAGACAAGGCGAGTGGTCGGTTATCATGGGCTTAAAGTGGGCCCTACACGGTACCTAAGGTCCATTTTATGCTATAGAGACGCTCCTCTCCTCTATCTCAATGAAAAGCATCTTGTTACATAGAGATTAATATTCAAGCATGGGTCCACTCTTAGGACATGCCACCCTTCAATGCCTAGGCTTAATTCAAAACATTTGAATTTTTCTTCTCACTTCTAATGGGATTTCTATGACTTTCTTGCTAGGTTAGTGATCCCTATGGAAACTTGAAGATTCATGAATATTGAACTCAAATTTCAACCATAACAACTATATCGTTCATGGATAATAAGAAATTTGAATTATAACGTCGATTCACACAATTAATCATTATTTGAAAAGTTGACAACTTAAAATTACTACAAGTTAGTCTTCTAATAGAAAAATTAATTTAAAAGTGATCATGCATTAATTGGGTGATTGTTAACTTTTTGAATCTATCTTTAGAGGCAATTTAACAACTAATATAATTTATTGTTCAAATGAAAGATTTTGGATTTTTTTAGATAATATACCAAAGTCACCCCTTGCCAACCTTTATTTCCATGACCAACTTTCTGATGGGATCAAATGCTTAGGGAAAAAAAAAAAAGAGAAGCTAATAACCAAAAGGTGTTGTATAGGTATTGTCCAAAGAAAAAGAAAAACGAAACACGTAATGCATGCACAAGTGCACAAATTTGATAGACTTTGCATTTCAAAAGCAAGCAGAAAATACGGCATAGGATTTGGTGTCTTTCCACTTTTATTATCTTTTGACAACACTTTTAGATGGACAACTCTAATAGGAGTTTTTTTTATTCAGCAGTCCTACACCACACACTTACTGACGTGAGTATTTATTTTTTATTTTTTAATCTTTTTTCCCTTAATAGGTGTGTAGTTCAGGGCTGCTTTGTAGAAAATTTTCTCTAATAATTAAGAAACTCTTTTATTTACTCTATTGTTATTAAAATAGGTCCTATATTTATAATTTATTTCAAGATTTTAAATTGATGAAAAAATATATTTAATTATTAAGTTGATTATAATACACTTATCCACATATAGGATGAGATGAACCAAAAAGATATGTTGATTTCCAAACTTGTGTGATTGGGATGGTTATACCATGTGCTGAAAGGAATCATACTGCTGATACTTCAACTCTCCTTATTGTTTTTGCACACTTAATAGTAAAAGATACATTCACATAGAATCATAATATCTTTCTTAACTGTTGGACTTACAACCATTTAATCCGCTTATTGAACAACATTAAACTGCTTAATGCGGTCTCCCTCTTGATAAATTAAAATCTTATTGGGAATATGCATTTTCTTTGAAGCATAAGAAATCAGGAATGACCAACAAACTTCTTTGCACCAACATATAATAAAAAGTAATCTTCTTCACTAAAAATTACTAAGGAATATACACTTCTGTAGTTGAATTTGGTACAAATTTTATAGTCACAATTATGACTTATGAGAACATGCAAGTGGGTACCTTCTAGGCTTTTCAGTTCATCCCCTAATCACCAATTATGACCTTTTTGTGCTTGGATTTAGGACACAAACCCCAAAAACCAAGGAATTGGTACAAGGTATGTTTATCAATCATATTGACTTTTATTGAGCAGATTAATAAGCATGATTGGAGAGATTAGATAGATGGCTTCCATTTATGCAGCATTCCCTAAAGCGTTCTAGCCACTCCATTATTTCATCATTGGGGATATTGATTTTGAGAGTAACTAAGTAGAAATTATTATTAGCGAAGCCCAAATGACTGACAAAAGGTTTTAATGATTTTGAAAAAACATTCATAAACCCTAATATATCATGATTGATTCACTTTTACTGTTTTAGCTAAGTTTAAAAAGAAAACAAAAATTACTTTTTTTTATTACCTCTCTATACATAACTGTTGTTAACAGCAAATTTAGAAAGAACAATCTTATATATCTTTCAGAATTCTACTCAATGTATCATGATTGTTAATAGCATAAGAGTTGCTTAATTAGTGAAGACTTGATCTAGCTGCAACTTATAAACGTGATAAAACAAAAAGTGACATTCTATCAAGAACTTACCCACCCATTCTACTCAATAGCCTTGCCTGCCAAAAGGACGATAGTTAACACAACTCCAACAAACACCAAAGCAAGGCATGAGCCTCTTGAATGTCATTTCATCTAAACACCCGAAGTGAGTGATTTGAGCATGTGAAGCCCCATCAACCATGAGATTAGCTCTGCATACATACCTTGCTTCATAGCTTGCTAAGAATAGCACAACATTAGCCACATCATCAATGGTCAATTCTACTCCCTGCAGGTTAGCATTCCTCCTAGTAAAATCACGAAAACCTGCCATGGCATCCTCAGTTCTCTCCTCCTCTGGCAAGTGAACTAAAGTCAAGCTTGTTAGAATAGCATAAGGAGAAACAAAGTTGACATGTATCCCATGTAGTCCAAGCTCAGCTGCAACATTCTTGGTGAGCCCCAAAATAGCATGCTTGGACCCTGTGTAGGCATGTGGACTAAGCCCCCCTATGGCACTTGCAACACTGCATAGAGAAATTAAGAGCCCTTCTTCAATAGGATCATAATCCGAGCTGCATGTTTTATTCCAAGGAAGACTCCCTTCACGTTTACATCAAATAACTTCTCAAATTCCAATATGTCTGCACTGTGGATATCAGGACACGATGAACATGACAAACCAGCATTATTGACCATGGTGTCAAGTGTACCAAATTTACTGACTGTGAAGTCAACTGCATTGCAAACATCATCTTCTTTGGTGACGTCACAATGGAAATAACAAGAGTTTGGTTCACCACCAAGGGTATCACTAACATGGTGGCCAAGGTTGTCCTTTAAGTCAACTATATAAACTTTTGCACCATGTTTGTGGAATAGGCACGCAATGCTCTCTCCAATACCAATGGCTCCTCCTATGATCAATGCCACTTTCCCCAATAATTTGAGGGGGAAAACAGAATGAAGGTATTATATCCTGCAAGGAATCTAATGCAATATGTTAGAATCTATTAAGAGATTAATTATTAAGACCATTGATGGAGCTTTCGATCTGAGTTAAGACTCATAATCCTCTCACCCCTCGTAAAGTGAAAAACAAAAACATTATTATTGAAATGAAACAATTTGTTTTTGAGAATTTACTTCATTCACTTGATTTCAGAAAACAAGTGTGGCTTTCCTAGGGAATTTGGTTTTTTGATATGGGTAGATCGTTCATATTTAGGATATTATTCAGTTGGAGAAATCAAATACTAAAAGTTAAGTTTGTGACAAGGCCATGGTAGTTGGTATTATAACTAGTGATTACTTGTCGAAGATCTTTCAGAATTAGACTCAAAGGGAATTGCTTAATACAATTGAACAAATATGTTGTCAAAGAATTGGAAAGCAATTCCATTTCTCGCTACTAGTTGAACAAGTAAAGACAATATAAAACAACAGTTCACACCAAAACATCAACCACCGTAAAACACATGTAAATTTAAAGAATATAGATTCTCTAATACAAAGTCATAAAGAATCTAGATTTATTCAACTCGCAAAACATTCAGCTACAAAATTAAGCATTTCGATGATTCGTAATTTGGCCTAACCTCAAGCATTAGGAACGAGAAAAATGGGGGGGGGGGGAGAGAGAGAGAAAGAGAGAGAGTTGTGCATCAGTTGACATGATTGCTCTTCAATTTACAAATTAAAAAAAAAAATTGTAAAGCCCAATATGAAATCAAAATCGAGATTTAATTCTCATATCACAAAAAGGAAGAACTACGAAAAATAGTATTCCGCCATTCAATCAAGTATAAATCAAGATCTAAAACTATGGATAGAGATGAAACCACAATCGATTTGATGGTATGGCGAAAAGTTTCAGTCAGAAATTGAACAAAACAAGAGATAACAAAGAGTTGAAAACCAATTGTACCCAGAAAAAAGTAGAATGTTTTAGACAAAATGGTAAATCGCATTGAATGAAGTAGAAGAGAAATGTAGAAAGATGTCTTATTGGTTACCTTTGGCCTGGAAGTGAAGACTCACCACCAAATTTGGCAACAGACATGATCGTCTAAGAGTGTTTTTTTTCCCACTTTTTTCAATACAATTCTACTATGTACAACCGACATTTGTAATTGGTGTGTAACCGGCTATTTTTGCCATGTCAGCATCTATCATAAATAAAATAAAATAAAATTTGAGAAATCGACTGAAACTTGAGAAAGAAGAGATTAGAGAAGTCAATTGAAACTCGTTCTTCAAGTGAAACTTGGGAAGAAGCATTTTGTGTGTTCCGAAAGCATTTCATTCTTTCTATCTTTCATTTTTCGTTCTTTGAGTTAAATTCTCAAAGAATACATCGGATTGAAACTTTCGTCCACAAATGCCGAAATTCATTTCGACGGAAAGGAAGATGACCATCTGAGAAGGGAAACGCCCAAACTCAAGGAATAACCAGAAGCACAACAACAGGAAGAAGAAGGAGAAGCACTGTTGTCGTCATCAGAGCAACCACACGTTTCGATTCCCGTTTCCCTATCTGACACCTTTTTTTTCCTTGCCCAAACTCAATAATCTATAAGTAATTGCTAGTGCGGAGGGCAGACCACCTACTCATCATCCAACATTAATCTACAACCAGTTGGAAGTAATGGAAACTTATGGTTAAGTGTTGAAGCATCAAATACATTGCAGGTCCATAGATGGCGAATTATGCCTTTTACTCTTTAGCTTCCAGCGAGCTTTCCCATTTCTCGAAAAAAAGCATTAATAGGAATATTTCTCGCAAAAACCATTTTCCTTCACTAAGTTGTTTTGCAATGTTTGAGTTTATTTATAGGAGCCTGAAAGTTAAGATGGTGAAGCTTGAGGAATAGACAAAGTTGGGCCCCATGGTTTCTCCCCCATGGAATTGGCTGCCCAACCGAGGGGTAAATTTGCCTTCCTCACTAGTATAGAGAATTGCTGTTTTTTCTATGAGCTATAAGAAAAGTTTTTAAAGATTTCAATCTTAATCTTTTCTTGTGAATTAATTATGTCTTCCTCTTGTCACTGTCTAGATTGTTACAATGAGAGCCATGCACTGCAAGAAACTAGTTAAGCTCATTTGGGAGTGAGCGAGAGCGACCGGGAAAGGACTTCGAAGGTTACACGAGTTAGGGAGAAGGGGACACACGGGCTTAGGAAATTCCAGGAAAAAGCGGATGAATGTGAAGGGAAAAAGGAGAAAGGGATGCACGAAAGGGGAATGAGAAGTTGGTAAGGAGGGACCCAAGTGAAATAGTGTGTTTCATTAAAGATGAAATCATGCATGCCCACTAGCAATTTTAATCTCCACAACATAAAATAAAACACAGTGTTTCTTTTAAATTACGTGGCGGTTACCCGGAATGTGCATAGTCTGGTTGTATCTATCTTTTTTCTTTTCCATATTGATTCAGGGGAGAACGTATATATTTTAGTATTTTTCTATACTTAGATTTTATTCTTTTATTATTCTCCTTTAACATAATATATTCCCTTATAGTTGGGTATAAAAGGGACACTTGTTCATGCATTAATAAGATAAGAAATTTAGGAATTGTACCTCTGTTGACAATATATACTCGTGCTTATGTAAAGTGTAAATAAATATTAGGACAAGAAGAGTTTAACTTCAAAAAGGACGTGGTGAATAAAAGAGATTTACACCCTCTAATAATAAATTTACACGTTTGCATTTTAAGAGAAAGAAAAATAGAAACGATCTCATGCATGTAAGTATCGCCCATACAATCCCTCACCCCATTGTTCTCTCTCTTTCTCCCCTCTCTCGCAACACCAAATGTTTGCCCTCTCTCTCTCTCTCTCCCCCCTCAAGTGGCCGGTTGAAGCTCACTTTCTCTCACCCCTCAGTCCCTCTCTTTGTTATTGTTTCTCATTTTTTTTTAATTTTTTTTTCAATTCTACATACTCAAATGAGAATTTCAATACTTGATTCTGAAAACTAAGCAAAAATGTTAGAGCTTGTACCTACTAGACTGGGTGCACAGATAGGTTTCTTTGTCTCTGGTTATTTTTCTGTATGTTGAGTTGGATCTTGGTAACTTGGATAGTTGTTAGGTACTGAATGCTTTGTTAGGTGGGACACTTAGCAACTTATTGAGGTTAGGATACCACTGAACTGAAGGCTAAGAGAAAGTGACGGACAATGGCTTGCAGGGAGAGAGACTGAGGAGTGAGAGAAAGTGGGCTTCAGCTAGCTTGAGAAGAGAGAGAGAGAGAGAGGGAGAGAGAGAAAGAGTAGAGTTTCATAGTCAGCGAGGGGAGAGAGAGAGAACGACAAGTGTGGGAGATTGTATGAGCTCTATTTATCTGGAGACAGTTCTATTTTTCTTTCTCTTGAAATGCAGAGGTGTCAACGTATTATTAATGGGTATAAATTCCTTCTATTCACATGTCCAACCCCTAGCCTTTCCCCTTCTGAATAACTTGGATGTTGAGATGAGTTGTGAATAGTAATATTTTGTGGATCTTATTAAAATTGATTTAATTTTTTAAGTTGATATAAGTTTAAGTTTTGGAAAATACTTTAGCCACACAAGAATTATACAAAAATAAATCCACAAACTGACAAAACTTGATGTGGTACATCAGATTAGAAAGTTATTTTTATTATAAAGTAAATCTAACGGATCTCATGAAGCCATGTCAGTTTGTGTATTTACTTTTGTATAATCTTTTTGTATCTTTAGCAGTTCTCGTCAATAATTATGTTAAAATGTAAGAAATAAGTTGAGATAAATTTAACTTTTTTATGAAAAATTGAAAAAGTAGTGAGTCCCATCAATAATTAATTTGAGATAAGTTGATCAGTTGGATTCAACAACCAAACACAGTCTTATACCACACACTACACATCTTTTTTAATTTCTTTTTTCCTTTTTTCTATAATCAGTATGTAATGTATAGATAATGAGTAGTGCAACTCAATTAATTTAGCATAAAAATAAATAAAAAAATTTAAAATATATATGGTGTGGGATCTGAATAGCATAACTCATTTGAGATTTATGAAAAATGTATTCTTTTTTTACACTAATCAATTTTTTTTTTTTAAATGAGTACATGAGCTTAAGATTGTATGAAACATTATTCCAGTTTGGGTTCTACTATTATGCTGCCCAACTTTGACCGTTGGCCTTGCCCCTAGTACAAATTTATATTTTTATTATTTTAAATATTTTCTAAACATCTTTAATTTTTTTTTTTAAATATTAATAGACTAGTAGTCACTTTTTTTTTTTTTTTTTTTTATATAAGTAATACATTAGTAGTCACTTTGTTAATCATTAAGCAAAAATAATTTTAAAAAAATACATGAACAATCAAATTAAATAGACAAACTAAGCAATGATATAGTATATTTTCCCTCATGTATTGTTATATGTGTTTATCTCTCGTTAAGGTTGAATTGAATAAGAACCGTAGAAATAATCAGTCTTGACTTTGGAGTTTTTGGACCACCCATTCCAAGCTTCGATTTTAGATTTTTGGACACCCTCAATTATGGCTAAATGATATCATCATTCCAACGACAAATGTGTTATAGATATATAGGTAAGAACTCACTTACAAGGTAAGTATTTCCGGTTGAAAGTGCTACAACATTTTTAATGTGGTAAGTACGAATTTTAAGATGTATATCAATTAAAGCAATAAATATGATAAATATAAAGATAATCATAAATCTACTCAACAAATGTTACAAGTGATTGTAATTAGGAAAATACTTTAGACAAAAAGGAATTACACAAAAGTAAACCTAAAATTGATGTGGCTTGATGTAATATGTCAAATGATAAAATTATTTTTATTATAAAATAGATCTAACAGATCTCATAAAGCCACGTAAGTTTACGGATTTACTTTTTTATAATTTCTTTGTGTTTATAATAGTTCCCTTATAATTATACTTAAGAAAATGAAGGAAACAAAAAATGTAAAATTATTGAACATCTCTTATAATTATATAGATACTTAAGAAAATAAAAGAAACAGAAAATATAAAATTATTAAACATATAACAAATTAAATGTTTAAAACTCATTATATTAAACTCATAATATGACATGCATTACTTCACTCGTTAAAAGACTAATTAGATATAATAATAATAATAATAATTATTATTATTATTATTATTATTATATTATTATTATTCTTATAAATGAAAAATATATTATTATTATTATTATTATTATTGTACGTACCGAGAACTTGTTAATAGTCGTCATCCTCCTCATTCTCATGATATCCGTAGGAGAGTCGTTCGAACTTTAAATCATGATATTTATACCGACTTGCCCATTCTGTCAATGAAAAGAATGAGACAGTTAGAATTAATTTGACAACACGGAGAAATGAGAGGGATCGATGAATCTAATTATAATTCACGATCAACAAAACAATTCCCAATGCCAAATCATATTTCATTTACTTTAATCTTTATTAATGTTTTAAAAAAGTTGATTTTATAACTTAATTAAAATCTTTGAGGTTGCATGGGGCTCTCACCTATTGGCCATTCATATCGTTGATCAATCGCTATATTGGGGACACGAGCCACCTTGAGCCATTCTTTTCCTTTTTGACATTTCAGCTCTTCCTTCAACACGCGATCACAGTTCACTATGCTTAAAAGATGAAGGGAGGCAGGGAACCCCTCTTCTGGCATGTACCTGAGCTTTGGACAGTCGATGATCACCAATTGTTCAAGGGAGGTGAGGTGCTCAAATCCCTCCTTGTCCAATGATTTCAAATTTCCAATTGATTTGATACAAATATAGGTCAGAGTGGTGGGTAGCAAAAACTCCCCAGGAAAAAACTCCAGATGATCATCTTTTGATTTGTCGTCCTCGATTTCCAAACATTCAAGAGAGGGGAGTGTTTGCAAACCCCATCCCTTCCGGTTTGCATGGAGTTTCTTACAAGTCAATATCACAATTTTTTTCAGATTCAAAGGCAACCCCCCTTCTGGAAACGACTGAACTTCTGAACAATTTACTAACTCTAAAAAACGAAGAGACGAAAGGGATAGGTGCATCTTACAAGGCATTGACCCCAAGCTCTCACAATTTATGAGGGAAAACGTTGCAAGGTTAGGGGCACGCAATCCTCCTTTTGGAAAAGATACAAAATTAGGACATCCCAATATTTTTATGTTTGATATCCCTAAATCACCTCCATGTTGTTCCAAAGATTGCAAATTCCTGCACCCATTGATTATAAGCCACTTCAACTTTGGGAATAGGTCTAATGGAAAGGACGTCAGAGTATCACAACAATTTATCAACAACAATGTTTCAAGGGATGAATATTGCCGGTGCATGGGGAGCTCTAACTTACAATTGTTGATCTCAAGTTTGGCCAATGAAGGAGGATGTACAGGCAACTTTGCTCTCAGCTTAGGGCAGTCCGTAATATACAACTCTTCAAGTTGAGAAAAAATTTCAACTTCATTTTTGCCTCCCGAGTGAAGCCATGTATCCCAATTCGACATATTCACCAACCTCAGAAATTTCAAACTTCCAAATGGCTTCATTGAAGAATTACTTCTATTTCCATAAAACTCTACACCCACAATAACAACTCCATCCAACCCATCAATGTAGAGTTTATTAAGAAACGGTAGCTGCCCAAGGGGTGGCAAGGTACTACAATATTTGCAGTTTATTAATTTCAACTCAGACAATGAAGTAAGCCCTCCTATCCAATCTGGAAAACTTTTCCCGCTGTAGCAGTTGATGGAGAGACTTTTCAAGTTTTCATGGGGCTGCAGATTTTCAAGTACCCGTCTTTGTCTTTCCGAAATACCAATTACTTCTTCTCTAGCATTCCATTGTAACACCAACTTCTCGAGGTAACCCTTATCCTTCAAGCTTGCATCCAAAGCATCATCGGCTGATCTAACATTTTGGAGCTCTTTAATTAAAAGCTTTCCCCGAAGATTTTTTAGTTTTCCCAATTCTCCAATGCTAGCCCCACTGGCACTGTCATGTTTGCTGACGACGAATTTTGGCAACGTCTGGAGACAATTTAATCTACTCATTTTTATCGGCATCTCCTGTAAATTGTCAGTTCCATCAATTTCAAGATGACGTAAATTAATGAGTTTCCACATATCTCTTGGAAATCTATCCAACTTCCAACAACCTGATAACTTCAACGTTTGCAAATTGCACAAATTACATATGGAATCGGGCAACCTATTAAATTGTGCCCAAGAAACATCCAAATAACGTAGATATTTCATCTCGCCAATTGAATCAGACAACATAGTAATCCTATAGCCTATGCTGCCAAGGGAGAGAACTCTTAAGCACAATATTGTCCTTGGCATTTTGTTTTCCCAATACGGTATTCCTGAAAAATGTAATTTAAGGATAGTGCGCAATTGTTTGGCCTTTAGAAGATCACCTTCAATATGCTGGAATGGAGTCCAACTGGAACATGATATATAGCGAGTCATCTTCACAATTTTTTTTAAACTATCAGTGCCAAATTGCCCAGCCACGGATTTTGCCAAGTCGTTGACAAGATCATGCATTACAAAACCTGACTTAGCTTTACGACTTGATTGTTGAAATAATGATCTTGATACAAGAGCATCGAAGTAACGATTGCCAACTTCTTCCATAGTTTCTATTTCGGATTGTTGCAAGAAGCCTTCCGCCATCCATAATAAGACTAATTCATCTTTTTCCAAAAAATGATCTTTTGGGAATATCGAACAATAAGCAAAGCATCTTTTTAAATATGTGGGGAGATACGTATAACTTAGCCTCAAAGCCGGAAGAATGTGTGTCTCCTCCTCGGGAAGATCCCATAAATTGCTTTTCAATATATTCGTCCATCTATTGACATTTGATTCAGACCACAAGAGATTGCCAATGGCTTTGATTGCTAAAGGTAGACCTTCGCACTTTTCCACAATTTGTGTACCTATTTCTTTTATCTTTGGATCTGCGTTAGAGCTACCATTACGAAATGCATGCTTTTCAAAAAGTGACCAACAATCATCCTTTGGTAATAGCTCTAGATGATGAGTTGCAATTGCCTTCATGGCCAATGCAACGCTTTTATTCCTAGTGGTGACAAGGATCGTACTTCCTCGAGTCCCATAGTGCAAGAGTTGGCTTAGGAACTCCTGATGTTTGGGTTTCTCACTCCAGACATCATCCAAAACAAGGAGAAATTTCTTCCCGTTCAAATTCTTCTTTAGTGTAACTTGAACCTGCTCTGGATTCTTAAATTCAGGACAAGGTAAAGAAGTTGCTGCCTCTATGATAGATTTCTCTACCATGGGCATGGCAAATTCTTCTGAAACACAAAACCATATTTTAAGGTTGAAATGTTGTTCCACCCGACTGTCATTGTATGCCAGTTGAGCAAGGGTAGTCTTGCCGATTCCCCCCATGCCAACGATGGCAATCACGCACATTTCATTTCCTCTCACATCAGACGAGAGCAATAAGTCAATTAATTTTTTCTTGTCCTCATCCCTACCAAAAGTGTCGGACTCTGAGACGTAAGAAGTGGACAGCTTTTGATCTGGATATTGTTTTCCCCCAACTCCTACTTGTAGACCCATAAAATCCTTTCGTTCTGCTAGATCGTTTAGTCTATCAAGTACGTCTTCTATTTTTGGCTCTACTTCATTGACAAAAATATTAAGGAAAGTACGAGAGATGCATTCTCGTACCTTTTCTAGTGCAGTGGTACTAGATTCAGCGTCCAGCTTTCTTTGCAAGGCTTCAGTAGCAATCTCATCCAAGATGTCCTCCGCGTCGAAGAGAACATCCTTCAACTCGTCAACCCAGTCTTTCACGAAAGGATTCGTAAGTTGCTTTTCTTCCGCGTCTGCAAGAACAGCATTCACAGACAGCACTGCTGTCTTCAATTTCCTTAAGAGTCTTACGGGTTGTTTTCTTCCCTGCATGAAGTCAAGCACCTCTGGAGATGCCATTCTGTCAAACAACACGTTGAGTGAAGCAGAGAGAACTGCCAAGCCCACCGTAGCCATGTTTTTCTTCTTCGGAATGAGAGAAATCAAGAGAGATGAAGGAAGAGTTTTTTTTTTTTTTTGCAAACAGCAAAGCAAGCTCAGGTTGCAAGAAAAGTCTGACTATAATAAAATTAAATAGGAGAAATGTCAGAAGAATTTCTTTAAACCGACACCAGTATCTTTTTTTGCCTGGAAAATTATCTTCTTTTTCTGCTTTTCTACTTTCGTTTTGTCCTTATTTTCCTTTATGCATACATTGTGGTGTAAGTGGGCCTCAAAGTAGTTCGGTGGGAAAGAAAGGATAGTCAAATGTTTCTTTACTTGATGAACATCCTCCACAAAACTAAACATTATAAAAAATTTGCGATATTTGAAAATAAGAAGAATTATTGCTTCTTTTCCGAGAGGCCAAATGGAGTTGGCGCTATGAATATCCTGCTGTCGATGGAGTGAACGTGGCCAATATTTCAAACACGACTCTCTTTCAGTATTTATCTTTTATTATTTTATCTGTCAGTTGGCACATGCTCTGGTCATTTGAGTATTTATTGACTGGTGGTTAGCTTTGATGACTGGTAGTTAGCTTTGATGACTACCAGTCATCAAAGATGGCGATTCATAAATTATTATCTTTAGAAAAGTGTTACTTTATCTCATTTTATCTTCTTATTTTGACATTTTATATCTTTTACTTTGTTTATTTATCATTTTATATTTTTAAAAAATATTTTAAAGTGATAAAAAAATATGAATATTAAAATTAAAAAATAATAAAAAGATAAAGTTAAGCTAATAGTCAAGTCAATTGGAGCGATACTACGCGCAGAATAACATCGCTCTTATTTCTATTGCTCATATGGGCAATAGGTTAATTAAGTGTCAGGTGTTAGTTGGTTATGATGTAAATTGCCAATTTTAATAGTTTATAGTGTAATTTAAAGAAAAGTAGTAGCACCTCGCAAAGATGAGATAAAATAGAAAAACTGTACATAATTAAGAAATAGTTTTAGTTAAGATATTTTATGAGATTTTGAAAAATAAAAGAGAAAAAATTAGAACAAAAATATTATAAAATTAAAATATTATTTTTTAATATTATTTTTGTTTTAAAATTTAAAAAAGTTGATTTATTTTTTATATTTTGTTTGAAAGTTTAGAAAAGTTGTAATGATTCTTGAAAAAATTGAAAATTTGAATTTAAAAAGTGTTTGCACTTGATGGTTTTTGGAGGTTGATATGAGATAAAATAAGATGGGATGAGACTATCTGTAAAACTAAACGGGGCCTAAATGTTTATTTAGTGAAAGTTTTGAGAGCTTTTGACAACACAAATATTAACATCTATGGATTGATTCTGTGATCACATCATATAATATTTCTATATTTCTCAAGAATTAAATAAACAAATAATCAACAGAGTATCAATAAATTTAGAAAAAATGAACCAAATGAAAGGGCAATCGAGCCAAAGTGTTAAGAGTAAAAATATAACTTTTAAGATGGTTGGTGATGACAGTATCCACCGAATTTGCTGCTCAGATGCCATTTTCTTTCTTCAATAATGAGCTCCCCCGACCATCTTCCATTGTTTCTCTTCAAAACCATTAATGTCAATGAATCATATTCATGGCATATTGTTGAAACTTTTGCATTCATAATAATGCGGATAAAATAGTTTGATTAGAGATGTAAATTTAAATCGGAAAATCAGTAAACCGATCCGAATCGGACTGGATCAGACCAGTTTTACTAGTTTCGAACCGGTTCAGTTCAGAGCTAGTTCTTAGAATTCATAAACCGGCCGAACCGGTCGCGTTCCCATTTTAGGATTTTTCGGACCGGTTGATAAAAAATATAAAAAAATAATATTTTATATATAAGTTTTATACAGAATTAAAATTATACAAAATATTTTATATATATTAATATATAAGTTTTATATATAATGTATAATTATATGTGAAATTTTTATATATAATTATATATCATATATGAAATAATTTTATATTATAATTTATAAATTATAACATAAAATGTTAATCTTAAATATGAACATTTGTAATTTGTTTGATCATATACTATTAATATAATTATATATAAGATAATGTTATTATAAAATAAAAGTTGAATCTTAAAAATGAAAATGTATTTAATCGTGTATTATATAGCTATACTAATATATAGCTATACTAATAGTCTAATATTAATATTATTATATAGTCTAATAATTTACATAGCTATACTAATATATAAGTTTATAACTAATACTAATAGTATAATATAGACTATAGTTATACTTATAATTAATATGGTTATATTAAATCACTAAAAGTTTATAACTAATACTAATATATAGTTTATAACTAATACTAATATATAACTATACTAATAGTCTAATATTAATACTATTATATAATCTAATATATTATATAGCTAAACTAATATATAAGTCTATAACTATTTAACTAATACTAATAGTTTAATATAGACTATAGTTATACTTATACTAATATAGTTATACTAAATAACTATAACTAATGCTAATAGTCTAATATTAATACTATTATATAGTCTAATAATCACTATAACTAAATCACTATAGTCTATAACTTTGTATTAAATGGATTTCAAATATATATAAATTATATAAATTTTCCCAAATCATCATAATTTCTTTTAATGATCATTTAAAAAAAATAAAAAAATGAACCAAACCATTACTAATACGAATAGGAAACGACGCCGTTTCCTTTCCAACTCTCGAGTTTACACATACGAAATTTGAATAAAGTCATAATCCCTAAAGGCTGCCTCTCTCTTCCTCACTCTGGAGTCTGGTCTCCACCTCTCTGCCTCTCTGAACCTCGCTCTCGTCGTCGAACCTCACTCTCGTCTCTGCCTCTTGTCTTTGTCTCTCTGCCTCACCTCTTAGCCGCTGCCCGCAGCCTGCCACACACAAACCCTCAGCCTCACCTCACTCTCGTTGTTGAACCTCCCCTCACGGACTTACAGCCTCACCTCACTCTCGTCGTCGAACCTCCCCTCACGTCTCTCTGTCTTCGATTCCTCACGGTAATGTTTCTCTATTTTTTTTTCATTTCACTTATTTAAGTTAATTGAAATTAATTTGAAACCTGATATGAATCATTATGGTTTTGTGATTGTGTCTGTGTTATTAGGATTTTGTGATTGTGTTTGTGAAATTACTTTGAAATCTGGTAGATGGTGTTTGTGATTGTGTTTGAAATCTGATATGAATCATTAGGATTTTGTGATTGTGTTTGTGTTATTAGAGTTTTGTGATTGTGACTGTGAAATTACCTAAAAGTGCAATGTTAGACTGTTAGTGAAAGTATGTGGGGGACATGTACATGAACTGATTGATGAATTATGGCATGTAGATCGAAGGTGTGTTTGATTTGGGCCAACTTGACTAATGATCACATAGATCAGAGGTGTGTTAGGTGGTATTTTTTTTATTAGGATTTTTGTAATTATGTTTGTGTAATTGTAATCTGTGTAATCTGTAATTGTAGTGCAGTAAACATTATTTTTATTAATCATAGCAGATTTTTTGAAGCAGTTTTTTTTTAATTATTATTAACAGATTTTTAATGTCAAACTTACATTTTAAAAAAAGGAAAAAATCAGACCGGAAACCAATAAAATCGAAAGTACCGGTTTAGGAGGGTATTTAGTACGTAATCGGTTTTGAAAAATGCAAAACCGGTCATACTGGTTCGGTCCTAAATTTTGTCCAAAACCGGATCGGTTACACCCTTAAGTTTGATGGCCAAAATCGATCATGGCCCGATTCAACAAGAATTTGTTGTATTTTTTTATTTTCAGTTTTTCAATGATAAATGATTGTAGTGAGAATAAATGACTGTACTGACACATCTTATTATTATTGCAATCCATTTCTCATCAAACCCCAACTTCATCATGATAGCCTCCAGGTAATGTCATTCGATTCTATCATAAGCCTTGAACATGTCAAGTCTCAATGCTATACTTCCTGTGCATCCTCTTTGTTTGGTCTTCATTGAATGCAAAACTTTATAAGCCATCATTATGTTTTCAGTTATTAAACAACTAGGAATAAATGCACTTTGGGTGCTGCATATGAAGGCTGGAAGGATTTTCTTGATCTTGTTGGCTAAAACCTTTGATACAATCTCGTACAAGACATTGCATAGGCTTATTAGTCTAAATCCATTTACTGACAAAGGGGTTTTTGCTTTAGAAATCAAAGCAATATAAGTAAAATTCAGAGAAGAAAAAATAACATCAGTGTTTAAAAAGTCAAGAGTAGCATTGCAAACCTCTTCCCCCACTATGCTTCCAATGATTCTTATAGAATCCTGCTCTAAACCCAGCAGGGTATGGAGATTTTAGTGGAGACATTTGATTTAGTGTTGCGTCTATTTCAGCTCTGGAAAACTCCTGACCAAGTTCTTTATTCATTACCTTTTGTAACTCTAACTAGGGATGTAACCGGTCCGGTTCGGTCTAGTTTTGGACAAAATTTAAGACCGAATCAGTATGCATCGATTTTGTATTTTCAAAACTGATTACGCACCAATTACACTCCTAAATTGGTACCTCCGGTTTTACCGGTTCGGTCCGATTTTTCAGTTTTAATAAAATGTAAAATTTGTCATAAAAAATCTGTTTATAAAAAAAAAGCTACTTTAAAAAATCTATTTTATTAAAAATCTATCACTATTTATAAAAATCCGCTTTATAAAAAAAGTATGTTATAAAAAAAAATTTGCTGTAAAAAAACTGCTATAAAACAAAAACTGAAAACATAAATCTACTGTAAAAAAAAATGCTACAAGCCTATAAATATAACTATATAATAGTATTAATATAACTATCTATATAACTATATCACTGATAGTTATGCTAATACTAATATAGTATTATTATATCACTATTGTATCATATAGTGATATAGTATTAGTATAACTACTAAAACTATAAAACACTATAATGATTTATATAATTCTTTATATATTGTAACAGCTGCTAGAAATTCAATGATGGAATTTCTATTGTCTTTAGGAACCGTAGTAAATCCTATATGGTTGGAATCCAACTAAGAACCCATAAGTGTGTTAGAAACCAAAAATCTTATACAGTTTTATCCAAAACCTTATAGAATCAGTTTCTAGCATCGTGTTTAATCCCTTAATTAAATTATTTTCATATGCTATTAATCTTTTAAATTTTTGTTAGAACATCATTATCCAACTTAGCTAACCTTGAATATTTGATTGGACCAATAGAAATCAGACTTGGGCTTAATAGCAACCCAAACCCTCTTAAAACCCAAGAATTGAGGCCCTTTCGGTTTAAGCTCATTAAGGCCCACGAAATTAGCCACCTTAGCAATGATTTTGTCTAAAATATTTCACCCTCCACTTGCCTTATCATATTTATTCAAAAGGACTTTGAATATTCTTGAAGTGAATGACTAAGGAGACACCTTACTCTTTCAATTCTAGACTCAACCTTGAAGAAATATCTTGTATATTTTATTGGAAAAAAAGATCAATACTCAATCTCCATTCAGAATCTATCATCTTCCAAAACTCGTATAAATAGCCCTCCAGCCCCTTCCAACGAAGATCATCTCTCCTTTACACTTTACTTTGTTAGAATACAAAAAAATACTCTCGGACAATTTTTATGAACTCTTTTGCACGCCTTATCTGAAGTTTTTGTAAGTATTTTCTCACAAACTTCCCTTCATGAAAGTTGTTTATTTTTTAGTCTAGTTTACGTGGATATCTTATTTTTTCTATTTAGAGATCATTTAGTCAGTAAAAAGTTGGTTAAAACCCAGAAAGGTCATTCTGGGCGATAACCAGAGAGTATGTCATATTTTGGAGTTTTTGACAAAGTTAATGGATTGATCTTGGTCCGAAATTATTATGGAGTATTTTTAACATAGGTATATGATTATTGGTTGAGAATTTGTTGCATGATTAAAAGTTTTGGTGAAATATTTTCTTAGATTTAGAAACTTCGAATCTGGAAGAGGAAAAACAGTTTCTGTTTTGAGAAAGTTTAAATCTTTTATGGTCTAATCTTATTGCAATGGCTTTGATATTTTTATTTGAGGATCCTAAGCTTCTTATGTACATGATATAATGTTGTTTTGAAGATATTTGATATTAGTTTCAAAGATATGAAATTTTTATGCAAGGAGATATTCGAATAGGCCAAGTGATGATGTTCTTGGCTAAATTAATGTTTTGGTTGATTTTTAACCATGTGATCTTGATTTTAAAGCTTAGATCTGTTTTAGGAGACCTTTTTAAACCATGTGATTTTTTGGTTTGAAGATCACATTTTATAAGTAATGGATCAAGAGGTTGATCAAAACAAGTTAGAAACAAAAATCAAGGAAAATGACTTATATAAGTTTAAGTTTTTATAGAATTTTAATGGTTGTATTTAGTTTTAAATTTTTCTGAATTCATATTTAAGTTCAGAATAAAATCTACATGAGGTATATAAATTTTGGTGATTTTTGGAGTTAGGATACAAAATCCTTAAGTTAGGGATATAATGGTCATTTTTTCACATGTAGAGGGTAAATTAATAATTTTACTCTTAAATTGATATTTTTCTATATTTCTAATTGTTAGTGATTAAGTTATAACTTTTAAAAATCACTACTTTCAATCTCTCGTGATCGCACTTGAGTTTTGCCTAAAAACGCGAAGACAGAGGTAAGTTAGCTTTTAATTTACTAGCAGTTTACTATGTATGGGTGATAAGTAAATGAACTACAGTCTATGTATGTATGTTATTATATGTGCTATGCCAAGTCATTACATGTTTTTATGTTACACATAATTTATTCTGTCATGAATTATTCATTTGTTACATAAAATATTCTGTCATGTATTGCTATACATTGCAAGTAATGTGGATACATACAATCTAAGGAGATTCTGTCTAAGGAGATTGAAAATTTCTAAGTGTGTCCATCGTGACCCTCCATTCTTTCCTGGGAATCTAGAAGTTCTGTCTAAATAAGATTGATCTTTCTTGAGAATTTACTTAGTGAGTACTATTCATTTCTACGATAAAAATTCATCAAGATAATATCATAAAAAAATGGAATATCATGTATGTCATGTAATTTATATTCACTGTTGCAAGCATGTTATGTTAAAGATGTCATGTTGTGTTACGTCAGGGCTTTTGACCTTTCATATTCAAGTCACATTCTGTTTCTAATACAGTTTATGTATTTCAAGAACAATCATGTTAAGTTATTCATGTCAATCACGATCCTAAGTACTAGGATGAGAAAATATCCTAGTAAAACTCATTTGTTCACGCTGGAGTGTCTAAATAGGTATGAAATTTCCTGGGTTGACGAAGTATAGTCAACAGGTTGCGAATGAGACCTAACTAGCTGGTCACCGGAGTGCACCAGGCACTAACGCCGATGGAGCCACATTTTATTTTAATAAGTCATGGAGCCACAACAACTGTGGAGCATGAAGTATGGGGTCACAGCAATTGTGGCACATACACTATGTGAGACACAGCAATTGTGATACATAGAATATATGGGGCCACAACAATTGTGGAGTATGTATTAATGCACTCACAGCTAGTGTAGATACCTGTGTTGTGATGCGGTAATCGGCAGGGACACATGGCTCTAGGAGATCCATGTAGCACCCACATGTTACATTAATCAAGTTAAATGAAAAAGAATCCAAACTCATGTTATGCTCAAGTTCATGTTATGTTTCAAGTTTATGTCAAGTTAAGTCAAGTCAAATCAAGTCCATGACAAGTAAGTCAAGTTCAGTTCATTCATGTTCATATTATGTTTCAAGTTTAAGTTATATCATATGCTACGTTTACTTACGATTTTGATTATGTACTTATATTTTTACTGCCATGCATGTATTATTAACCTGTGTGTAGGTTTTATGTTAACTTGCTGAGATTTGTAATCAAATCTCACTATGGTAGTCCCAACTATCATTCCCCCCGAATGGTAGATTTTGTTACAGGATCTGAAGAAGAACTGGAAAACAACCAACTGGACACGGTCGATTAAGCGATAGTGCGGTTTCAAGGTTAATATAGTAGTTAACTTAAATTACTATATGTACTATGAAGTTACATCTTCAGTACTCCTTTGATCACAATCATTTTGGATTAGTGTTGTGATCTCTGATGTTTAGTATGCCTTTATGTATGAAGTATGTTTTAAGCATTTTGGGATATTTGAATTTGGTGCATAGTATTGCTAAAGAAAAAAATTATCCGCTGCAAATATTGCATAATGCTATATGTATGTTAAGAACATTGCATCTTATATGTCATGAACGGAGATACGAAACCTTTTGTTGCATGTCTCAACGCTTCAAATGTCCGTCCAATTTCAAGCGAAATTTGGGGGCGTCACATATATAGACTTAAAGTAGATTACTAATACTAATAGTAGTAGTATTAGGACATAAAATGTAATTAATATACTAATATACATTATTATACTAATGTATACTAATTAATTAAAGTAAAACGTAATTAATATACTAATGTATTATGTATTTTTCAAAAGGAATATGTTGAGTTTTAAAAAGGAATATATTGAGAGTTTATTAGGCCATAAAATGTTATTAATATATATATTTTATATTTAAAACATATGATCAAATAAATTTTCATGTTTAAGATTAAGATTTTATGTTATAAAGTATAATAATGTTAATATATAATTATAATTTATATTATTATAAATATTATATATAATATTCAAAATATTATATATAATATTAAAAATAATAATTTAAAATATATAATATCGCGAACCGGTCTGGTCCAGTACTAAAAAGTGTAGAACCGTAACCAGACTGGTACCGACCTGTTTTGGAACTAAGGGAACTGGTTCCGGACCGGACCGATCCAAAACCACACCAGTTCGGGCCGATCTGGACCAGTTTTTTTTTATTTTTCAGTTAATTTTTACACCCCTAACTCTAGCCTCCATTGAATGTAAGCATTTTGCAATATTTTCTGGTGAAGTAGAAGTTGAAGTAATGATCTACGCAAAATATTCCTTGAAAGCACTCTCAATGTCTATTGTCTCTATCAATGTTCTGTTTTGGAAATCCCTGACTTGCTTAGTGAAGGAAAAGAAATTCAACTAAGGCCTCGTTTGGCTACACAGATGAGATAAAAGTTTAAAGTTGAACAAAATATTATTAGAATATATTTTTTTAATATTATTTTTATTTTAAAATTTGAAAAAGTTGAATTGTTTATTATATTTTATGTGGGAGTTTGGAAAAATTGTAATGATTATATGAGATGAGATGAAATTGTTTGGTTTTGTGTAACCAAACCAACCTTTAGTCTTCTTGCTGCTAAGGTAGAGGTAGCAAACCCAACTTAGTCCTCAAATAAACAGGGTTCCTAAGCCCTCGACAGTTCTAACTTAGAATCATCATTGTGATTACTGGGGCTGTGTAGTAGCCTCTTCCAATACATTTGAATCATTTTCATTTCTACCATTTTGCCCTAATCTAACCTTCTTAGACATTGTCAGTTGGGATTCTACACTATCCTCATCATCAAAGCCCTTTTCTTTGCTATACTACTACTCAGGGCTAGAGATCGTACATTTTTTTCTTACCCTTCTCTTTCAATTGCCTCTTGCCTGATCCATTCTTGTCTGCAACTTTTCATTTGTGGCGTGAACTTCATGCTTGATCTCCTCAACTTAACTAGTGATATCATGTTCATGGGCCTTTTGGAAAACTGGCCCACCCAACCATTTTTACCTTCTTTCAGATTAGTCCTTCTTTCTTCATATATCATGCAATCTCCCATGATCTTCTCCCTTATTTCTGTTTGTAAATCATCTATTAATTCTACCATTTCTTCATTTTGAAATCCTCCCTTTAATCCTTCCACACTCTCTATTGTTTTGTTTTTACTCACCACTCCTCTGAAATTCTTTCTTTTTTTCTTGCTCTTTCCAAAGTAATTGTCTGGCTCACTGACCATCATCGCCGTTGGACTTGAACAAGAATATGGACAGCCACCATCCTCCCATAACTACCTTGTTTTGTCCTTTTCTACTCCGCCAAAATCCTTTTTGGCCTTTGTATGGTTTGCAGAATAATGTCGCCTCATGGAAGTCTCTTCTCTAAGCCACAACCCAAACTGATTTGTAAACCGACCACAGTGTCCCTCTACTTGTCCCTTTCCAGGCATCCCTGGGGACCATGTAGGATCCATCCACAACTGAAGTACAATTTGAGTAATTTTTCGTATTTAGGAGAATCCATACTCTACTTCCATTCACATTGACTGTTCGACCTCTAGCAATTAGTTTTGTTAATTCAATATTTATTTTTACACAGAGGAAGTTCCCCCAAACCACGCTGTCATCTTGCACATCCACCTCTACTACTTCACCAATTGTGCCTCCTATTTGCTTTCCATTATCTCGAGACATGACCATAAGAGGCAGATTATGAAGTTGTACCCAAAATGATTCGTGATCAAAATTCATCTTGCTTGGTTGAGTAAAACCATTGAAAGGTTTTATGATGAATAAGTTGTTATCAAATTGTCTTGGCCTACCATCCTCTACTCTCTGTTTATGTGCATATGTTGTGAAAGTAATGATAAAGACGTTTGGCCCGACCTTTAAGACAGCAGCCGGTTTACTCACCTTCCACATTTTCTGTAACATGCTAAAATTATATTTGGGGTTTATAAATAAATCATTTAGTTATTATTTTTATTATTATTATGATTTTTTTTATTAATATTAAGTTTTTATTTTTTTATTATTATTATATTTTAAAAAAAATCCAAAATCTATATTAAGTTTTTTCGGATGTAAACACTGGACTGAATCTCTAGTGATTTACTAGATTTTCCGAGTCAGTTTTATCTACACCGAAACCCATTTCAATTAAATCTCTCTACATTTCACATCACCCCCTTCATTATCCCTTTATTTTCAGTGATCTGACTGAGTCTTCCTCTAGCAAACATCCTAAAGCACTTTGAATGGGACACGTTCAAGATGGTTTCTCTATTTATTCCTTCCCCCGTCTATATTTTTCAATTATAGAAAAGTATTAAGGACTACACAACTACTCACGCAAATCTAATTTGCTCTCCGTCTTACTCAGAACCGACATTCATCATTTTTACCTTCAAGGACTATTAGAAAGGCCTCCCTCAGTGCTCCACCACTTGCGTCTCTTGCTCCTCGTAAGTTCTCTATTTCAAAACTCCATCCCTTAGAGCACTAGCATTGGATTCATCAAATTCATCTTCAAAATTTGATGAAAAGTACATGTTTTTCATAAATGTAAAACCTTCCTATCCATAATCCCACATTGGATTAGTTATTGGATTCATCAAAATAATAATATAATATTATTTTTTTAATAATAATATTTTTAATTTTTTCTTTCATATGTTGCAATTATACTAACCATATGTTAATTAATAATTTAATTAATAAAGAAAATATAACTTGACCCAACTGGGAGCAATTAAAACTTCATTTCCACCAACAATTCATAAAAGAGTACAAATTTCCACCATTTCCACCAACATATCATAGAACAGTACCAACATATTTCAGTAGCAACATTGAAAGTCTATACCAGTTTCCACCAACTTCAGTGAAATAGTTCATTAAAACAAAACATATATATAGAGTAGTTCATTCAGCAACATTTCCAACATTTCCAAGTTCAGCAAAACATTTGAGTCTATACAAAATATCTGTTAGACATAAAAACATCTAGTTACAAGCCACTTCTACAGCCAGTTACACACCTCCATAAGGTGTCAAAGGAGACTCCACCAGAATTGGCAATTATTGGTTTCTTCTCTCTGCAGAAACTTGCAACAAGGAATGTTTTAATATTTCTTTTTCAGCTGCAAATGTCAAACCAGTTTCACAATGAAGCAGATCTCTCTGGAGATAAAAGGCAAAATGGTTTACTATAATACCATTCTCCAAGAAAAAATAACAGCATCTATAATCAACTCAAATGCATGAACTATAATCAACTCAAATGCATGAACTCATAATCAACTCAATATATTTTACAATCACTTTAGATCAGCAACCCAGATTTACACAATCTAACTTAACATTAACAATTCAGATCACTTGCATAAGTAACTCTTTTCTCTTTCAGGGTATGGTATTATCAGATTTCTTTTACACTTCTAATGTACAATTACCTCTCTTTTTTTCATCTAATTAACTAAAACTAATTTTCAAGTAAAAAATTTCAACCATTGGATTCCCTCATGGTGTTAACTTAACCTTGTTTTAAATTTTTATTTAGGAGAGTCTTTTCTCAAATCCAACTGTTTTCAATACTAATAAGAATGTTATTGAGTGTCTTTGGTCATGCAAATATTTATAGAAGTTCTTATATTGTCCTAAAAGCGCCACTTTTCTCTCCTGTTCTTTTCAATTTCTAAGACAGACGTAGACCACAAAATTGTTTCTCTCTGGATCTTCTCATAAACTTTTTAATACATGTTGAGGGCACATACAAACATATACATTTGCAATTCAGAGAAGGGTTACATCCTATTTTTATGAGTTTTGCCTATCTATTTAACTAAAAAAAAAAGTATAATTTTCCCCATATAAACCATTTTTCTACAAATATAACACATGAAAATCACCCAAAATATATTGCCAAATGCCAAAGAAATCAATAATTGAATGCCACACGTTAAATATCATGCTAAATTGTTTTAATAAGCATACTTCTATTCATAGTTCCATTAAAAGAAAAATATGAAAGCCTACATTTCACTCATTGCATACTCAAAATAGAACATGATATTTAAGGATCAGAATGTATGAATTAAGCATACTTTCATCCATACAGTACACTATTTACATCAAATGAAACCTTCTAATCCTCATGTACTGGAAAAAAAAGTAATCCGAAATTTAGCAAACCCATCAATCTGACTCGTCTTTACCAAAGACACCCCCAACCAAAAAAAAAAAAAACAGAAGACGAAAGAAAGAAAAAAGAATCATCTAAGACCCAATAGCTTGTGATCAAATAATTCAAAACAAATAGAATTCCACCAATGAAAACGTGAGGTGATGCCATAACATAATATCAAGTATGTTACCATAATATCAAACCCTCGAGCCCTGTTTGGGACAAATCATAATAATCCAAAAATATTAATCAAGTATTCCGCCTTTTTTTTACAAGGATATTCCGCCATTCGAAACCCAGGAAACCAGAAACCCCAGCTTAACTGAGCCCAATCCAACCATTTGGCTCAGCTGAAGTGAACCAACTCCTCTCTCACCGAACTAAATACAAGATAAAATTACTTTACATTCAATACTAGTTTTCTTTATGTTTCCTTCCTTTTTTCTCAGCTAGCAAACAAGCTACAAAGAACATAGCTTCGAAAATGTAACTCATGATTATTTATATACATATATATATATATATATATATATATCTGTTACATACATAGGTAAAAAATAAAATCAACTATACTTCAAACAGAAATTGGATATATAAGTATATATGGAGAGAGAGAGAGAGAGAACAAACTAGCGCAGGCTTTGATGGTGTGGATCTTGAGGAGCAAAACGACGACGCTAACCAAATGGGTCATATCCCCCACTAATCTGAATAGATTCATTATTCTCTGTGTGTGTTTGGATTAACCGAAAAATGCTTTCTCGGGAAAATCTGTGTGGAATTTCTGCAGATCTCCGACACTAGCCGATAGAGGTTACTTAGAGAAAAGAGTTACTTATGCAAAAGAGTTACAATCACTTTAGATAGGGCTTTCGGGATTTGGGGGTGAGGAAGAAAGCAGAGAAGCGGAAGAGAAAGAGAAAGAAAAAAACGAGATTGCGTGCGAAACTTACCATTTTCGTAATAAAATAATGCGATGAACGTTCTACAGTCGTTCTTCAAATTTGAAGATAAACGAGAAAGAACTGTAGCTCATAGTTTCACAAAGACGTGAAAGATGAATCTAATACCAGTCTTTTAAAGCGAAATTCATCAAATTTTAAACATTGTGAGTCCAATGCCAGTACTCTTAGCTCCTTATTTCTTGTTTGACAGCATCCAATGGTCTCTCTCTCAATCGCTATAATTAAGGTCTTCAGAAAAGTACAAACCTATGTTTCTATAATTACAATATTGTCATTTAAAGCCTCATTTTTCTCTCATTGCGAGTGGTTACTCTGCAACCTTAGTATTACTTAAGGGTAATCTTTAATTTTAATTACCTGCATATCCTTTAACACATGGCAGCCAACGTTGGGCTTAAAACTTAGCCCCTGCCATAGTATTTTAGACTTTATTTTTTACATAGGGTTGGTCTATCTACTTCAGAGATATTTTTTAAGTTAGGTTGAGTTGATATTTTTTAATTGGACTGAGTTAATATTTAAGTGGGTTGGTGTTATTTAAATAATTATATTAATCCAAAAATTCTATAATTTACATAAAATTATCTATGTTATTAATTATTAAATTTTATAGTGAAAGTTCATTAAATTTTATAATAAAGAGTTTAAATTTATTTTGAATGCTTTAAATGGAGTAAATCTATTTTTATGAAATGAGTTTCCATTGTTATTTAATATATTTAAATACAATATGTTTTCCTACTAAATTAAAATATGTTATTAGTAATTAAATAATTTAAGATATAAACATTCATTGATTTTATATTAAACATAATATTTATTCATTATATTCTACAGTATGAATTTAAATTAAGTGAGATATTAGGACATGTTTTCCTAGACAGATTTAGTGACGTTTAATACTTCATATAGGTGACGAGCTACGAAGTGAGATTTAAGAAATAACGCTGCAAGGTAAGTAATTTGATCACAAATTAGGATCACCACATGTCAGCTTAGATTATTATTAAAGCCGATTCTTGATAGCTAATATTTATGTATCATGCATGTCATGATTATGCAAAAATGTCATCTAGCACAACAAACGATCATGTCATTTTGCATCATGTTCAGATTCAGAAATTATATATGTATTATGTCATGCATCTCATGTGCTTAAGACGTGTAAGCTATCTTAAATTCAAGTATAAGATAAAATAAGATCAGTTAATCAGATAGTCATTCAGATGCATGGTTCCAATGTAATTTCAGAGTAGATGTGCAAGTCATGAACTAAAACGTGGTCCACCATAATATGCCAGAATACTATCAGTGGCTCCCCTCGCAGCCATAGGACATGGGGCCAATGTATAACCTTGCACACAAGGTTAAGTGTGTTGGCCAGTCAGATCAATTAGTTAAGTAAGATCAGTCAGTTAATTCAGATAATCAATCATGTATAGCATAAATATCAGTATGAACAGTCATGAATTTAAGCTCTCAACAGAAAAACTTTTATGAAAATTTTATGTTTACATTGTGATGAATTCCTTGTTGAGTTTTCGACTCATTTTAGTTTATTTCATGTCTTTTAACCACCTAGGTGAGAATGATGAATACGAGCAGACAGACCAAGATTAAAAGGAGCAGTGATTTAGTTTCAGATTTTTTAGAATAAAATTGCTTCTATGACATAAATTTATTCAGTTTATTTATTTAAGTTTTTGGTAAACATTTTATTAGACAAATCTTTTATGAAATAAATCTTAATTTCATGTTATGAAATATGATATCTCTTGCCAGATTTATTTTTATGAAAAATACATGACACTCCTAGCTTACGGAAAGAGAGAGTTACATTTTCGCCACATCTTTCTCCGTTCCTCTGCACTTCTTCCATTACCCCTCCATCTAACTCTATCGTTAAGTTCCCATATTTTGTTAATCTCAGTGGGCTCCATTATTCCTCCAAGCTATCCATGTCTTCCGATTGTGGTCCTCGCCTACTGTAGTGAAATGATACACTCTTAATCCGATTGGAGACCGGAATTACTCACTTACACCTACTCTATCCTCTCCGGAGAGAGAACAAATAGGAGACTTGACGGGCTACACCTGCTATTAGGAGGGCAGTTTCTTGAGCTATTTGTTGGATATAAATATAGTATAGTGAAAGAGTGTTTTGTTTGTATAGTATAAATTAAGAAATAAAAATTAAGAATTAAAAGTATTATACTAATTTTCTAAACCGAAGAATGGTATTTGCCCAAGCTGGATATTTATATATGTTTCTTTTCCGGCCATAGATCATTTAACATGTTTGATAGGGTTCAAGTTTACTTCGAGGTTTCAAGCTTTTGCAAAAAGGTTATATGAATTTCTATTGCCAGCATTTTTAATGAAAGGAAAAATATATTTCCCAACCCCTAACATAGCACACCAGCCAACATGGATTTTATTTTATTTTTTATTTTTTAAATCAAAACGCGTCGTTAACATGCGTAAGACATCATTCGCCCCCACCCAACACTCTTGCTTCCCCTTCCCCCTGAGCTCTCCTCTCCTTTGAGCTTCATTATTGTATTTTCTTTTCCATACCATTGTATTCCCAAGCATTTTCTTGGAAACCAAACAGATGGTAAGGGTTAGGGTTAGGTTTATATATATTAAACAAACAATGTTCTCTGAGATCCATAAGGAAGATAGCAGAAGAAAGCTAGTAAATTAAAGAGATTAAATGCAGTGTCAAAGGAGAAAAACAAAAGTGCAGATAAAAAAAATAAAACAAACAAAATCAAAAATAGTAAATCATATAGTAGGTCACAGATCGAAATCAGAAAATGAATAAAGGGTACGTTAGGGAGAAAATTTAAGATGGGAATGTAGGGTTCTGTAAGGGTCTGGGTTGATTTGTATGTAATGGATGATGAAATACAGGATGGATGAATTGAAGTGTAAGGAAAGATGCAAAACAAGTGTTTGATAAAAGGCAACTATAAATCACAAATTGCCATTAGGGTACTTCGAGGGATCTCCTAACCTTCAAAAAGCAAATAAGTTCTTCCAAGTTTTTCAAGATGATTTTCTACCAGTGCCTCTCTGGTTTACATACCCATGTAGTCCTAACAAACTACTCTACTAAACAACTTACACGTGTCTTATTACAACTGAAAGGAATAACAACTTGAAATGAAAAATGACACTATTAATAACATAAAACGACGGTGTTGTAAGATAAGTGAAACGACATCCTTCCATAAGCATAACGGCAAGCCTCCTTAACCAAAATGGTGCGTATCCTTCCTTCCTGCAAAAGGTGCATTCCGAGCTAACACAAAACGGTGCGCATTGAGTTGTATCATAACCCTCACTAAGTTCTTCTATACTACAACCTCCTTTTAACTGCACACCACACTCCAATTAACATGCTGGTGCCTAGTCATTTTTTTTTTATTAAAAATATATAAAATGTAGAATAATCAAAATTAAATCTCACTCCCTGCTTTAAACTGTGGCCTCTCCAAAATCTAAAGTCGTCGTCCCCAAATCTCAACTTTTCCCAAATGCGATCTTCATTCTTCTAAGTATTTCTTCAACTCCATTTCTATTTTCTTCTATCTATTTCACTCAATCATACTATCGGCAACCACCATCTCACTCAACTTTACTGTGGGCATCCACTGCCACATACAACCTAACTAGAAGCTAACTCCTCCACAACTCAGCAAAGCTTTCTTCTTGATCTCAACACAAAATTCATTCAAGATGATTTTGCCTGGAGAACTTGTTGAAAGAGCATCAGTCTCACGAGTCTCTCTCAAATCTTGAGTTATTACTTGACCAAAAAGTGAAATAGTCGTGCTACTCAGATGAGATTTGGGATGAAGTGAGAGAAGAACGATGTTGCAAAAATGGATGTAACAACCCGATCTTAAGATTAGGCCATAAGATAAGTTTTATATATTTTTCATATAACTATAAATATCCTATTATTATTATTAAGGTTTCATTTATTGAATATTAGTAGAATTCTTTTTTTTTTTAACCCAAAATCTGTATTAAGTTTTATGGGATGTAAACTTTGGACTGAATCTCTAGTGATTTACCAAATTTCCTATGTCAATTTTATCTACACCAAAACTCACTTCAAACAATTCACTTTTTACTGCACGTCTCCCGTCGTTATCCCTCCATTTTCGGTTTGATCACCGATTCTTTCTCTTGCAAACTCCTTCAAGCTCTTTGATTGGGGCACGTTGGTTTCATTTATTTATCCCTTCCTCTGTCTGTAAATTCAATCTCAGAAAAACCTCAAGCAAACAACACAAACCAAGTATAAAAACCAACGCAACCTCTGTTCTTTCTAAGGCAAATAGAGCACAATCAGAAAGGCCAAAGCTCTGATTCGACCAACTCGTTCAGAGCACCACCATAAGCCAATGGTCAGCCATATCTCTTCCACCCCGTGCTGACTTGCATGCTGTGAACCACCGTAGGAGAACCTATACACATAAACTCGATACCCCACAAAAGAAAAACACATTCTCAAACAGGCTTAAGAATAGATTTTCTCATTTTGTTGTTTAGGTTACAAAAGAAAAAAAAATATTCCAACCTGGCAGATGTGCGATGTAAACGAGGTTGAATAGAATAATTCTTAGGTTGTATTTGGATGTTGAAATGAGTTGAGCTGAGCTTAGTTTTATATGAATAGTAGTGAGTTGAGATGGTGGAATGAGTGATGTGAAACTTACCTAAAATGAATTTAGATAGATTTATGAGAAGTTGTAAAATATATGTATCTCACCAATCAACAAATTGTTCGCCTAGCATGTATAAAAACTCACTTCACATTTTTTTTTTAAACAAAATGAGAGAAAGCCGGTGCAAACAACGACCACATCTCGACTTCTTCAATTGATTTCAAAGCCAGTACAACACCCTTTGAAACATTGTTGTAAAATTGGTGTCGAAGAGAGATGAAAATAAGGTTACTTCTTTAATTATGCTTGTCAGTTGTGGGTCCCATAATATTCAAAATTGAACCGCACTCAGTAAAGGTTAAAATGTGTGTTTAGATGTTGAACGGAATCTAAAAGTGAACTACATTTAGATACTTCCAATATCCAAATGAGCCCTAATTTAATATTTTGTAATTAACTCCCTCTATCTAACTCTTAAGGATAGGTTTGGATGTTTTATCTTACATAAAATTTTCATCTCATCTCATCTCATCATTACAACTTTTTCAAATTCCTATACAAAATATAATAAATAATTCAACTTTTTCAAATCTCAATTTAACTTTTTCAAATCTTAAAACTAAAAAATAATATTTTAAACTTTAAAATAAAACATAAAATTCTCATCTCACCTCCCAAACCTATCCTTATTATTTTTCAGAAATGTTATTGTCACTAAGAAATAGGTCTTGAATTTTTATTTTTTATTTACTTAATGATTAAAGAAGTATTTTTTAGTGATACAGTAAATTTTTTATTTTATAAAAATATTTTAAAGTATTAAAAAATGAATAAATAAATAAATAAACTTTTTGTCCTTTACAGGAGCCGTGTCCTGCTGTAGCACAGCTCGTTATTTTTACGAAAAAAGCTAAATACAGTCGTCCTATGCAACAGTGGTGCAATCGTGGGCCCACCTCTCCCGTACATGCCCCCTTTTCCTTCTCCTTCAATCTCTCTCTCTCTCTCCCTCTGCATCTCGATCTCCGACTACCTCACTTCTCTTCTTCTTCTTCTTCTTCTTTTTCTTTTGTTTTTTTGTGAGAGAATCCATGAACCGAGAGAAATCTACGAAGTGGGTTTGCAAATTCTTCTTCAATTTTTTTTTTTGCAAGAACACTCCATGCCCATTACTATTACCAGATACTATTGTAGAGAACTCCTCCTTACACTACTGACATGGGGTTGAGTTTGAGAAACTTTCAAGGTTCGGGTTGAATACATTAGTACCAAGAGTGAAAGCAGCAACAAAAAAATAAAAAAAGAATTACTTTGCTGAATTACTTATTCGAAATGATTCTTTGGTTACTCCATAATAGACTGGATTATCGCCTAAATGAGTGATGTAATTCCTACCAAAAGTTGATCCTCCAATAACATATGTCCCATGAATTTTAACATCTTCAGCTCCCAGCTTCTAGACGCAACACTTGAGAAGAGCTTATTCTCAAATGGTTTTACAAATGCCTTGTCTTGTTGAGGCTGCTCCATTGTTGGCTTAAGATCCTGGGGCTGCTCTTGCGGCTTCTGATCATCCTGGTTTTCACCTGACAAGGGCTGGCCTTCTACGGTTCTACCACGTTCTTACTCTTACTTGCAGAAACTGATTCTGTAGTGATCTTTTTGTGTTGTTGGGGTCCGTTCAAACAAATGAATGGGAGAGAGAGAGACGATTGGCGGTGGAAAATTCTTCTTCAATCTTCTTTTTGTTTTTTTTTTAAATTTTTTATTAACATCGATGTGACACTTGAGTCAGACGATTGAACGCCAACTCCCATCTGTGACTGTACGTAGCGGAGCTGTATACAACTGCCTACTGTTTGTGCAACCTCCGCACTCCAGCTGACGTGTAATATATTTTTTTTTTTTTGTAAAGAAAGAAAACGTGCGTTTCGGACATTTCAATTTCCCCCCCTCCCCGCGTTCTTCTTCACTTCTTCAGAAGGATTTCCCCCGCGTTCGCTCCTCCACTCCCCCCCAGCTCGTGTCCTTTCGCCGGAACTGTGTTGAGTCATCACTCCGGCGCCGTGTAGTCACAGATTCTCCTCTGGGTTCACCATATCCGTACGGATTCTCCAGCTTCATCATTTTCCGCTCGGCTTCAGTCCTCCTCTGGTATTGTAGCTGCCGAGAGCCACCGCATGTCGTCTTAGATGGGTAAGAAATTAAAGAAAAGGGTTTTTATTTTTCTCTTTTCGTTTCATCTCTCCATTTCTAGCATTACTCATTTTGTGTGTTTATGCGTTTATGGATCTGCCATTTGACGTTTGTTTGATCTGTGTTTTGTGGGGTTTTTGGGCTGTTGATGTTGTATGTATGACTTGGGATTTTTTGGTTGTGATAACATTCGAAATGAGCCGATTTGATGTTTGTTTGGTCTCTGTTTTGTGGGGTTTTTGGGTTGTTGATAACATCTGAAATGAGGAATATTTATTGGCTGGGACTGGTTGGAAGGGGAAAACACAGAGGGGATATATCCAATATTTAGATTGTATGTCTTCCAGTTTGTTCCTTCTTTTTAGTTTGGTGCTTTACATCCTGTTTTTTCATTAAAAACATTAATCAAAGAAAGCAATGTTTTTTCATTAATTCTGCTCTTCACTTTCAAGGAGCACTACTGATAATAATTAACTGATTACCACAAATGCGAAGAATAAAGGGTAGTGATAATATCAAGTGAAATAAATTATCTAATTATTGTAACAACCAGAAATAAGCAAAGAGAAATTGAAAAGAAGCAGGCCAGTAAAGAGGAAGGCATAACAAAAGTAGAGCACGTCAGGTTAAGCTAGTCAGCCCATAATCCATGGTGTAGGCAAGCAAGTAAAGCATCAACATATAAGCATGCAGCAAACCAAAATAATCTTACCTTGGTATAATTCTTGCTGTCAACACCATGGCCTTTGACATACAAATACCCTATCCCATTATAAGCCGAATGAATTTGCTGTCTGGAAGCAAGGGTAAGCCATTCAAGCGCTTCTGTGTAGTTCCTCTCAACCCCAACTGATCCCCGAGCATATATCTCTCCAAGAACTTCCATTGACCTTGGCTCCCTTTTCTCCACAGCCTTCAAAAACCACGACACTGCCTTGGCATGATCAGGCCTCAAACCTCTAAGCCCCAAGTAGTAAAACATGCCAATTGTGTACATGGATTCAGCATTCCCTTTATGTGCCTGAAATTCCAGAATCTGGACTTCCTCAGCAAGAGGAGGATAAAAAAAATCTGATTCCCCTAATCATATAAAAAATATACTTCCATTTTTGTAGCTAAATAGCTAGATACTACCATTTTCAATTTTCTGATGTTTAATATATTGTTTAAATCAAAATAGTGGTAGTTGGTATGATTGCTAATCTTGTTCCTATTTCATGGTTCCATCCCTTTGTCTGAGCATTTGTTTTTTTCCTCAGGGAACAACAAAGGCCCTTGTGTTGAGAGAGATACCTGAAACTCGAGTTCCCAAACTACTATCCGATAAAGAATATTTGGCTTCTTGTGACATAGCAGTGTTTGTTCATGACAGGTAAATCTTTGGTTTGATAACTTGTATTGTTTTTTTAACCTATTTCCTGAATTTCTTGGGAAATTTCCCTTATTGATGCTATTGCACATTTGCACATGGGGTAGGTTTAACCAATGGCTTTTTAACTTTGATGCATGATAGACAAAGCGTGTGTATGGGTTTTGTTTGTCTTTTCTTTTCTTTTCCTCTTTTGTTCCTAAGGAGTTTTAACTATCTAGTATCTACCAAGGAATTGCCACTAACTCTATTAAAAGGTGAACTTACTTTTTCAATACTATTTTTTTTTTATAAGTTCAATCTTTCTTTTTACTAATCGAAGTGACAAGAATACTATATTATTTGACTTGGTATGACTTGTTGTGTGGAGATAAGGTTATCAAGGTAGTTTATCGAAGAGTTTTGGTGGCAGACCTATTTTACTTCTATTTGATGACACTTACTTGTGGGATGTTGGGTCCCCTCAATCTCATAAAAGAAATGAACGTTGCCCGTACAAGGATAAATGATCATAAGTTCTCTTCGGCAAAATGATTGAGTGTACATCTGAGTAAAAGAAAGCTGCTCACATTTTGTTAAAATGTTTTTCATACAAGGATACAGTTGTTATCTCAAATGTAGCCAAGAACTATCCTTTTTCAAACTATAAATTTATTAATTTCTGATTAGCATTTTCCGTTCTTTTCCTTTCTTTTTGAAAAGAAGCAGAGGAATCGACCATCACGATCCATGGGTTTTGAAAACACTCCTTGCCAAGCTGAACTCTCTGCAGTTTTCTAGTACAGTAATATACAATATGTTTGTCTATTTTTTTCAAATAGAGCTTTTCTTAACATAGCTGTTAAAATATTTACTTGATCATCCATTCTAAGGGAAAAAACAGACTGAGGATTTAGATTGTTTGCACTCTTTATTTCTTGCTCTGCGTTGCTGTTTGCTCTGGCTAAATGAGAACCTCTTGAGACAGTTCTTATCACTGTTTGCTGTCAAAAGTTCTACAGCTTCCAGCTAAACCGTGGTCATGGTGGTTATTAGTAATAAAATGTGTCCTCTTGCCCACCAAAACCACGGATAATTAATACTGCATGTCAACAGCCATGTGCTACGATCTTAACTCTGAATCAAAAGGCATGTAGGCTATCAATATTGGTAGGATGTTTGGGTTGAAACTCTATGAATATTGGTGGCCATGTAGGCTGTGTTATTTGAAATATGAATGTTTGGGTTGGATTTCCAGTGCCCTTGATTTCCGGTTGCAATCATGTTGATTATAGGATTCTGATCTGATCACTTGAAATGCTTTTGTAATTCTTATATGAAACTGATGTTAAGATAGTTGTAAAAGTTTAGATTTTTTGGGGCGAGCTAGAAAGAGTTCTTTGCATATGTATCTACATATAGAAATGATTATATTATCATATTTGTTACTCAAAAAATCTATCTATGATACCGAACGTATCATAGATGAAGAATGTGATCCAACCCATTAAATATTCGAATGAAATGAATATTAGATAATTTGGTAGTCATGCCTAAAAAAAAAAAAAAACCAAAATTACAAGTCAAATTGTAATTTGACCTCTTCTTACAATTTTGAAAATAGTATGAACAATCTGCATTTAAGAACAAAAAGATTGATGTTAATGCCAAATTTTGGAAATAGTACCATAGTCGCATACTTCCTACAATTTTGTGGCGAAATAACTCTACGTAAATGGAAGATATTTTTATAAAATATTAATATTCTTATAACTCTATTTTATAAAATCAATCTGCATTTAAAATTTTAAAATAATTTTATAAAACTTTTGAAAAAATAGCTGTCTTTGATCACTTTTCATCTGAATTAAAATAATAATAACTGGATTTCTATTGTCCTCATGAATCTACCAAGTTTCTCCATCATCAGATTTCTTTTGATCACAATCACTACTTCATCCAGTTCACCACACATGCCTTTCTCCCCCATATGCATCGAGGGTCCAACAAATTCACTAGGCTCCTCAACATCAGATGCTAAAAACCTCTGCCAATTCCAGCACCCTCACAGAAAAGGAATTTCCCTGCTGCTATCATCCTTTGGAATTCATAATTTTTACCAGCAAAGCTTCTGCCCTGGAGATCCTGTTGCCTCTTTTGTCTTGAATGGGACTACTTTTGATTACTTTTTATGCAGCCTTTTTCAACCTCTTAGCTTCTAATTATATGTCTTTGTTTCGTGTACTCCCCCTGTACTTGGATCATGCCTAATTAATTATGAGGTTTAGATGATCAATGCATAGTTGTTAGATATATTTGATATTTCCGTCTTCTTTTGTGTATATAAACTATACCTTGTGAATGCATGTTGAGGGATTTCTTCTGCTAATATGATATTGTAACACTCAATACTTACTGAATAACAGCGTGATGGGCGAAGAAGAAGATGGAAGGCCTACGTGGCCTTCTACATCGATTTCACGCACCCAGGTATTTATTTCATTGGTTTTTTGAACATATCCAAGTGTGAGATACTGTAGCATGTATTCATTCCATTGTTTATTTGGATATTATAGGGATTTTATGGTACTGTAAATCCATATCCATATAACCTGCCATATATGATGCCTCCAAATCCATATCCGTATGCTTGGGGCAGCCAGGTAAAGTTATTACCTTTATTGAATTTTTTTTCCACGTGTGGGTTTGAGTCATTCTAACAAAGTGGGTAATTGCAGCATCTGGCATTGCCACCCTTTGGACCAACCATGCCATCCCCTCCGTCAAGTAATCCAGACGAGTTGAGACGAGGTGAAGATACAACCCAGGTAGTTCATTTCAGTCTGATTTTATGGTTTGTGCTTGTACCTCGGTATGTTTCTCACTGAATAACGTGCATTCCGAAAAATGCAGCATTCGGCGATGCCACCATGTGTGCCAACTATGCCCTACCCACCTTGCACAAGTGATTCATCAACTATGCCATTTAGAGCTGAAGGTGAAAAGAATGTTGGAGGTACACTTTTAACCATATGCAATCTCATCCATTGTGTATATATATATTTCTAATCCTAACCATGCAATCTTCCTTGTCAGAAACTTCATCCGACGTAAATATTGAGCCAGATGCGGAGGGGCTGAATGAAGTATCAGATGATGATAATAGAGTTGAGCCTCCAAGATCTGGAATGCAATTCCCTACTGATAAAGAGGTTTTAGTTTATTACAAACGATATGCCAAACAAGAGGGTTTTGGTGTTATCATAAAAAGGACAAAGAGAGATATGGATGGGGGTGCGAAGTATGTGACGATTGGTTGTGCACGTGGCGGCAAGTACTATCCTAGCCACAGTAATTTATCAAAGCCACGACCAACGACAAAAACGGATTGTAAGGCAAAAATAAATGCCCGCTTTGTGAATGGGGTATGGGTGTTGACCAGTGTTGATCTTCTTCACAATCATGATACTGTTAGCCCACAAAAATCTAGATTTTTTCGATCTCACAAATGTCTAGATGAATACAGTCAGAGGATGCTCGAATTGAATGACAGAGCGGGTATTCGGATGAATAAAAATTTCCAAGCTTTAGTGACTGAAGCGGGTGGGTTTGAGAATTTAGATTTCCAAGAGAAAGATTGTAGGAATTTTATTGACAAAGCTAGATATTTAAGAATGGGTAAAGGAGGTGGTGAGGCACTAAATGACTACTTCAAGAGAATGAGGAAAATGAATGATGGCTTTGTGTCCGTCATGGATTTGGATGATGACTTTAGAGTTAGGAATGTGTTTTGGGCTGACGCAAGAAGTCGAGCGGCATATGAATATTTTGGTGATGTTATCACGTTCGATACAACGTACCTAACAAATAGGTACGGGATGCCTTTTGCCCCCTTCGTTGGTGTCAACCATCATGGACAGTCCATACTCCTAGGGGCAGGCTTGATTTCAAGCGAAGACACCAGTACTTTCGTATGGTTGTTTGAAGCATGGTTAGAATGCATGAATGGACGGGCACCCGAATCCATCATAACAGACCAAGACCGGGCAATGAAGAATGCGATTCAAATTGTATTCCCGAATGCAAGACATAGATATTGTCTCTGGCATATAATGCGGAAACTGCCGGAGAAATTGGGCTCCCACTCGGAATACGATGCAGGGCTGAAGAATGCCATCCAGAGTGCAATCTATGATACACAGACTTGCGAACAATTTAAAGAGAAGTGGGGGCAGCTAATTCAAAAGTATGACCTTACTGATAATGCATGGTTGCATGGGTTGTACACCGAAAGGTCATTTTGGGTACCAGTTTACTTGAAATGTGTATTTTGGGCTGGTATGAGCACCACCCAACGGTCTGAAAGCATGAACGCCTTTTTTGACGGATTTGTGCATTCCGGTACGACATTAAAAGAATTTGTTGATCAATTTGACAATGCTCTGAGGAAGAAGGTGGAGACGGAGACTACAGCTGATTTCCAGTCGTGTAACCAGACGATCCCATGTGTATCCCAATTCAAAATTGAGAGGCAGTTTCAATTAGTGTACACGAATGCAAAATTTAAAGAGGTCCAAGCAGAAGTTTGGGGGATGCTTTTATGTAACCCTTCACTAGTCAGCACAGAAGGTAGCATTTCCACCTTCGATGTTTTCGAAGAAATTTCCACACCTGATGGGCAGTCCAAAATTGTGAAGTACATAGTTTACTTTAATGAAGAGGAAACTGATGTTAAATGCATGTGTGCCCTGTTTGAGATGAGGGGGATTATCTTTAGGCATGCATTTAAAGTTTGCCAGATGAAGTACATTCATGTGCTGCCAGAGAAATACGTGTTGGATCGATGGAGGAAAGACATAAAGAGAAGATACACGTTGGTTAAGAGTAGCTATGATGATCAACGGGTCAATGCGGACGCAAGGCGATATGACCTTGTCGTTAAAAGGTGTCTACGATTTGCGACACGTGTATCTCGAAATGATGATAATGTGAGGGATTTCTTTCATCTTTTGGATGAGTTGGAGCAGAGGTATGTAGGATTAGAGCCCGAGTCCGGAACTTCAAAGTTAAAGGAGAACATGGTCGCCGATAAGGGTAAGAAAGTATTAAGCCCGCACGTTGTTCGGGGTAAAGGGAGACCGCCAACGAGAAGAAAGGTCCCGATGGTCGAGAAGGCTACAAGGAAGAGAAAGAATAAACAAGTATTACGTTTTGCATCGTCAGTTATGTACATATTGGACTGCATACATATATTGTTCCTATTTATTGTTAATTTTTATTTTCCATTTTAGACTTATAGGAAGCTATTTCACGACAAAGCTCAGAATGTTGAGCTCCCGGTGTCAGATGTTGATGATACTGTTGACGAGGTTGTTATCCCAACCCAGTCTAGTACTCTAACACAAGTAAGGCCTCCGGGAAATGATGAGGTTATTCCCACCTTTTGGCATGTCTATTTTTCTATCTTTAATGTAAGCTTCAAAAATAATTTTTTGAAGTTTTCAATTTATTCAGGCTACGCCAAGCTTGCCCCATGGAACTTAGCATAGATACTGCTACTGAGATTGAGCTTGAGCATTGGCCTGCTAATCATGTATTTGTATTTTGGAGATCTCAGTCTTTTGTGAACTATGGTGGAAGATAGAGATTGGGCATTTTTCCTGAAAGCAAACCTGGTGGAATTACCCCAACATGCGTTTTGTTTACTATTTTCAGCTACATTGCAGTGTAGCAGCTTTAAAAAGCTAAGTATTACTGCTTTTGGTAAGCATGAGAAACTAACATAATTAATGAATGAGTGGTTAACTAATTACACTCCCTACTAATGCATCATTTCTAACTACTAGTGTGTTTTGAAATTCTTACCCATTATGTAAGCAAATTATAACATTACAGTTACTCCTAATTTTTACACCCGAATTGTATTATGCACTAGTATTTACTTAGCTAACAAAAGTATGTAGAAGGGTACACTAACATTACTGTTTTTTTAAATGATTTTGTACATTCCTGATTGGTTGCCTTTGTGTTCAGAGATTTCTTAATGGGAGATATCGATGTATATACAGCCAAGGTATGCCCTACACTGATCTTCTGTAGGCATGCATGCATTTGATTATCTGAGAAATTATGTCTTTTGAAATGGCTGAAGCTTGATTATGTAATAGGATAGGTATGTAATATTGCAAAACTTACCGAACTTTTCCCGATATGTGTAGGAAAAATGTCTAAAATAAACCTTCCATTTGCATGTTACATTTATTTTTAAACGCGTTATGTATGGTATATGCCAATTATATATATCCACATTTTTCACGTTCACACGTAACAGGCACTTTTAGAGAGCAGCTTGAGTATATCTTGGTTTAAGATATACTCAATTCCAACTTCGAGAACGTGTTATATGTCATGGGTTTCATATGCCAAGCTAATGATCCTTTCCACCTTTTTTATATGCACGTATAGGATTTGGGCATATATACACCTAATGAGATGTTGCAACATGCACATTCTGGAACTCTCTTAGTGTTCCTAACCAGAATTTTGTCTTTTTAACATCTTTGTGGTTGTGCACATGCAGTTTTGTATGGGGGAACATCATCATCTTGGACTTCTACCATTGAAGTGTGGGGAGTGTAGAGAATATTACACTATGGATCCGATCCCATTTGAAGTCAAAACATAACATGCCAATTTTGGAGATCTTTTATTTCTTGGGATTTAGAAGCTTGCCTTCTCATCTACTGTGCTTTAAATATTTGTGAAGTCTAAATATTTGTGAAAGTTTAATATATATGTGTAGGAATATGTACTTGTTTCTCTTTGCATTTACTATCTCTGTGATACTCTTGCAGAAGCAAATGGGTTCTTTTCGCTCCTGATCAACTATTCTGGAGGTTATGGCAGAGCATACAAAGTGGGCATTAGACATATGTTGGAGGTTATGTATTAGAAGTTGTAGGGAATGTTTGACAAAGGAGCCGACCTGGATTAAGTTGGAAGGAGAATGACTTTTGTAAATATATTTGTATCACCACTTTGATGAATTTTGAAGTTATCATGGATACAATCTTGTATTCTTTGTAAAAAAATAAGTTTATCCTACTAGGAGAATAGTTCGATTGTTTGAGTGCAGTGTTTTAATTAAGGTTGTGCAGCTCAAAATAATTCATATAAGTTTGTTGTGGAAACTTATAGTTAGTACTAAAAAAGTCCGCAACCTTTCTCCTAATAAAGCCAATTCCAAAAATAGTGCCTACTCCAAATATCTAATAAAAAAAGAAAAAATCTCCGCAATGCCAAATATGTAAAACCTTGGCATATAACTAGAAATGCATGATCTTGAACTTAATATCCATATAAGCTGTCATAATTATATGCATACTATAATATATTGTTTAGAAAAATTAGTTTCTTGGCATATTCTTGTCAAAATCTGTGTAAAATTTAATAGTAACAAGTGTTGAAGCGTGTAACATGGAAAGGATTGAAGTGTGGCCAATACGGCTCGAGCGGAACCCAAGTAGAGCTCGAGCGGAACCATCCAGAGAGGTCCGCTCGACTTTCGCTCGAACAATAGCTCGAGCGGAACCGTCCAGAGATGTCCGGGAGATAGTCGCTCGACGTGAAGCTCGAGCAGAACTCCAACAGATAGTTCCGCTCGACTTTCGCTCGACATTACGCTCGAGCGAAATTCATACAGATTGTTCCGCTCGATTTCTTCTCCAGGTAGAGCTCGAGCGGAAACATACTGGGTAATCGCTCGATTTTCTCTCGAACTATCGCTCGAGCGGAGGCCATCCAGAGATGTCCGCTCGATTTTCGCTGGAAAAATCGCTCGAGCGGAACCCGTCCAGATATGTCCGCTCGAATGGCGCTCGACATCTCGCTCGAGCATAATTCATACAGAGTGTTCCGCTCGATTTTTGCTCGATGTGGCGCTCGAGCGGAAACATACTGGTGATCGCTCGATTTTCTCTCGAACTAGCGCTCGAGCGGAAATCCATCCAGAGAGGTCCGCTCGATTTTGCGCTCGAATGACCGCTCAAGCGGAAGGAACTCGTTGTCATTGCGCTCGACTATCGCTCGAGCCAATATTCAAGACATGTTGAACTTTAGGTTTTTCCACGCCGTTATCAACAGGGACTATAAATAGAACGGCTTATTCTGTTCTTTGGTGTGGAGAAACAGAGTAAAACCCCTAGTTGCTTCCCAAATCCATTGAGAGAAACTTTTCCCGACATTGTCAATCTATATTGACAATGTCGTCTCCACCACACCACACTCAAGATCAAACCTTATTTAAGTCCATTGAGGTTTATGTGAGGTTTGGCCGGCAGAGTCCGGATCTGCTGTTGATGCAGAGATCGAGATATTATCGTGGGAAGCTATAGAAAGGTCGGAGTTTATGCAAATTGAAGGTTCCTCCTGCAGACAGAATTTTCCTATGGTACAGCCTGCAATGAGGCTTGACCAACCAATTTCAATCTGCATAAGAAGATTATCCTTGAGCAAAACCTCATTGCCCCATCTGTTTACGAGAAGCAGAAACAGTCCTACATCCCTTGTGGACATGCCCTGCAGCTCAAGATGTCTGGCATCAATGTTCAAGACAGATTCAAAAAAAGTCCATCCTGCTTGAATTCCCTCAGAGATTTGTTTCTTGAATTGGACTCAGTTGGGGGCCAGGAACTTGTGGAGGAGTTAGCAGGAGAATTTGGTTACGAAGGAATGATTATGTTTTCCAAAAAGAATTTAAGGGTCCAAATTCAGTTGCTGAGCATGGTAAGACAAGGCGTAAGGACTTGTTGAATTTGGACTCGCAGGATTGGTTAAGTCTCGACAGCAACATCAGGTAACCTCATCTTGGCTACCCCCACCTTCTCAGGTATTCAAAATTAATTGGGATGCAGCAATTGATAAGTCTAGATGCAAAATTGGGATTGAGTCTGCTTGTTAGAGATTGGAATGGATTGGTGTTGCCAACTTCAAGACAATTCAGGTCACTCTATCCTGATCCTTTTCTCTCGAATCTATTGGGGCTATGGAAGCAGCCTGTTTTGGTTATCACCTGGGACTTAAAAGGATCATCCTATAAACAGTGTTTCCCTCCTAGTTACTCAAGCAATTAACGGCAAAGTAGAGATATTGCGGACAGCAGCTGGAATGATCATTGATGATATTAAAAATCAGTTAGCTGTTTATGACTCAGTATGAGTCTTACACATTCGAATCATTGGGTAATAAGGAATGTTACGTGCTTGATAAGAATGCTCTCTTCGCTTCTACATCCTCTGTTGATGTAGGCTACTCAGATTCAAAGAAGGAAGTATTCTAACTCTTTTACGAGTAAGGAAGAGGGTTTTAAAAAATGGAGGAAGGAAGAAACTAGCTTGTATCAAGGGGTGGAAAAAGAGTTAATGAGAGAGGGAGATGAAAATCAGGGGAAAAAAGTAAAGGTGAGGAAGTGAGAATAGATGACACTTCAGAAAGTTCTAACAATGGGAGGGAAAGAGAGTTTAAAAATAAAGAGGAAGTGAATATGAGTGTGAGGATGGGGCAAAATAATGCAGAGAAAAGTATGGTTAAACTGTTTGAGGTGGAGCTGAGAGAGGAGGGTATATGTCAAGCTGGTGGTATGAGAACTAAAGATACTTATTTCAGCAAAGGAGGGGCTTGAAATTTATGGCAAGAATGAACAGGTCACAGCTTGAAGAGGTGGCAGTTATTTTAAGAAGAGTGTGGTTTAGGAGAAATGAATGTGTCTTTGAGAAGAAACTTTCCTGTCCGAGAAATATACTTATTTCAGCAAAGGAGGGGCTTGAAGAGTATAAGAACTCACAAAGGGTTCAGATGCATGACTCATGTCCAGATAGACTAATGACTCAATGGCAGAAACCAGAGGCCAACTTCTTAAAGGTGAATTGGGATGCATCCTTTGACATGAAGAGAAAGAGAATGGGAGTGGGAATAATGATTAGAAACGAGATGGGAGAGGCAATGGTGGCTGTTTGTGATCAAAGGGAGTATGCTCAGAATTCCCACTCTGGCTGAATGTTATGCACTTTGGAAGGAAATGGAGTTGTGCAATGATTTAAACATGTAGAAGGCTATTTTGGATTATGATATGCTAAGGCTATTGGTACAGCAGTCAACAGTGAGGAGGAGGATCTATCCAGTGTTGGTCCTTTAATTGAAGATATACGTTCAGTGTTCAATGTAAAGACCAAATTGGTCTTTACATTTTGCTTATAGGGTTCCCAATACAGTGGCTCATACACTTGCTAAAGAAGCTTTGAAATTAGTAGAAGCAAAGATATGGATAGAAGATATTCCAGCTTTTATTGTAAACTGTCTGGAAAAAGACAAACTTTGTAACACTTACTTAAAATTAATGAAGAATGGAGGTTTATTTAAAAAAAAAAAAAAAATCTGGGAATACCGCTCGAGCGAATTTACAACTACGCTCGAGCGGTATCGCTTTAAAAACCCTGCGCCGGTTAGTTTTTCCCAGACCCGTTTAACTTTCTTTTTGTACTGCACCGTTTCTTCTCCCCTGTCCGTGCGACTTCCTCTCCGTGTGCACTTCCTCTCTCGATTTCTCCAACAAGAGACCAGCTTTCACTCACGGTATGGTTCTTTGCTTCTCATTTCCTTGATTATTTTCATTCCCATTTTCTTTGACCATGGCTTTGTTGTCTGGCATTGTGTGTTGGTTTCAAATGGAGAATGGTTTCGGGGATTTGGGCATTTTGGGTTGTTGTTGGGGTTCTGTTGGTTTTGCTACATTGCATTTCGAAATGCTTGTATTTAGGAGGTTCATGGAACCCCCTAGGAGTTTTTTTTTTTATAAGTAAAAGTATATTAATAAAAGAATAGGCAAAAGCCATGTTCAGTACCTCCTAAACTAAGTAGGGACAGTAGTTACAAGGAAATCATGGAAATCTTGGCCATTAAAATTGACTGCAATGGTCCAAGTACAAAGAGTTCTAAAAAAGAAAGCTTTAAGTTCCTCCATCGATCTCTCTTTATCTTCAAACATCTGATCATTACGCTCCCGCCACACACACCACATGATGCAAATAGGAAGCATCTTCCATACCTCCTTAATCTGTTGATTGCCTCTCAAGTATGTCCAACTAGCCAATGTCGCCTCTACTGTCTTGGGCATTACCCAACCCAAATCTAGCCTACTAAATACCTTGTTCCATATCCCTCGAGCTACCTCACAATGTAGTAGAAGATGATCCACTGATTCACCCTCTCTCCTACACATACAACACCAATCTGTGATGATCACCCTCATTCTCCTCAAATTATCTGTTGTGAGGATTTTACCCAAGGAAGCGGTCCACACAAAAAATGCTGCTTTGAGAGGTGCCTTGTGTCTCTAAATTCTCTTCCAAGGAAATTGAGTTGAAGACTCTTGTGTTGAAGCCTTATAAAACGAGCAAACCGAGAACCTACCTTTGGCTATAGCATTCCACCACAATAAATCAGCATGTTGATTACTCGGTTTGAGTGAATACAAGAGGCTAAAAAAAGTTGTGAAACTGTCCAATTCCCAATCATGGGCCGCCCGGCAAAAGTTGATGCAAATAGGAACCCCCTAGGAGTTTTTGAACTCGGTTTTTGCTTGGATGCACTCCAAGTGTTCGGTGAAATGCCACAATGGTGTTTGGTTACATTTTTTCATCTTTTCACCTGCATAGCATTGTGCCAATGCTCATTACATATAATTCCTAGTGCTGGGATAGTGTTTGGCATATAAAATGCCATTGTGGCATTTCATGGTTTGTATATGGGAGGGTCATGGGACATACATTTGGTTTAAAACCCAACTTTGGCTTAGTTGCACTTGAAGTGTGGGTTTTGAAATGCCAAATGGGCTTGTATGATGATCGTGTGGGTGTGAGTTGGCATAAAAACTTTCCAAAACCCAAGGTTTGGCATGGTATACATTGTGCATTGGTATGTGCATTAAGCATGTGAATTTGTATGAGGGTAGGAAATGTGCATTATTGACATGCATACATCGGATCTTCACAATTCATTTAGCCTTGTCTAACGGTCACTAATTGTGTCAACAGCCATCGTCATGTCTCGACGTGTTCGTCCACGCCAAAATCCTCAAGCCCCTGCTCAAGCACATTTCCACAATGCTCAGGCACGAGAGCTTTACACTAAGAACTTCTCTAAGTGCACTCCTATTGTCGAGCGTGAAGTCTCCCTTGGTGAGCTTAATGAGACCATAATTCCCGATATCTTTGAGTCTCGCCAGTGGCATGCCTTGACCACTGGTTATCCCACTCCTTCTGTGGAGTTGGTTCGGGAGTTTTACTCCAACATTCATGCCATCTCTGACGATGGCTCTTTTGAGGTTAGTCTCCGGAACATCCTCTTCCGGGCGACTCCGGGCATGGTAGCGGAATTGCTAAACGCCCCACGTGTGTCAAATCCAGAGTATCCCTATACACGGACATCTCCTCCTAGTCCGGAAGTCATTGCTGGATGTCTCTATGGTGGGTTTGTACCTTGGGAAGGTAAATCACCCCTTCATACAGTGAGATTTTCACCCGAGTATCTCATTCTCAGTCGGATTGTCCTAACAAATCTGTATCCTACTAGTCATCAGAGTGATGTGGGTCTTGACCGCGCCACTCTTCTGTATGCACTCATCAATGGTGTCACCATTGATCTTGGGAGTCATCTGTGCCGGGTCATAGTTGAGGTCTTTCAGTCCTCCAAAATACGGACTGGATTGCCATTTGCCTGCCTCATTACTCGGTTAGCTCTCGCTCAGTCAGTTGCGTTTATTCCGCATGAGCCTAGAATTCCTCTTAAGGCCCCTATTGGTCGGAGGACCATGCAGCTGAGTCGTGCTCACATTACCCCTCACCCTCTATTTGTTGAGCATCCTCCAGCACCATCGTCTCAGCCATCGAGCTCTCGGCCATCCAGCTCACAGCCTCCAAGCTCGGCACCATCCACATCGGCACAAGCGTCGACCGAGCCCAGCCTTCAGCAGGTCCTTGACTACCTTGCCCGCCTTGATGCTAAGATTGATAGCTTGCAGCAGCTTGTGACTCAACGCTTCAACGATATTGAGGAGCATCTCGATGATGATGATGGTGGCACTCAGAGTGATGGAGAGTAGTATGAATTCAGGGGGAGTAGTAAGAAAGGGAGGATAGATGTTAGTAACACAATTTTATGTGGAGAGCAGCTTTTGTTTTTGTATCACATGCTGCTTGTGCTGGGGTTGTATTGACACATTGAACCTCAATGTCTCATTAATTGCTTAATGAAATGTTTTTTGATGAAAACTGTGCTTGTAAGGCCAGGAACGTGTATTCTGGTTAGTGATTTACAAACAGACATTGACTAGACTTATGAGAATATATATTGCATTACCTTGTTGGTACGTTTAACCATTTGCAGAAATATCTCAACCTGTTCAAGTTCAAGACTATGCTTGAATCTGAAAATCCTGGGTGGGGTGTGTCATCATTTCAAGAAAGTTAAGTTTGAAGGGGGTGCAAAGGAGGTTGTCATGGCAGTTTGTAGTAAAGAAGAGCTGCTGACTTGTTATGGCTCACTAGCAGAAGATGTTAGGTATCATCTTAGATACAATACTGACTGGTCGATACAATATGTTCCAAGAGAGAAAAACATGTTTGCTCATACCTTTGCAAAAAAAGCATTTGATTATAGAAGAAAAGAAAGTTTGGTTAGAGGACTCCCCAGAATTCATTGTGGGTTGCCTCAATAGATATATCAATTGTTCCACATTATATTATAATGAAATTTCAGAGGTTTATTACAAAAATAGAAGATAGGTTTTATATCCTGTAGACTTCTTTGTGTACTTGGGCTATGCCCATTCCTATTACAACTACCATTACTTAAAAAAATTAAAAAAAAATGGAAAGCATTGAAGTATGGTCAATCCGGCTCGAGCGGAATGGAAACAGCGCTCGAGCGTTGTCACACAGACGGTTCTCGATATTCGCTCGACTAACAGCTCGAGCGTAACCATACAGAATGATCCGCTCGATTTTCGCTCTACGTGACGCTCGAGCGGAGCCATCAAGAGTGATTCGCTCGATGTTCGCTCTACGTGACGCTCGAGCGGATCCATCCAGAGATGTCCGCTCGATTCTCGCTCGAATTGATGCTCGAGCAGAAGTCATCCAGAGGCAACCGCTCGACCAGCGCTCGACGTTTCGCTCGAGCGGTTCGTGAAAGTTAAGCTGTGCTGGACTCTCGCTCCACACTTCACTCGGGTCAGTGTTCAAGGCGTCTTTCGCTCGATTTTTTCATGCCGTGCTCATTTCAGGGACTATAAAGATAGAATAAATGAATTTGTTCTTTAGTGTCAAGCAACATTGACCTAAAACTCTAGTTTCTTCCAAGAGCCATTAAGAGAAACTTATTCACATTGTGAATCTCTCTTAGACAAACAGGTCCTCTTTGTTTAAACGTTATTTAACCGTTGCTTGATAATTTTCAGGACGAATTTATTTCAGACCAATAAAAAAAAATCCATTTGAACGCGATCGAACAGTCTAACTTAATTTTATTGGTGAAGATATTTTTTAGGACGAATTTATACTTTTATTAGGACGATCTTGGGACATGTTTCCCGTCTCAATTAGATAGAAACTATTGGAAAGAAATGCCAGTTCTTTGAGATGAAACTTTCGTTCCAAAAGACCTTATTTCTTGTACTGATTCTAATATAATTGTTTGAAATAAAAGAGGAAAACAAAAAGTAGTTACCATAAAATTTTAAGACAGACCAAATTCTAATTTGATGAAATATAAGATATTGTGGACAAGAACAAGAACAAACGTATAAAAAAGTAAGAGAGACATACAAATTAGATAGAAGATTATATATAACATATATTAATCATATTTTCACATGGAAAGTTGGCGTGCTTGTACTGACTTCACAAAATACTGAAACTTGAAACCATAACATACAGAAACTCCAAGACTCGACAAAATACTGACTGCAAAAAGGGCGGTTGATGATTGAAGCCATTGGTAAAGAAAGGTTTTAGCTTAGATTATGATGATATCAACCCCGTCGGGGATATTGAATGTTGCTGCAGCACCAATTTTCCTGGAAGCTTCCCTGTCTTCTGTAGGGTCCATTTGAAATTGCTATCATCTTCCTCCGCATCGTCATGGCTAGGTGTTGAGGGATCATGGACGCTTCTAGACCTACAATTCTCAGTTGCAAGCATATTCAGTGGTGCCAAGGTGAGAGATTTCTACCACGACAGTATCATCATCAACTGGGAGGGGTTGCTTCCAGGGTTCCCCATAAATCCTCATGTACGTATGATCACATGCCCCTCTGTCCCACTCAAAGCGGATTCCGTGTGCCTACGGACAAAATAAAGACAAAAAATCAGTGGTATGCTCAGGTTAGCAGTTGGTATTGTATATTGAGTCTTCCAATATAAAATGTCAAATGGTGCTTTGCAAAGTCATTCGACTGTAAAAATCAGATTTGTAACTAAATGTACCCTTTCCCTCCTAATAAGAGGTCTTATATTTGGCCGACATTATATAAGACATCTTCTAAGGAAGCCATTTTCCCAAGGACCAAGATAAAACAGGTCAATTCCTAACGAAATGGCATATCATCCCCTACAATAACTAAGGTGTGAAGGACGTCATTAGGTAAGTTTATAATGGAAAGGAAAAAAAAGTCAGTAGAAACAAAGGGAGTTATCATTAGGTAAGTTTATAATTAATCCACAAAACTACCACTACTTTTGCAATTTGACAACCGAATTATCATGTCAGGTACATGATTGCAGAAATAATAAGGAATTCCTCGCACCCAGAAACCTTATTGTAAGTGCAAACAGCACAGGATGGAAAGGCCTGCTTTATGTTAAGCTTCCATTTGCAAAATGCAGCTGAAAACAAACAATAGAGAAAGAAAAAGCTTATAATTGTTGTCCTGAAACGTGTATAAGAGCTCAAAGCTCAATCGAAAACAGATAGAATGCTCTAAGCAATGAAGGGGAACACTCAGAGGTCTAAAATATGAAAGATTTCAGCCAAATCAATGACTAACTTCCCAATAGCCATCCTCATGGGCCAACAAAAAATCAATGTCATTCCTGGACACTCATGAACTAAACCATAAGAAACCAGAACAACCTTAGGGGTTATATAAACCCCTAAAATTCTGTACTGGAACGGGAAAAAAAAATTGAAACCAACATAAATAAATAAAAATGATCTGAAATATGACCAATAAAAGGGAATGAAAATCTGAATGAAGTATTTGCAGATTATGTTGAAAAAAGTAATATTGGCAACTGGCAAAGACCTAATGATTAATGCCAAACAGAGAGTATATCACAACTGCATATATAAAACAGTATTGACTCTAACAAATCAACAAATATTATAAAGACAAAATCTTCCATACAGAATTTGTTGCCAGTGTACTTCGAGAGCAAACCACGGATCAAAGAATCCATTTAGAAACCATTTAAAATCATAAAAAATTAATCTTAATACAAGAAAATATAACTTCAAAACCACAAAAACCTAAAATAAGTTAAAAAGAATGAGAAATACAGGGCAGATTTAACCTTTTAGAAGCAATGTTATGGTTAGCAGTGGGTGTTTGGAGCGACGCTGAAGGAGGGATTGGAGGCGCGAGATGGGTGTTATGGTTAGCAGTGATAGTGGAGGAATGGAGGCACAAGAGGGCTTTGGAGCGACGTTGAATGAGGGATTTGAAAACTCAAGGGAGATGCCATTGACGAGGCACATCGGGAACTCTCATGTAGAATGAATACGAAGAGGCGCTTAAAATGAACTCTCTTGAGATATGGGTGTTGGCTGACAGATGTGAATTTAATAGTATACAGACGGTTTGACAAATCACGTTTACTAATAACGGTAAACAACATAAAAACGTTAAACCAACTATTTTCTGTTAGATAAACACTTTTTTATATATAGAGAGATATATATAAATATATATGTACATGCTTGATTGTGATCTTACGGAGATTTTAATATTTTATCTTGATTTTATATGTGTGTGTGTGTGTGTGTGCATGCTTGATTGTACTCTCTTCTCCATCTTCTTTTCTATTATATTTTATTTTCTATCACTTAGGGCTGATTGAAATTCCCATGAAAAACTTCTTTGTAATATATGCATAGTATTTACCTATCAAAAGGAACATATCATTTCCAAGCTTTTGAAATGGATCCGCATTGCTTTGCCTAGCCATTGAATATCCTTATGTACACACATATATTACAAGTTTAAAAGTCAACATCATAGACATCTTCTGATATCATATTAAAAATTTAGAACCATCATTCTGATTTTGAATTTTTGACTTCATTACATATTGCTTTTATACCTTAAATTTTTCTAAGGCCAAGGTCGAATCAGTTCATCTCCAATAAATGCGAGAATGCTGTAAGAACTACATTATAAACATGAACCTAAATATCTTCACTATCAACCTCCACGCTCTTTAGCACAAGATTCTGAACAGATATGCATGAGTGCGTGCTTACGTGCATATGTGCGGCTTCAAGTGGGTGTACTGAGTAAAAGAAAGATCCATACCCATATAATGGTTTAATGCTCCACGGAAATAATGCTATTGAGGACACGAACTGGGAGGCCAAGGGTGATAACTTAAGCCTATCTTTCAGCTGGTAAGAAAATGATGTCCATACAAAGGATCTGAACCCCTATATTCACAAATTAATTGTAATATGTTGGTGAGAATTGAACATAAGGTGGAAAGGGAAGTAAAAACATAAACGCTCCAGGAAAATGACTCCTTCAGCTCAGGCACAATCTTGCATCCCAAACAAACTCACTTAAGCTACAAAACTGACCCATAATCATTATATTAGAGCAAACACAGGAGCTTGATTTATAGATAAGGGAATTCCAATATTTTCACGTGAAAACAGAAAAAAAAACCCAACACCAATAACCAAGTACCCAAAAATAACTTCACAAACAAACAACGAAAATCATCTGACCCCGAAACCCAAAACTGGGAATGCAAAGATCTCCGACTCCCAGAAACGACATCAAAAGGGGAAAAACAAAATATTCGCATTTCGGGATAAAACTACCGCATTTGGCTAACACACACACACAGATGAAGAATAGAACCTGAGTGAAGTAAATGAAGGCAACAAATCAAAGAAAGGAAGCCCCAAATGCAGTCTTCAAATGTTTCGCCCAAATCAGACATTTTTCCGAATTCCAACCCTCACTTCTCTGTCGCTATGTCCTGTGCCTCCATTTTCGTAGGGTATGATAAATTTTCCTGGGGTGAGAGAGCTCCATCACGTTCGAGAGGGAGAAGATGGAGAGTTGAGAGATTTGAGGGAGACATGAGGGTGAGAGGTCTGGGGGAGAGGGAGAACGAGAGTGAGAGTGAGAGGACTGAGGGAGATGTCTTGAGTGAGAAGAGGGAGAGTGAAGGGTCGAGTGAGATGTCTGAGATTGGCCATAAACCGTGATGTGTACAGAACCGGGGTTAGGCCATGTCAGGAGTGTGGCGTGCAGTTACTGAACCGGGGGATGAATAGAATTTCTGTAAAACAATAGGTATGTGAATGTCCAAAATACCCTATATTTTACACAATGGATACTATTCATTTTACTTGAAGGAAAATGCAACTCTCACCAGAGTGGCTACCGAAATTCTCATTGAATGTTGTTTTTTTTGCTTAATGATTAAAGTAGTGATTTTTAATAAGTTTGTGGTTTTTCTTTATTTTTAAAAAATGTTTGAAAAAAAGCAAAAAAAAAAAAAAACTGTCTTGGAGGGAGGTAGGGAGGGAGAGACAGTGAGACACAGTATAACAAATGAGATAACTATAATATATAAGCAACAGATGCAAGCGACCGATTCACCTCCAACAAGTTCATGGACTCATGAGGAATGACACAGAAGTTCAGCAACACCATACATGTTCATAAAAGACAGATCACACAAAGAAGGATAAAACTAACACATATGGTCATTTAAGGAGGGTCTTGACTATCGATTTGACATTTAGTTTCTTGACCGGAGCACTAGATATGTAAACTATTGACAGTGCAGCTCCAACCTACAACATGAATTTCAATCCATACATCAGACTTAACCACTGAACATGATGGAGGCAATCAAGCCATCCATAACTCCATTTCGTGTGAAGAGTATCTACCTTATCATCAATAGTATCAAATTTAGTGAGCAAGATCCCATCTATCAATCTTGGATTGGGTGAAGGCGAAAGGTCCGCTAATTTCTGCAAGCACAAAGAAGCATAGATGACAATAACTAAGTTAGAGGATATAATAGGAGCACATAATCTGGAAAAGAAAAGGGAAAAAAAAAGTTGGCAGAATAGAAGACCATCCTAAACATGAAAATTAAACCTGATTAAACTTTGAAAGTTGATCAACGGCATCATTTCCAACCAGTGCCTCTCCAACAAACAAGACCAGATCTGGATTGTTAAGGTAAATAAGCTTTGAGAGTGCTCTCATCAATGGTTCAGTATCCTGAAAAGTAAAGTATCAAAGGTTCATCATTAGTAGATGTATCAAAGATGGACAGCGGGGTAAGAACAGACATGTACTAATAATAAGGTTCATTATTAGCTCATGAAGCCGATAAATAGAAAATATTTATGCGGTAATCCTAGATAAGTGTGATACCTGCATTCGACCAGCTGTGTCAACGAGAACCACATCAGAACCATTGTGTGTAGCCTCCTGGATCGCTTCTTTTGCTACAATTGCAGGATCTTTCTCATACCCCTTCTCAAATATAGGGATCTTAAAAAGGAAAATATCAAAAACTCAGTTATCACCATCCAGCTTGTATTACTTGTACAATTATTGCAGAAACAAAAACCCTTTCCAATTAAAGAATCCAGATATCTGATAACCATTGGCTGAAACATCAAATGTCATACCTGGAGCCTTCGTGCATGAGTCCGCAGCTGCTCAACAGCTCCAGATCGGAATGTGTCACAAGCAGCCATCATGACACTGACCTGATGCTGCAGAAGCCAGTAGGCAACCTGCAAAGTGAGTTTTGAAAGAAACTCTCTGATCAAAAGTCATTCCATATAATGTGTCCTCAACAGGACCAATGTATGTATATACAAAAAAAAAATGCATCATCTACTACAGACAACTAGGGATTAAGCTTAATCTTAACTAGCACTAAATGTTTTTTTTTCTTTTAAATAATTCAGATAAATCTCCCAGCTCCATTTACCATTTCAAAAAAGGATGGCTTTACCTTTGCTAAATTAGTAGATTTCCCAACTCCATTAACACCGACAAAAACAACGACATAAGGCTTCCCTTGTTCCTTTGCAGCATGCACGTCCCTCAATATGTCAATAGAACGCCTAGGAGTTAAAATACGTACAAGAGCTTCTTCCATTGCTGCCTGCAGTCATTGGTTCAAGCCCATGATATTAATCTTGTTACAGATGACCACAACAAAATGGGTAAGATAGGAAAAAGTAATGGACTCACAAACCTGCACTGTCGAAGATATCCTTGTGAATGAAGCCAGTTTTTTCCCTTCAAGACTTGCTGCCACTGATTCACAGAGTTTCTCTGCTATCTCCTCAGCCTATAAGTGTCAAAACATGGAACTCTAAGTAGCAGGCATAGTGCGATTGAGAAGTACATAAAAAAATAGACATGAAACTCAGGTAGATCATTGAAGCTGAAAGAGAACCATACCACATTCTTGGTCATAAGCCTATCCTTGAGAGCTCTCAAAGCTGGTTCCAGGTCTGACTTCTCCAAATTTGCTTTGCCCGCAATACTGAGAATAGAAAAGTGAATAAATTAATGAAGCGTGTATTTGATAATTTCAATGAAAACGCAAATGGTAAGAGAACAGTGCAACAGAATGGCCATTTTGTGCTAAAGACCTAAAGCTGACAGTTGATCCATGGGTTCTTTTAAAACACAAAAGCAAAGAGCAAAATTACAGCCATCAACAAGATAAACCTTTACAAAGACTCCTCAAAAACTCCAAGATTTGAAAAAGGAAAAAGGAGATAAAGAAGTAAAGGAAAAAAGAGATAAAGAAGTAAATGAAAAAAATAAAACAATTAATTCTCTTGATACATCAACGAAAACTTTCTTTATTTTACTGATTAACTGTAGGAAGGAGAGGAAGGGGAGGTTGAACTCCTCAGGGGTAACATAGGCATTTAAACTTGATTAAGGGTCAATGGAGCAATCTGAATCGAAAAAAGAAAAAGAAAAAGTAGATTCACAGGAAGTTCATTAAGTGATCTATAAACATATATACATAATTGCCCAAATATCACATTCAATAGTCAAAACAAAATCTCCTGGATGTGATCAACCAGTATGTATTTATTTTTCAGGAGACAAAAAATCTCGGAGAAAATAGAAAGATCCTTCTACTAAGTATGGCTGAAGCTGCAGAGCACAAACTTGAAGAACAAAATTGCAGAGACACTCTAACTTAAGGTCATAAATGTGTAAAAATAACCAAGGGACTGAAAATAAACTAACCTTTGAAACATTGATGAAAACCATCCCTTCTTCTTAGTTTCAGGCTTGCTGTCCTTCCCCACTTCCTCATCTTCTTCACCCTCGCTTTCACTGCTGAATATCTCTTTCTTGTCCATCATACTTTCACCGTGATCTGCTGCAACAACCTCTATATTGTCTCCATTCTCACCCACAGAATCTGTAAAATCCAGTTTTGCCTGAGGGGGTGAATCGTCCCAAACTCTGTTCTTTTTTGTTATCTTTTTATTTGGCTCTGCCTTGGAGCCCTTGCTAACAGCAGGTTCAGTTTTCTTCCCACCTTTAGCTCTGAGCTTTTGAAGCTTATTTACATCAAAAGCCCCAGCATTCGAACTCCCATTTTCTCTACCATTAGCACGACCATTAAACTTAGCCTCTTCATTATGAACATAATTACCATTGGAGTGCCCATTCTCCAATTTACGGCCCTTCCTATCATCACCGTCTTCACTATCATTGGAGGAATTACTTTCACTGCTTTTGTTGTTAGTCGCTCCTTCAAATCCAGCCTTTTGCATATGTCCTTGCTTCTTACTATTATTTAGAGACTTGCCCACCACCTGCTTTGATCTCTTCAAATCCTCAGCCCGAGCCTCAGCCTCCTTTTTCAGTTGCCTATAAGTTTCATCGAAATCACTATAGGCCATCCGTTTTGAATCATAAATCTGAGAAAACTCATGTTTCACCATTGCAAGCAGATCGTCCACATACAGCAGATGCAGAATCCGCTGATATACGGCGACAAATACAAGGCCAAGCTCGTTATGGAAGGTCCATTTGAGTGTGTAAGCGGCACCTGGGCCATCATAGTTGTATGATGCTGCACCAGATCGCTCTTCCAAAAGACAAGACCGGATCAAGGTGTCGATTGGTGATCCCTTAAGAGCATTTCCGAGCTCTTTACATGTCCAGAGGATTAATCCTCCTCGAGTAAATATCAGTAACTGCTCTAACATCTCCTATACTCGTATATAACTACAATCAAATCCAAAAACACATAAGACTATGAGACCCAGGAATTCAAATATGTATTGGAAAGAAAGGAGATAAGGAAAAAAAAATCTATCAAAAGCTAAAGGAGAACACAAATTTAAATTTAAATTTAATATCTTCTTTTTTTCTTTCCCAGATTTTGGATCGAAGAAACATCTCCTCTAAGTATGCCAAGTAGAATCACATATCTAAGATGAAGGATTCTCATATAACATGCATAACATGCCCAATATATATACAAATCATAAGCCTGGCATTAACGTTTCAATTTTTATGCTCTTTACCCATTTTCATAGGCAAACAACCTGAGAATTGAGGCGCTATTAATTAAATTCCTCCTCGAGAAATCAAATTTCAGAGAGAGAGATCGGGGAGGCCATGCAAACCCCAATCGGCACCAGGTTCGCAACTTGATTTATTTTTCGCCCAGTCGATCACGGAGTAAAAACCCATAACATCTACATATATGCTTATAATCCCTAAGGCGAGATGAATTAAAATTCATAATTTACCAGAAACAGAAATCAGATTCATCAAATCAATACACCAAATAAAAGGAAAGTCGCCACAAAATCTGTGATAATTGGATCAATAAGCTTTATTAAAAGTGGGGAATTTGAGGGAATCGGGAGAAGGGAAAGGAAATACCTGCGTTTCCTTGGGGCACTGAGAAACCTACAAACCAAAGGGGAAAAAAATAAACTAACAACCAGAGAGAGAGAGAGAGAGAGAGAGAGAGAGGAAAAGGGGTAACATAAAAAGTTAAAAACACCGCATGGGAAGGTTCTGCTGTATATATATATGTCTGAGGTTCAAGAGGGAGGAGAGGGAGAGTTCAGAGGTCTAAGGGTCGAAGAGGGAGATCCCAGTTGCGTCGAGTCAGATGAGCTGCGTCGAGTGAGATGTCTGAGGGAGAAGAGGGAAAGTGAAAATCTGAAAGCAGCTATGGAGGGAAAGTGAAGCAGTTCGGGAGAGATGTTGTTTGATAAACCATGACGTGGGAGGGAACCGGGTTCGGCCACGTCAGGAGTGTGGTGTGTGGTTAGCGAACCGGAGGTTGAGTAGCTTTTTGCTTTTTACTAACCACACAACTATCGAAACTCTGACACGTATGATATAATGTATCACAAAAATTGTCACGTTAACTATTTTATCTAAAACTGATAAAATTATAAAAAAAATTTAAAAAATGAGTAATGCTAGGTACAAGATCTAATTATACAAGTTTCATACAAGTCTTTTATAAAAATGTGGGTCTCACTAATAAATAATAGTTTTTTTTACAATCTTTTTAGGTGGGGTTTATTTTTTTACAAAAGCTTGTATGGGACTTGTCTAATTAGGATTTGTACAAATTATTTCTTTTTAAAAATCTATTTTTTTTAAAGAGTCGTAAAAAGGAAATTTTAGAAAAAATAAAAAAAAAAAATAGAAACATTACACGTGACATTTTTATGTCTTGTTGTTATCGTGTCGTCAGTGGATGCAATATTCATTGGATGTAGGAAGTTAATTCCAAAAGATTTCAAGCCCACGAATTAAAATGCAAAAATTGGAAACCCATGGACATTTTGCAAGCCTTTGAAAATCGAGAGACTAAGGTTGGTTTAGATTAAGGGTGTAGAACCGGGCCGGATTTTGTTTTCGGTCCGGTCCGAAACCCGGAATCCGGGTGGATCCGGGCGGTTATCCGCCCGGATTAAACCCGGGCGGGTAAAAATAAATTGATACCCGCCTGGATCTGGTTACGGATCCGATTTTTCGTAACCGGTTGTTTTTATTTATTTAAAACACCGGTTTTGATTCGGCGTCGTTTTTGCAATCGTGGGATTTAATCCTCACCCTCGAGTCCTCGACCACTCGTCTGTCTCAGACTCTCACTTCTACTCGTTTCTCTATCTCTCGAAGTCGAAGGCCGTTTCTGGAAAGGTGAAACCCTAGTCCTGCCATCACTGGTTTGCACCCCTCCCAGCCTCTCAGCTTCTCAGCCTCTCTCATTTCACTCGAGTCCTCGAAAGCTCTTAGCCCATTTCTCTCAATGGTATGTTCATCTCTCTCGCTCGATTTGTATAGATATTTTTATGTTGTGTTTAAAGTTAGATGCAGTTTGGATTTGAGGAAGTGGGTTGCTTCGCATGTAAATACTCTTCTGAATCGATTTGTATAGATCTAAGTTTGTGTTTGTAGATCTACTTTTTGGGTTTCTTTATTTTTAAAATCTTCCAGCAAAAACGTGTTTATAGATCTACATGCTCGCAACACTATAAATATTGCAAAACTGTGTACTTTTGAATCTGGGTCAGGTTTGATTTTTTTGTTGTTTTTTTTTCCTAATCTCTAGTCTATTTTCAATTTTTTCTTGCTATTAATCTCTCTAGATGCTACGATTGTGTTCATTAAACTTTTTTTTGCATTCTTTTTGGTTTGGATCTGGGTTTGGTTTGGTTTTTTATTTTTTTTTGTAATTTCTAGTCTATTTTTGTTATGGATCTGGGTATGGGGTTTTTTTTTGTTGTTGTTGTTTTCGTTTTATTTCTAGTCTATTTTCGATTTTTTTTTCTTGCTAGTCATCTCTCTGGATGTTGGGACTGTGTTCATTAAACTTTTGTAGGCAGAGAAACACTACTACAATCTGGGACTTGAATGCCATCTTTTTCAGGCCTGCGAGAATTTGAAGCACTCAGATGAATAGGATTTTAATGACTTGTTTTGCTTGACTATTTTAGAGAAAAGCAAATGCTTTTTATAGTGTAATGGTGGCCTAATAATGATGTTTAGCATCTTGTTTTGGTGCCAGGAGTGCGTGGGCTGGACTGGCTATTGGGTACACTACAGAATATTATACCAGCAATGCTTACAAGTGAGTAGATCTTTTTCAGATTTAAAATGTAGTGCTTAGTTTCTTCTGGTCTTCTGCATTGCTGCAGTGCTGCTTATAATCTTGGCTTGTTCATTTGTATCTGTGCTGCTTGCCGTTAGTGTACTTATGCTTTCCGTGCCTCCTCCAATTCTTGTGTAATTGTCCCTACAACATTCTTAAATGCTTGTAAGAGATTCTTCTGCCATGTTTGTCTTGATAAGTATGTTTACCATGTTGATTCCTGTGGAGCACATTCCATCTGTAAAAGACCTCCAGAGACTAACTGAAGACTTCTCCTTAGGTAAAGAAACTTCTACAATAGCCCTCATTTAATAGTTTGAACAAGTGTGGCACATACTTTCTTTTAATATGCCACCCTTTTCTCCCAGTGTAATATTCTGTGTTTGTTATTTTGTCCAGTAACTCACATGTTGGAGGTTGGGCAAACGCAGTTACGCCGAGATTCGCCTCAGTGTACACAATACAGGTATTGCCTCATGTACATGAAGATAAATGCCTTCAAGATTATCTGATGTTAATTAAAGAAGATAGATTAGTCATCAAGGAGAGGCTTCAGAAAATTGTCAGATTTGAAGCTATGTTGTTATCAGTTCATCACATGTTTGTTTAATTGCCTCTGCTATTTTAGTGTTGTTAGTTCTACTAATGTTTTAAATGAATCCATACAATCAATAGTACTGAATGAAAACAGTGGCCAGTGAAGAATCTATATGTCCATGTGGTAATTATTGTAGTGTCTTTGTGAGGTTTTGTTTCAAGTTTTCTTCTCTTGTTCTTTTTGACTTGTTTGTAATCATTCTAGTTTTCATTTCTGTTGTAATTGATGTTGTTGGCAGCTTATGGAGAGACAGTCCAGTAGAAAATTTCCCCTCAATTCCAGATTCAAGATGTGAAGACTAATGCATTTTGTTCTTTGTAAATTTATGTTTTAGTTTAATTAGTTGTGATGTATTAATATTTCTTTTGTTCTTTGTAAATTTATGTTTTAGTTTAATTAGTTGTGATGAATTAATATTTCTTTTGTTCATTGTAAATTTATGTTTTAGTTTAATTGGTTGTGATGTATTAATAGTTTAATTGGTTGTGATGTATTAATATTTCTTTTGTTCTTTGTAAATTTATGTCTATTGTTCTTTAATTTATTTATTTTTATATAAAAATCTTTTAAAGAGTGTTTAAATTATTTTGTTTTTGAAAATTTGGGCAATTTAAGCTTATCAGTTTTTTTTTTAAGTTTAGTCTTTAAAAAAAAAAAAAAAGTGATAACAATCCAGATTATATAGTGAAAAATCCGGGTTTACAGTGAACAATCCGGATTATAGTATTTAAAAAAAAAACCGGATTATGGTGAAAAATCCGGATTTATAATGAAATATTCGGATATCCGGTTACATGCCTAATATTTGGATCTGGGTTTGAATCCGGTTATCCGTCCGGATTAAATCCGGGCGGATAACCGCCCGGATTTTACCATCTGGATCCGGATCCGGATCCGGTTTTGGCCAGATATCCAGATCCGGATGCACACTCCTAGTTTAGATAGAGAGATGCGATGAATTGAAATAGTTTTAAATAAATTGAATAAATTGAATAAAATAATATTATAATATTATTTGTTAATATTATTATTATTTTAAGATTTGAAAATGTTGAATTATTTATTATATTTTGTATGAAAATTTAAAAAAATATAATGATGAGATGAGATTAAATCAGATGTAATTAGATAGTTTCTCTATCTAAACAAACCCTAATTTTTTTTTTTTTTAAAGAAAGTGCTTGATGTGTCATTTTGGTTGTGTCAGATTTTGATGGATCCGACACATGGCATGAATATCACATGAAATTGCTAAAATTGAAAACTTAGAGATCTTTTGTAAAGAGTCAGGTTACTCTGCCGCCCAGAGTAACCTGCTCAATGTGACCGTTAGTTCAAATGTTTGTTTTTATTTTTTTCTCATTTTTGTTTTCATATTTTTTTAACATATTTAAATATTTTTAAAAAATAAAAAGAATACACTAATATACTAAAAATTACTTTCTTAATTATTAAGTAAAAAAAAAAATTAAATACACAAGTACTCAAAATGAGGCAAAGTGAAGGGACAAACTAGCATTTTTTCTTCTGTAAATGCGTGAAAGGCTGATGGCCTCGAATCGAACAAAATGAAATATCAATCTATATTTAATTTACTGAGAAAAATAAAAAGCACATACAATTTTGAAAAAGATCTTAATTTGAGTTGGAACTAGATTCGTTGAATAAACGATAAATGTCGTTTGTAAACCTATTATAAGACCCATGTCATCATCTTCTATCTAACTAATCAAATTTTAACATTAGCTAAATCCAAGTGAAATACGCATATATGAAAGTGACTTCATTTGAGTTGGAATTAGATTAGTTGGATGAATGATATATGTCATTTGTATCTTATTATAGAACACTTATCGGTATCTTCACGTAACTGATCGATTTAGGTTCCGTTTGGATAGTCAGATGATATAAAATAGTTTTAAATGAAAGTTGAATAAAATATTATTAGAATATTATTTTTTAATATTATTATTTTTTTAAAATTTTAAAAAAATTGAATTATTTATTATATTTTGTGTGAAAATTTAAAAAATTATAATGATAAGATAAAATGAAATGAAACCATTTCTATATCCAAACCATGCCTTAATTTCAACAATAACCGATCATAATATGCATTTTTCTAGAGAGACCTTAAAATTTGAAAAAGTTAAATTGGAATTTGAAAAAGTTATATTGGGATTTGAAAAAGTTGAATTATTTATTATATTATGTATGGAGATTTGAAAAAGTGTAGAGATGAGATGAGATGAAGATGAAAATTTTGAATAAAACTTGTTTTCCAAACCTATCCTTAATTTGAGTTGGAACTAGATTAGTTGTGCATGTGTTATTTGTAACCTATTCAAAGACACTATCTTCTATTTTAACTGATCTAGTTTCAACTATAACTTAATTACAAGCCAAATAAAACATTCCATTTTTTTGTTATTATTATTATTATTTTCTCCTAAGAAATCCAACCTTATGTTTCCCAAAAAGGGCGCCAACAGAACCGAAAGATCTGTTGAGACAAACACATTGGATTAACCCACAACTAATTTCCTATCCCAACTCCGATCTCAACACGTCAGCATATACCTGGCAATTCTTGCCTTGTCTGATTTAAGGCCTTTGCATACCCAAATGACCAAATTACCACTCCGTAAACCCAAAAATCCTTGTCACCCATTACGTGGCACTCCATGATTCGAAGCATCAACGCATGCATCGCACCCGAACATTCATCTTCTCTATAAAACCCACTCACGTTTATTCTTCCGCCCTCCAGGTTTTTCCATTAACTTGAAAGAAAGACTTTCCAAAACGACCCTAAAATTTTCCATTATTTCTATTTCCGACCCGTTGGTTTCAAATTTTTGACATAATGAGCTCAACAGTGCATTTTCATGCAAAGACAGAGAATGGATTGTGCTGCCCACCGCCATTGAAGCTCAACAAGGATTCCCATATCATCAAGAAATCTTCGCCGGCGTCGTCGTCTTCCACCACCTCTCGCACGGCGCCCCAACAACAGCAACGTCACGGCCCAGTCATAATCTACACGCATTCCCCAAAGATCATTCACACGCACCCCAAGGACTTCATGTCACTGGTGCAGAAACTCACCGGGTTGTCGCGCGCAGAGGAGGACGAAGGTGTTGTCGTGCGTCGTCGCCAATGTCATAAATCCTCCGAAACAGGTGGTTCTAATGGTGCTGCTTCGACAACGACGACGGAGGAAGAGGAGGACAGCAAGAGCGGGAGGATCCTGTTGGGAAATGACGACACCGAGTCGTCGTCGGTGATCACCGAAGAGAACTGCAGCAACGTCGTCGGCGATGGCAATGTCAGCCAAGTGAATTCCTACTTTTTGCCGCCGATGTTTGAGCCTCCGTCGAACCCATACTTGGCCGATATACCGGTATTTACGCCGAATTCGGCCGATTTTTTGCCTTACAACCAGCCATTTTATGGTTGCACCGATTCTATCTTTTACATGCCTAATGGCTAATAATATGACTAATTTAAGGTTTTTTTTGTAGTTAATTTTTAATAATCTTGAATTAATGATTAAGTATTTATTCATTCAGATGTTTCATTTTTTTTTCATGATAGCAATAAAAGTTCTCTATCTTCTTTGATAAATCTAATTATTTTTTCATTTTAAATATTTTTAAAATTTAAAAAATCAAATTATAATTAATTAATTATAGATAAGAAAAATGGAAAAAAAAAAAGAAGAGAGAAAAGAGTAGTCAAGTTTTTAGATTATTATTTTCGATAGCCCTCCTCTCATGTGAATGTGAAAATGCATGATTGAGACAATCTAATTACAAACTATATTAAGTCATGTCAATTTGTAAGTTTATTTTTATGAAATTATTTTGTAACTAAATTATTTCTCATGTGGTAAGAGAAGTGCTAGAACTATAAAGAGATTTTATAAAAATAAACTTGCAAATTGATATGATTTTATGTGATACGTTAGATCTATTTTACAATAAAAATAACTTATCAAAATTAAAACATAATCTTGTTAATGACTTTTTTGTTCTATCTTTTTCGATTTGACTGACTTAATGCCAGTGTATTCATGTTGTGACTTGCGTTTATTAAAAAAAAAAAAAAAAAAAAGAAAGAAAAGAAAAGAAAAGAAAAGAAAACTATTATTATCAAAAATAGAAAAGAAGTTTGATCATCACATAAATTGCTGTGTCCCAAAATGGGAGGATGAGCTACGAATGCAATAAATAGCTAGGGGCTCTGCTCCTGTTTGTGTGTGTGTGTGTATATATATATATATATATATATATATATTTATATAATATTATTTACACATGATGAATGCTGAATTAATAATTTGAATCAAATTCAAACTTATTTTGTAATGCTGGCCTGCATGAAAGGTATTAACAGATGGCCAAGGACTCGAGCATTAAATTTTCCTCCAAACTTGTTTTATTTAGATTATTAAATTATTACCATGTGTCTTTTAAACATGAAAATATATTTTGTTAAAACATAAAAAGAAGTCACAACAAGTCCTTTGGGATGGGTTGAGAAATCATGAATAATCCATTACGAGTAATGTTAAATACAATTTTAAGATGTGCAAACCACGCATATATTTCATTTAAAAAAGAATGGAGTCTAATATTATAAGATTAATTCTTTTTATATGAATTTTCATATTTATTATTTTTTCAAAAAGAATACGAAACTTACATATTCTAAAACTACATAAATCATTTTTCGTCCAACCCACCATTCTTTTTATATGAATTTTCATATTTATTATTTTTTCAAAAAGAATACGAAACTTACATACCTTAAAACTACATAAATCATTTTTTGTCCCCCAAAAAAAAAAAAACTTGTCATGATTATCTTAGATTGGAATTGTCGCGTGTTAACCTCCCTTTGGCAATTAGCTCTTAGGATCCTGATTAGGACTAAAAAGTTACTCCTTTTTTTTTTTTTTCAAAAATAATGTTAAATACAATTGTGGAGTACGCAATTGCCACCTAATCATTTTGAAAAAGTGAAATTTATTATTAAAATTTTTTTTTTTCATGTAAATCTCATATTAACTCATTTTTTTCAAAAAGATTGCACAATATTAATACATCCCACAACTGCAAATATCTTTACTCATGAAAATATGATGTGCATATTAAGCTTAATAGTACTAGTTTCTACCATTTTGTACAAGTGCCCCTCTTGATAAGAAGGCAGTCCTTGTTTTTGCCTGCCAATTCATGATTGATGGATTGTTGGTGGATGCATGTTTGACGGAGCGGCGGATTTCATCGGAGCTTCACCAAAAGGATAGGATTAACAAAGGCAAGACACGCATTTGATCAAGAATCGGCGTACAACATCCTCAGAATCCACATACCCCAGATCGCTAATGCGAATGAGCTGATATGAACCCTAAAAGAAGAATGGGGAATTCTCCTTCAAATCAGCCTATATGCTAGATCAACAGTATCGATTCAAGAATCACAGACCTCTCAATTAAATGAATGGAAGACTCTGGTTGGGCCCATATCCATGAACGTTTGAAGTGTTAATCTGGAAAATCATCTGGAATGCGTTACATTAGCCGTGTTCATACACGAGAGGGAAGAAGCCGAGGTGTGCAAGATTGTGTTGTGCCAGCTTATTCAGGAAAAAAATCATGACTGATTGCCGATCTTTCTCTATGCATGAAGCCATCACATCTTTCATGCCAAACTGATACTTCCTTTGTCCTTATTGTGTTTCTTTTTTCATTGCTGATGTTTACAATCACAATTTGCATCCGCAAATCGAGAAAAAAAAAAAACCATTCCAGAAACATATGTTCACTAATTTTAGAAACAATACCCCTCAAAATTACAGCATCACTTCCTCTTTTTCTCCTCTTTTTCTCTTTCAAGGACAACAGGAGCTGCTGGTATGCTGAACCACCATTCTCTCAACCTCCTCATCCATCTCTCCGTGCTTGATGTCCTCGGAGGTGAATATCTTGTAAACGTTTCCAAGAAAATCAAAAGAAGTATGTACTTACTAGGTATGAAGGCCAGAATCAAGGCCGCGGTCAAGAGAGCAACAGAAAGTTTTTTGCTTGCCTGATGAACAGATGTATAAACCACATGAATTGGCAATGTGCTAGAGAAAGCATTGCTAATAAAAATTCATAGGACATTTCAAGACAAAAAACCAAAGTAAAGAATGCTGTGCACCGGATTTTCTGTGCTTATATAGTGGTTCATAGGAGACAAGATGAAACAATGGAAAGTGCAAAAGACAGTAAGGACAAAGGAAGAAAGAAAAAACTGAGGCAAAGTGGACACTGCAGGTTTGACTTGCAAGACTAGGGCTCGTTTGGTTTCTTGACTGCACTCAGCTCAGCTGAATTCGGTTTAGATTTAGACCTCTTCTAATATCTAAACACCAAACTCTCAAATTACTAAACTTATCTCAACTCAAAACCTCTTTACACATCAGACTCAACTTTTTTCAACTTAACACCTCTTTACACGTGAGACCCACAACCTTTTTCAACTTCTCATAAATACAACTAAACTCATTTTAACATCCAAACACATCTAAACTCATCTTAGATAGGTACACAGAACTCACTCCATCTCAACTCATTACTATTCATAGAGAGCTTAACTCAGCTCAATATCCAAATGCAGCCTAAAGTGGGTTCTGTGCAAAAGACAATAAGGACAAAGGAAGAAAGAAAAACCTGTGGGGAAATGCACAGCAGCAAGGCCCGTATCTTGAGAAGAACAATGTTACCATCCTGGATGAGCCCTTCAGTTTGAGAAATTACATTTTGAACAGCCAAAAGCTGCTCCATTGCATTTGTTCCAGGAGGCGCTATCACCTTCACGTCATCAATAGGCATTCCTTGGCCACAAAATCGTGTGAGTACCATGAAAACCGCAACAAAGATGAACATCAGAGCAAAGGTGTAACCTAGCCATCCCCTGAAATCCATGTTTTAATTATCAAACAAGATATCTACCAGTTCGATGTGCAAAGGGAACCATATGAGAGAACATCAAATTATCAAGTCAAATTAACTAAATTGTAACTCTCATGTTCTAATTCTCTCCATCACTCCCCCCCCCCCCCTCAAAAAAAAAAAGTATAAAATATATAAATAAAAAAAGCAACCCCAGAATTGTTTTTGGTGATATAAGCAGTTTAAACCCGTTTCAACGCTGTGAGAAGGTACTGGTAGCCAAGGGCCCTTACGTTGTCCCCAATAAGATACTAGCTTATGATGCTCAAAATACTCTTTTCTTTCTTTCCTTTTTGTTTCCACTTTTTTATTTTATTTTTTGGAACGCAGCTCACCAGACTGTATGTAAAGGAGAAATAAATCACTCATATAAGAGTTTTACCTGCAAATGATATAACTGAAAACTAAACAGAATACCGAAGACTTCACAGGATCATCCCAAATTACCAGAGACAGAAGGCATTTCCCAAGTTCCCTCATCGGAGAGAGTAACTCCTGCAAGTATAGATTCAAGTTAGATGTTAAAACTAATGATTTTAAATTGGAGCTACTCTGGTTTAAGTGAGGGGAAGGAATTATAGATCCAGATTCAGACTGCTGAGCCAAGTACTTATACAGTCTATTTTTATCAACACTTTAATTAATTTTATAAGTTAAAACTTTATTCATAATCAAATATTGCATTGCCCGAGTACACATGATGTATACATGAGAAACACCTAACAGGAAGATGAGAAAAGAGTAAGAAGTCCTGGAAACTAAAAATAGAAAAACCAAAATGAGCAAACATCCAATGATTTTCTCCATATACACCACGACAAACACACTAAGGTCATCTTCCAAAATGCTTGACTCTGGACAACTAAACCTCCATTTCCAGCCTTCCAAAAATACCAGTAAGCAGTGAGGCATAATCCACTCTGTCCCCAATGAACTAAAAATAAGATTCCAAAGCACTTTAGCCAGTCCAAAGTAAGGATATTCCCTAAAGCAGTTATGCAAACAAAGTAAGTTACTCTTAAAGGTGCCTTGTTCTGCCAAATATTCTTCTAAGGGAATGAGCTGCTATCATGGCATATAACACATTATAGAATGGTTTACTTCAAACACTATGCTTTGAGGTGCCCCAGAGAACAGATCTAGCACTGCCCCTTTTCAGCCAACACCACCCCAACACCACCCCATAAAAATAAAATAGCTTTGTAATTCTCCAAAAGATTTGCTAAAACCCTAGAACACCTATTCTTAAGAAATGATTGATGGTAACTTAGAGAGTAAGAGAGATGTCTTTAATAGTATCATGTGCTGATTAGTTCGTGTTAGTGAGTATATACCGGTTCTGCAACTTCCATCAACCAATTTTGATAATTTTTTTTGCATTTATCTTCAATAAAATTGAAAAAAGAAAAGGGGGTGGAGGGCAAACAAGAGTGAGGCCATGAGAACAAAGTCAACAGAAAAAAGTTCTTTAACAACCATTACAAATACCTTCATCAGTGCCAAATTAGTGTCAATGCCATCCACTTTAACTCCATCAATTGTTGTTTGTGCTAGCACCACTTTTTCATAATTATTTTTAGATTCCCTGACTGCTCTTTCCAAAGAACTCATCTCTCCCACAGCTATCTCACCGACAACAAGACCAGCCTCAGTAGGATTATTTGAACTTGTTCCAAACACAAACCCCAAGCTAGAAACCACGTCCAAGGCAGAGACTGAATACATTCCACCACTAGCCTTAGAATTGTTAGTCTGGTCCAACTCTCTGAGGGTTGACATATTTGCAAAACTTTCCAGGATCAGGTCTCCACCTGGAAGTTGGTCGCAAAGATTGAACACAAGAAGGGTCTCACACCGTAGAGGAATAGCTAAACCAATATCTTGGACGGCTTGTACTCGTAGAATACCAAGTACAGCCTTTGAAAGTGCTTCTTCCCGTTCAACTCCCTTGATCCGGTACTTATTTATAAATCTATGAACATATAAAATCTCTCGGATAATTCCTAGCCAATAATCACGGCGAGTATGCCCTTTAAGTTCAGGAAGCTCGAATACAACCGATTCTGATCTACAAGGGAAAATTATAAAAATTAATGGCTAATATAACGCTTAAAAGATTCCCAATAGTAACAAAACGGAAATATCTACATAAAATTGAACACTGACAAGCTACAAGTAAATATTGCCCAGAAACAGAACAGACTGATATGCATCATGACTTACAAGGAAACTGATTTATACGACACTGCCTTGTCAAAGAGTCGGGTGCCCCATGGTCCAGTCATCTCAGGTTTAACAACTTGTTTCAGATCATCTGCTAAATCATATCTTTTTGCCTTGTTATAGGACATAATATGAAGAGCTTCAAAGTAAAGTGCATGATCTGTCAGAACTAACCGACCTGCATATACGCCTCAGCAATCATCCAAAAATGCCAGCCAACAAGAATATTTTATTTCCAAATAAAGGTGTGCATGAATTTATTCCGCAAGATCTATTTGTCCCATGAACCTACCAGGCCATGTAGACACTCCTACATGTTCAAGAACAGGTTGGGTGGTGACTGTTCCATCTACTTCCAGAATCTTTTCTCCTCTTGCTGATCGAACAGCAGAAAGAAGAGATGACTCTGATTGGTTTTTCATTTTTCTAATAGCTCTGCAGGCCTTAAAGAAAAATTAATAATAATAATAACAGACAATTTTAGAATGGATAAATGTAATGTAATCCATTGCGTAAAACTGTGTATTTACAGACACCTATTACAATCAAAAAACCCATTCCCTCTGCCCCCCCCCCCCCCCCCCAAAACCCCAAAAAGAAAAGAAAATCTAAAAGAAGCCAAAATAATTGCAAATATGGGCATGCAATTACCTTTCTAGTCCACTTAAATACTTGTCATAGATAAAAAACTGAAGCCGACCACCAGTTGATTTGGTAAGCACTTCAAATAGATTTTCACTAACGATTACGTTTGCAATAATAGGGACTGCTGAAGTTATTCGTGAGAAGGCCTCTCCCCCAACGGATATATCCTCATCGACCTGCAGATGGATTTTGGTCATACAGGACCACAATGTCAAGAAGCAACAGACTCCAGAGTACTAAAGACACCATAATTAATAGAAAAACTCAAGATAGGGCTCTTTTAAGTGACTCTAAAGTACAAAAGGAGCCTTTGATAACAAAACCCCACTCTTAGTTACAAGTGTGTGTGTACACACGCGCGCGAGGGAGAGGTCTTGTTTTATGATAACGAACATGGAAGAGAGGTCTTAACATTACATGGTAAAAACGGTACTTATGCTGCATAGTTAACAACTTATTTGAGCTAGTAAAACTTACATTTAGTAAAGGTTGGCTGGCAGCAGCTGGAGCCTCCCAAGCTAGCATCATGTCATATGTTAGGCGTCGAAATTTTGTATCGGCTAGATGACCCGTTACTTGTATTGACAAAGATAGTGTCCTGAAACTGCAGTATTCCAAAAAGTTCCTTGCATACCTTGATGGATGCTTTACAAAGTCAGCAGCCTCTGCATTGAAGCATTCTTGAAGCTCACTTGAAGGAACACCGAGGACTCTGCATCATTGGGTTTTCATTGTTGGAATAAATATAAACAAAAAAATAACGAACATAATTGTGGTAAAATTACAGATTTCAATGAAGTTACGATACCTAACATCCATACTTAGAACATAATATTGCTAAGACGTGGCAAATAACACTGGAGAAGAAGTTCCACAAGATTCATCTAATATTAAAGTAAACATCTAAAGTATTGAGTACAACATAAAAAGTGGTGAGCTTACTTTGAGCATCTACGAACGACCAGATTTGCAACAGGAGAAAGCTCCGGTATCCAATTCCTCTGAGCAGATGGAGACCTTCCCATCTCTTCAAATTCTTCATTGAAAGAGCACCGCTTGCCAAGCAACCATTTGAATGATCCTTCTCTTACCAGATCTTCAAGCAAATTTCTGGGTTTGCTACCCGCAGCCATCTCCAACATTCCACCAACCATCTTCTCTAATTGGACACAAACCCACCACTCAAATGCCTGTCACAAATCCTGCAGTCCTAGAAAACCTCAATTTAATTGATACCACTTTCACAGTGATACATTTGCTGTAACTTGAGCACATAACCTTTTCATTTGCAGTTCAAACATAAATTTGCATAATGTAATTCTTACACTGCCAAATAAGTTAAAAAATAACCAATAGAGATTACAAACTTAAAACCTTTTTTATTTTTAAAATAGGTACCAGATTTCTCCAGAAGTCCATAGTACTTTCAATTTCTGCTACTGGGATAAATTATTTCAGATTTGACACTCAATAAGATTTAATTTAAAGCCAGGTATCAATTTTAGCTACTACATCCATCACTTATTCAACCCACAAAGAATTAGTCGATGAAAAAAGTAAAAACCCAAATATAAGAACCCACAAACCCAACTTCATGACGACATAGTCCTAGCATTTTTTTTTTCCCTTAAATGCAGAGCTAACTCAAGAAACTTACCCCTAAAATGTCAACTTTTGCATTCAAATTCTGCAAAAACCTCAAGCTCGAACATGAGATTCTCTTCGTTTTTGCAACATTTCGAGAAAACCAACTCGGTTATATGTACAGAAACATTATCTCGTTTTTGCGAAACTCGAAGGGATTACATATACTGACAAAGCGGGGGGAGATTGATGTCGGACAATATCCATTCGAGACATCCATGGTTTTGTCGTGATATGGGGTTCTTGATCACGACAGTTGCTGGATAAGAATAACGACAGAGAGAGGTGGCACCGTCTGATGGGAGAAGACCAGAAGAGCTCGGGTACAGATAACAGCGACTTGATTGGGAGGTTAGGTGAGGGGGCGAGAATTTTTAATTTTAGATGAGAATTTTTAATTTTTAATTTTAATATTATTATTATTTTAATATTTAAAAAAATTAAATTAAATTTTAAAAAAATTGAATTGTTTATTATATTTTATATAAAAATTTAAAAAAATTGTGATGATAAAATGAGATAAAATAAAAATTTTATATTTTAACTTAGTTACCAAACCTAATCAAAAGTTCATCTCAACTACTAATTTATTATTGTTTATACTCCGGTCAGGTCCTATTTTGAAGAAATTTTAAAATTGTATATAGTGATTTTAAAAATTTAAAAATTGATACGGATAAATTCATCACAAAAATTGAAACTCTTAATTTTTTTCAGTTTCAATCATGCTCGATCCGGTTTTCCGATTTACCATTTACACATGTTACACTATATATGTTTAATATTATAATATTTTTAATACTAAACTTAATTGTGAGAATTTAATATTTATTATTAACAATCATTAATTTTTTAATGTTCAATTATAGTAATATAATATAAGTAGTGTCTAACTTATTAGTGAGATTAATAAATTTGAATAATAAAATTAGAATTTTATGTTATATTAATTAGAAATGTAGTATATAAGATATATTATATATAATATAAAAAATTAAATATATATGTATCGGTTCGGTTAGGTTTAAATTGATTTTCAAAATATAAAAATTGGTGTCGCACTGATTTAAGACCGATTTTCATTTTTAAGAACCAATATTACACTAGACTGAATCTGAATTTTGTCCGGTCTGATTCAATCAATTTTTTTATTTTTTCTTACACCCTTAGTGTTATTATTAAATTGGTCCAAATGATTCAAAAGTCAACATAGCTTATATAAGATTCTAGTTTATAGAATTCGGATTTGAGTGGAAATTCCCAGTGGGTTTGCTTTTAGGATAGGTTTGGGAGATGAGATGAGAATTTTATGTTTTGTTTTAAAGTTTAAAATATTATTTTTTAGTTTTAAAATTTGAAAAAGTTAAATTGAGATTTGAAAAAAGTTGTATTCGGATTTGAAAAAGTTGAATTGTTTATTATATTTTGTATAAGAGTTTGAAAAAGTTGTAATGATAAAATGAGATGAGATGAAAATTTTATATAAGATCAAACTTTCAAACCTATCCTTATTCATTCTTTATTAACCCATTGGATTAGATGCTCAAAGCCCAATACAAACCTTCCTTGATAAGGATCACTACAAAATACACTAAAGTCCAATACAAAACCTTCCTTGAAAAGCCTCGACTCCTCCGTGCCCCTCCATCCTTCCCATAGCTTTCTTAGAGTATTCTCTTTAGATTAGACAAAGGTCAACTTAAAATTTGACTAAAATCACATAATATTTTATCTTCTACTTATTCCATTAAAGAGAGATTCCCACATTAGATAAATATTATTATTTACTATTTTTAATAATTTCTTTTTATCTAATTTATTGTTCTCATATATTACATTTCAAATCTATTGTAAATTGTAAGAACCCAAGCACCTATATAAATAAATAAATAAATAAATATATATATATATATATATATATATATATATAATTAGTAGTGCGATTGTTATGTAGCAACAAAATGAGAGAGAAATTAATATAAATTATTTAATGGAGGGTGAACCGTAACCATACAAATATAGAGAATTACTGTAGCTAGCAAGCAAAATATTTGTCTTTTGTCTCTTCCAATGTATACCATTTTAAGGAATTATTAGCCAAATCTTTGTTTGCATTTACATTTGACTAAGCTAATAAGAATGCTCTTACTTATTTTTTCTTTCTTTTTCTTCATCTATAGTTCAAATATGGCTTGATCTACTGCCATTCAATGACTTAACACATACATGCACCGCTCTACAAGACTCTCCGACTGTTGATCCTTCAAATAGCTAAAGAATATCAACTAAATGCTTGGCATGTGAGACTTATGCGCGGCCCTTGCCCATACGTGAAACCCATGTGCCACCATACCATGAAATGTTTTCTATTGCCACACATCACACCATTGCATTCCAACATTCTTAATTAGCAAAAAGTTTAAATTTCCCAAAAGATTTTTAAAATGCAATAAAATTATGAAGAAGTCATCTCAACAAACAATCTAAGTTGACTCACATTCAAGGGAGCATTAGCTAAAGGGTGGCATGACAGAAAACAAACAACCACAACCCTCGATCAAAGATTGTAATGATCCAACCTGGAGTAATCTCGAAGAGTGTTTGTCTTGACCGAACCCGAATAAGTTGGGTGCTCCTGTTTTTGACCCACTTGTCTCAAATAATTTGGTTTTGTTTTTCCAATAAAGAAACCTAAACAAAAGTCGTTTCAATTTTCAAAATATGCATATGATTGCAGTCGATGCACTACTCCACCCAAATTTTCTAATCAAAATGATCCATTCAATTTTTGCTCTATTTCAGAATGATTGCAAAACCCTAAGGGATTGAAATGAGGTTTTTGACTATATATATTAAGGAAGTTTTTTAGGAGTAAAATGCATCCAACATCCCTAAACTATCACTTTTTAACAACGTGACATCTAAAATGAAACTTTGGTTAAACATTCCTTATGTCATGGGGTACTTACATTTAGGAATCTGCCCAATTTGTTTTGGTATATGTTTATTAGAAATATATATATATATTTTTTTTATAACCAACGTTGCTTTATTCATGAAAACTCTATAATAGAGAAAGAATACATTGAGGAATTTGCTCCATTAAAATGAAAATATTCAGTATACCAAGATCATCATTTCCTAGAGCATGAGCAGCTTTGTTCTTATCCCTTCCAATGTGTTGCATTGACCAAGAATCAAATTTAGCCAGCAGTGATCATGTATCTGGTAGTATCATGCATGTGGTAGTCCCCACCTCTATAGAACTTTGGATCCCCTAGTCCACCTGTAGTGCATCTCCATCTAGGATTATGGTTCTGAAAGCCAAGTCTTGGGAATACAATGTGGCCTGGAGAGCAACAACAACTTCTACTAGAAAAGGATCAGGAAAAATATCCATCTTCATCCTCAATGTTGCTCTGACTTTTCCCTCCCAGTCACGTATAATAGCATTAGCACCAATACCAACCTTGCAGTGAATCTTATCCAAAGGAGCATCCCAATTAAGTTTAAACATTCCTTCAGGAGGGGCCTCCCATTCTTCATTCATTTCACATTCTATTCTGGTACTGCTAGTTGAAGCTTTGAGTTGTCTTAGATCAGCCAGTAGGTTCTTAGCTCGTTGCACTAATTTGGAAGGACGTGTGTAAGTGTCATTAAAGATAGACTCACCTCCTCTTCCATATTTCCCAAGAAACAACAACAAATTCTTCCATGTCTTCCTTGTGTAACACATTAACCATTTTCTCCACTAAATCCTTAAAGGCCTATCTTTGAGATCCACACTTTTGAATTCTGGTTGTACACTTTCCCCATACATCACAAGTTGAGGTGCGCTTCCATAGTACATGCTCCACTATTTCAGGGCTTTGTTTGCAAAAAGGGCACTCTGTATTGTCTACTACACTTCTTTTGAAGAGATTAGCTCTTGTTGGAAGGGCATCTAGACATGCTCTCCATAAAAATGTTTCGTTGGCATTAGCGAGGTGCCAAATTTTTATCTAGTTTTCATTCTTTGTCTACTAGTTTGAAGATTGGCCTTTTGCACAATCTTATGGCTCTCCATTAAGGTGATAGAAACTCTTGATAGCTTAACAGTAAATATGTTAGTGGTAATACATCTCCAAATCAGCTTATTAGGTTTGTTGCAGGTGCTTATGGGGATATTTTTTATAAGTTCAACTTTATCTTTTGAGAAAATGGCATTCACAAGAGATTCCTTCCATTGATGTGTATATGTATCTATCAGATTTGAGACATTGGTATCAGCTTGTAAAAATCTGATTGAGCTTTGGGGGTAAAAGTAGTTTGCTGAGGAATCCACTTATCAGTCCAGATGCTTACTACTTCTCCATTACCAATTCTTTGCAAAAGTCCTACAAGAAGAGGTTTTACATCTAGGAGACTTTGCCATATATATGTAGGAATGATTAGTACCCATTTTTGCTTTTAAGAAAGTAGTTGCTGAAAAGTATTTTGCTCTAAGTACATGAGTAGCAAGCGAATGAGGGTTTTGGACTAGCCTCCAACCCTTTTTTTTTTCTATAGCATGGTAGTATTAAAGTTCTCAAAGTTTCTAAACCCCAAGCCTCCTATTTGCCTAGCTTTCCTCATTTGCTGCCAACTCACCCAATGAATTTTGTTTTCCTGTACTTGTTGACCCCCCACTAGTAACTTCTCATAACTTTACTAAACTCTTGTAACATGTGCTTAGGAAGTTTGAAAATTCCCATATAGTAAGTGGGAATGGCTTGAACAACTGCTTTGAGTAGGATCTCCTTGTCTCATTGTGAAAGAAATTTGAATTTCCAATTCCTCAATCTGTCCTTCACCTTGTCTAATAACCTCTTGAAAGTATTGGCTCTAGATCTTCCTATTAGTGTTGGTAGGCCCAAGTATCTTTCATACGAATCAGTTGCTCTTATCCCTACTATACTAATGATGATCTCTTTGCTGTCTTCTCAAGTGTTCTTACTGAAGCAAATGGAAGTTTTGTCTTTATTGAGCCTTTGGCTTGAAGCTTTCTCATAAGAGTCCAGAAGCTTGAAGAGTCTACTCCACTCCTTGGAGTCCTTGCCTTTGGCCTGAAGTCTGGTTTGACCTCTGACCAGTGGAAGATCAGTGATCAAACCAGAAGCTTCTACTGTGTTAAGCAGGTTGCTGAGAACTTCAGAGCATAGGATGAAAAGGTAGAACAAAAGAGGATCACCTTACCTAAGCCCCCTAGAGGAGTGAACTTTTTTGTGGGGCTCAATTAATAAGAAAATAGTAAAAGACTGATGTAACACAATTCATGACAAGTGCAATCCACCTTTGAGCGAATCCCATTTTCTCCATTACATATCTTAAGAAAAGTCATTCAATCTTGTCATATGCTTTGCTCACATCAAGTTTAAGAGCCATGAAACCTTCATTTCCTTTCATATGAGCCTTCATGGTATGCATGGATTCAAAAGCTACAATTATATTATTAGTTATGAGTCTAAGCACAAAGGCACTCTGGGTAGGTGAAATGATGTCAAGGAGAATGACCTTTAACCTGTTAGCCAGTGTTTTTGCAATAATTATGTAAAAAATACTATGCAAACCAGTAGGTTTGAACTCAATAACTTATAGAGGGGATTTGGAATTTGGAATAAGGGCAATACAAGTGTCATTTAAGCTATTAGACAATTTCTCTTCATTTAAGACCTCTAAAACAGCAGCACTTACTCTAGGTCCAATTGTATCCTAGTAGTTTTAATAGAAAGTTGCTGGGGAGCCATCAGGACCAAGAGATCCTAGTGGATTCATATTGAAAATAATTTCTTTAACCTCTACTGCAGTGAACTCCCTAGTGAGACCAGCATTCATTTCTTCTGTTACTAAAGGCTTCAGTGATTCCAGACAAGAATCTATTTCTATTGGATTGAAAGTTGAGAATAGATCATTAAAATACCTATGAAACATACTATTGATCTCCACATATACTTTTGTTACCTAGCCATCTTCAGTTGTAATCTTGTAGATCATGTTGGTCTTCCTCCTCTAGCTGGCACATTTATGGAAAAATTTGGTATTTCTGTCCCCATCATTATGCCAAGCTTGTTTAGCTCTTTGCTTCAACTTAGTGTCTTTCTCTTCGAGTAAACAATCAATCTCGTTTTGAAAGCTTTTGATTTCATTATTCAGTTAGCCCTTGATGATCTCTTGTAGCATACTCAACATTTCAACTTTTGATTTGATTAGCTTGCCCTTATTTCGATGCAAATCTTTACTCCACTATTTGAGCCTCATCTAATAGGTTTTTAAACCTATTGTAGTAGCTTGCAAACTACTCGAGGAGCTTGTAGCAGCATACCAGGCATCCTAAATAATTGTGTTGCAATCTACTTTATTTAACTAGCTAGCCACATATCTAAAAATTCTCTCTTTGTTCCTGTTGAAAGATTGATTTTGTAGTAAGATAAGGATTGGATTGGGTTCAAAACAATTAGCGACTAGATTGTGCATTGAGTGATCTTCAAAAGTGTTAGTCCATGTTGAATTACCAAAAGGCTCAATCAAGCCTATCCTTTGTAAAAGCTTCACCATCTCTATTGTTCTTCCAAGTGAATTTGTTCCCTAGATAATCAAGATCATTTAATTCACAGTTCTCTAAACTATCCTAAAACTGCCAATCCATTTATAAGGTTTCCTAGCAATACCAAACTTCTCATTTTTTTTTTTTTTTTTAGGATTTCATTAAAATCCTCTGCACATAACCAAGGTATACTCATTTGAGCCTTTAGTAGTTGAAGTAGATTCCAACTATCTATTCTCTTGCTATTAGCAAGGTTTCCATAGAAACCTGTTACCAACCACTTCTCCCCTAACAACCATTTCCTCCTGTTACAGGATAGGTGATTCATGCTTAAATATGCCAACTAGTGAAGGAGTCCAGTTCCAGAGCCAAATTTGAGTTCCATAGTAGGGCTAGCCCCCCACACCAACCTCTACTGTTAACAACAAAGCTACTATCAAAACCACGTTTATTCCTGATCCATTTCACTTTGTCTCTGCAGCATTTAGTCTCAATGAGGAAGACCAATTGTGGGCTCTTTGTTTTCACATGCAAGTGAAGCTCACAAACTATCCAAGGGTTCTCAAGTCCCCGGTAGTTCCAACTAAGGCAATTCATTGTTGATGGTGGAACTACAAAACAACCTCCACTAATTCAACCTGAGTTAGACTGGTGAGCTGAGGTTATTGTTTCTTACAAGTTGGCTTATTCAACATGCTCTCAGAATTAGAGACCACTGATCTCTTCTTATACTTCTCAATTGGGACATCTTTAGACAACTTAGGCATTGTAGCTTGAGGAATAGAACTACCTCTAGCTTCCCTTTTCAACGTGGACACTCTACTAGGCTTTGTGGGAGTAGAGATTTGTTTCGATGGGGATAAAGATTTGGTCAACTCAGCATGGATATTTAAGGAAGGTATTCTAGGAATAGAGTTAGAACCAGAATCTTTGATTTCTAGGTCCATAAGAAAAGGGATATCCTCCCTAGCTCTCTTATCAATCGTATCTTACATATTAAAAGTGGGAGGAATTTGACTTGAATTTGGGCTTTATCAGCTATGTAAGGCAAGTCTTCCCTTTCTTTGACCAAGGGTCTTTCAGTTTGGGACTCAGTGATATGAGGTGCCACATTATCCCCTCCATTATCCTTTGATTGTGCCTCATCTTTCTCAATCTAAGCATCCTTTCTTTTTCAGTGCTTCTACCACTTTCCTCATCAAAATTCCACTGCCAATGAGAATCTTGTCTGGCAAAGTTCAATATTCCATCATACTTTTTTGCTATGGCGAAGGGATGACCGGTACAACATGCAACCATTGGTCATTGGCTCTTCAATTAAAATGCCTCCTAAGTGCAAAAGGTGTGCAGTTCCATCTAGGTAGAATTCAAAGGGATTAAGGCATTTGAGAACTATGATACCCTTGCAACTAGAATGAGGATGCTCTTATTTACTAAAAAGAACTTGGAACAAAAAAATAGTGAAAATGATCAAAGAATGACTCCAACCTTTTGGTTATTGGGTTTGAACTAGGTTGCACAGATTCTTAAAACAAAGAAAATATAATTCTAATTTTTGAGAAATATTTCTTTTAAAACAATGTATCTAACTTTAATGAATTTTTCAAACTAATTTTAATAATACTGAAAACTCAATTGTATAGAGAATTGGATTAAAACAATTTCAAATGTCTAAGAAGAATTTTGTCTAACACCTAAGCTGCAAGTTTCCCTTTCATAGGTTGGTTTCAAAAGACAACTTGAGACTTCTCTAATTCCTTCGAACAAAATTTTGATCAAGAACAAAGTGCCTGGATAGTGAATATAATTTATGCATTCACAGAGTAACTTTTGAAATAACCTCCATCAAATTAATACCAAACTGACATTAAGAGTGCTACCAAAGATTAGAGTCCTACACAACCCAAGAATCCACTGTGCCCTTCAGTCGACGATGAACCAAGGGTTGGTAAGGAAACCCTAAAAACAGTATCATGCAACAGATAGTAGAAATTCTCTAGATACAGCTTTACTAAGCAGAATGGAAGCCAAAAACCCCATGAAACACAACCCATTCAAAGGATTCACAAGCTTAGGTTTAGGGAATTACTCACACATAATGTATATGAATTTAACCATGCAAAACTCAAACATATCAAGCTTGAATCAAAAAGAAAGGAAAAAAGAAAAAGATGGAATCTCCTGAAAGCTGCTCTGCTAAAAACCCTTCTCTGATTCCCCCCCCCAAAAAAAAATCCCTTCTCTCCTCCTCGCTTCCCTCTTCTTATCGTCCAGTCGCATCCTTTGCAGTCGCTCTCACAAATTCTCTCTTCAAATATTCCATGTGTAGGTTGGTTAGCCTTTGTTGTTCCATGCGGTCCGTGATCCTTCTTTTGAAAGACTAGGGCTGTGAGGGATGAAGAGAGAAAAGTAGATAGAGAGTCAGTCAAGATTTACTTTTTGTTGCTCAAAGTATAAGTGTGAAGTGTGTGATCGTGCCCCTTAAGTGAGAATAATTGAAAAAAAAGCATTTCTTTCACTTGGTCATGAATAAGCATGTAACATATATTTTTAATTTGAAATTCCTCAACTTCATACTTATTTAATACATTATTTTCACTCCATTAGCCATATTGTTCTTGAGACTGGAGGCCAAAATGCTGCTTAGTGCACTTCACATCCTTACGGTTTAAAATGCCTCATTTGAAGCATAAGTTTGGCAACCTTTCATACTTAAACTTGATCCACATCTACTTTTCACCAATGTTTAGTAGACGTCCACGAATTAGAGTGTGACACCCCCAACCTTTGCTTGGGATGGAACTAAGACTTAGAGTGTCAGAACATGCAACACAAGGTTACATATCTCCGTACATGACAGTTAATATGCAATAGATTCCAGTATGCAACTAGTAGTATGCAATAATCACAACAAAAATAAAGGTGAAAGTATAACTTATGCCACAATAACTAAAATCATCCCAATTTTCATTAGTAATAATCAAGTTCAAAATACTAATGTAGCACAATCTAAAGTCAAATCATCCATTTCATGTGTTCTAAAGCATGAAGGACTTGGCCTATAACATCAAGATTAAATCCAATTTTCTCTCAAGGTCCGGCTCCTCAGTTAGTCAGACCCAGTGCTCCATCTAGCTTGTCCTCCTCGAGTTCTAACACAACTTCTACTATTTCGAGTAGAATGATAGTAGTCCCATAAAATGTGAGATTTACTCGAAATTTCAGTAAGTTAAACAATCAATTTGCACAAAGATAAATTAAACATAAAGTATGATAAATATGCAATACATGAGATGCAGAAAAATCAGTATGCCCATCCAGATTCCTTGATAGGTTTTCATTCAGTAAAAATTTTTGCCATCATTTTTTAAAACATGATTTTATCATAAACTTTTTATCATTATTAGCAATTCATAATTAACATCATAACATTTAGTAACATCACAGTTCTCCATATGCACTGTGAGTGCCTGCCGGTGATTGTAGTACAACTCACATTGAAACTACGTTGTCTATATACTCGTTCTCAATGATTGGTAATATAACATAATATTATAAAAATCATGATGTATACACCTATAGCGTTAGGTGTCATAACATGTTGATTTCGCTCTAGTGTTCTTTAAAAATAATCCATTTGAAACCCGTTGACTGTTTTTCGTCAACCCAAGGGTTACTACTCCATTATTGAACATTCTAGAGTAGACATAGGAGTTCTAATACATCTTAAATTTTTGAGTCGTGACAAAAATTATTTTCATATTATGTTTGAAAACTGTTTTCCATGACATATGCATATGTGGTAAGCTTTCATAAATGACATTTATAGACAAAATATGCAAAAATAGTAAAAAATATCACATGTCATGTAAGTATGCACTCAATGTATCATATAACATGATATTTTATACTCAAAATGATAATTGAAATATGAATGAAACATATATTAATAATTCATAAATAATCTATTAATGTGTAAGTTAGAGGCCAACCTACAAACTTCTTGGGTAATCAAAAAAAAGTTGTAGCAGCTAAAATCAAGTGTGTACTAAGTTAGGATTAATACTTCTATGGTTGAGGTTCAAAATCAAAGGCTTAAAAAATTGATATTTATAAAAATACCCCCTAGACTCTAAAAAATTGTCGTTAAGACCCTAAATTTTCACTAATTGCAAACGAACTCCAAATTTAACCAAAATTCATGGATTTTATATTTTTACCATTCTAAAATCATCTATGCCCTTGTATTTTCAAAAATTGAAGTGAAATTTTTCCAAACAGTCCCAACCGTGGCATGCACTCTAATTGATACCCAAGTATATTTTCAACTATTGATCCCTATGAATGCATGTATAAGAGATTTTATTTAATAAAAAATTATCACTAACATTTTAAATGATATAATGAAGGCTAATTCTTGGATAATAAAGTTCACCCTAATACTTAATCATGGTTGAGATATCCTAAATCTCTAATTTATTAAAAACCGATTTGTACTTGATGATCAAAACAAGATAGATTTAAAACCTAGAATGGCATGCTTTTAATCACAAATAAAATCTTCTATAATCATTCTAAGATAATAATAAATCATATCAAATCATACTTAAGCATACAATAGCTAATTTTTCACTTAAAATCATTTAATCATTCAAACCACCTTTTAATGGCCTGAGTTTGATTTAAGCATGATAACCTTCTCAAAATTCAACCAAATTTCGTACCAACATTTGAAAACAAAGTTTGACATGATAACTAAGATCAAAAGTAAGAAAAATTATAAATTCCATGGCCTTCCAAGCACATAAGACAACCTTACTTAATAACACTTAAGAATTTACCAAAACTCACTTGGTTTCACTCTTTTGACCTCTAAGAAGGAGAAGTGCTCTCAAGAGGAAGCTTGGAGCTAATGTGTGGAGAAAATGACAAAATAAAGAAGATATTTATAGGGTTTCAGAAGGAGGAGACGTTGGCCTTGGTGCTAGGTGATTGGGTGAAATGGGAGGTACACAAGTCTGAAATTTTTTCCAGCTTGCTTCCATCAACTTGTGTCATCTTGTACAAACCAAAACAGTGCCCTAAACCAACATGATTTCACTTCTATAGTTGCTACATTGAGCCTAAAGAAAGCTGGTCTGGTCATGGTGTAGAAGAAAAGAAAGAAAAACACAAAATCATCATACATAAGCAAATGGGTTCAGTGGTGGTTTCCTTGGGCAGATTTCGGTTTTGTGCTTTCTTTGGGTGGGAAAACTGAGTCAAATGGTCATGATAACTATGAGGACCTCTTGGGGATTGGATGATGTTGGAGGTGACATGGGGTGGTGGCTTAACCATGGCAGATGGGTTATTGAAACTCAACCAAATTAGTTTGCAACCAACTAGCTTTCTAGGTGCAATTGGTTTGATGTTTTGGTTTGGTTCTTGAAACCAAACTCATCCAAGGGTTGGTCTGGGTTTAAAGTGGTCTCATGAGGTGTTTAAGAACCATAGTACCCTTAAAAAAAAAAGGCACATAAAGATTGGGCTTAAGGGCAAAACAATCAATGCACTCAAAGGGCACACATGTGTGCCAATTGGTGTAGTTTTGGGATTTGATATGTCATTTCTTCTAATAACATGTGTGGATGTCTATCTAAGATTTAGTATGATCTTATGATCTAAGAGTGATGAAAAGAAATAATCAATTATGAAAAATTTGAATTAGAAGGTTAAGAAAAGATTAAATGAAATTAAGTTTTAAAGTATGGCCTAAAGTTTACTAACCTCAAGTACGATGGTTAATAGTCTTAGCCAACTTTCAAAATTTAATTTGGGTACTTAGTGTATGATTTGAGCTCAAGGAAACCAATGGTATGGTGTATTGGGCTTTCAAGTTGAATAGTGAAATAAATTTAAACATGGTTTTGGGCCTTGTGAGCTTAAAAGGACCAAGTGTGTGGGTACATGACTTATGGGCTTAAATGAGAGAAGCCTCATTTAGAGTTGAAAAGAAACCTCAAGATCCACTAAGATAGGGTTGAAAAGGTTTGACTTGGCCTAATTGAGTCATGAGTCCATTCTACACCAAGTTTGGCCCAAAAGCCTTAAGCCTTCTATACCTTGGACTTAACTTCTAAGATTCTACAAGAAAGGCCTATATCCTTATAACTCTCAAATTGGTCTAGGGCTTATGGTACCTAGTATTTGGGTCTAATGCCTTTACTCTTACTAAGTTAGACCCAATGGCCTTATCCTTTTCATTGGACCTAGTGTCCTCTAAGAAAGGCTTAAAACCTTATATCTCCCAAGTTGGGTATAAGGTTTTTTAACATCCCTTAGCCCATCACATCCTTAATGCATTAGAACTCTAAAATCTTATGTCTTTGCTAAGCTTTTATACCTAAAAAAGCTTAGATCCTTAATAAACCAATCTCTTAGGCCTTCCTAAATCTATCAAAAAATTTTACACAAATTACTTAGCCCAATAAGATGGCAAAATCTCTAATATGCCACTAGTCATTTTGACATTCGTCTCTTGGCACCATTCCTCAAAATTAATCAAGTATTAAAAATTCTTCAAAATAATACTACTAAACCAATCAAGATCCAAAATTTTTCATTTTTCTCAAAAATCAATATTGTACTAAAATTTTCTACTAATTCTACTAAACTCAAAATATATGGTCCTATTGTCAACTCAAATATCCAAAATTATTCTTATTCTAGAATAACTCAACTCTTAATTAACTACGATTAAGGCTACTAAGGTCAAGACCTAAGGAGCTTTTTAGGCGGAGTGTTACACAGAGGCTTTGAGATGTCAACTTTTACTCGAATTTTCAAACAATTTCCCCATCCAAGTCCTTCCTGGTCCACTTCCACTTTAAGAACTTTACCCATGCCTGATCCAATAAGTTTACCCATCTCCTTTGTCATTGTAGCAAATGGAAGATTGTTAACTGTACCCAAAAAGGTTCATACTTGAATTGAACTTCATTTAATTACAGACTACCTTCAAAATCCTAGAGATTAATCAGGTGTTTATCGAATGACTAGGGTCTGCCATGCATGACTTCCTCTTTATCAGAAAGGTTTTGAAACTCCTCTAGAAATATGTTTTCGCCAACTTCATGAAAGGTTAATTATCCAAGTTCCAGAACTTTGCCAGGGTTGATCTGAATGCCTCCTTATTAACAGTTTTAAAATTGATGATCAAAGCAAGTAGACAATGTTGACCTTTAGTTTCTGGGTTGATGATAGCCTCTTCCGGAAGAACAATTTCTTGTTTTTCTTCTTCAATCAATGATAGCCCCTCCAACAATCTTGTGATTTCCTCTGCTATGTTATTAACCTCTTAAGACTATTGTCTAAGAGACAGATGCTTTGTCAAAGGAAAGCGCCTACACCCTACCCTTTAGAGAAGAAGATGACTCTTTAGACTATAGCCTTCCATTAGATTTTTTTCATTCATCAACATTAACTAAAAACAAATGGTTGAATCACAGATTGCTGCATGCCAATTATAATTTCCCTTAAAAAATTAATTTTTTTTTGCTTAGATTCAGGAATAAAATTTTACAATAAATATTGATTTTATATTTAAGAAATCAAAATGTGAAAAAGAAAAGAAAAGAAGGAGAGAATAGTCAAGGCTAACCTTGTTCTGGCCACAGTGGATGGACTAGATGAAAGCACCACGTGGTGACTTGACCTAGACCATCCACGCAGTGCTCTGATCAAGTCTTGGTGATCCGAAACATCATTTTTACAGTTAATAATTAAATATGATCATATGTTTATGCTCCATGCACCATTTTTTTTTCATCCAAGCTAAAGCCAAAATCATATATGGTGAAGTTGGACAATAAATGGTAGTTTAAGGGTGGAATTTCTTAAAAATTGTAGTTTGAAATTTAGATACCCATTACAAAACAAATGATATCTAGTTTGAAGGTGGAGTGCACATTTCTCAACTTGATTCTTTGCCCAAAAAATGGACCAAAACTGATTCAAAGTATAAGTGACATAATTCTCCTCACATCATGGGATTGAACCTTCATTTTTACCCCAATCTTCTGAGATTAGATTAAATATTGAAACTGGTCAATCAAGACATGACTTGCTTGTGTGACTTCCACATGTAGCATAAGACATGGTTGTTGTTTAATCCCAATCAACCGATGATAAATCTTCCAAGAAATAGCAAACCTCGTATATAAAATGATTGGTCCTCCAACTAGACCTCCTTAAATTACTCAACTGGTTTTGTGTTGCTCACTGAGCATTGCCACCTCAGGTACGCCTGCCCTGAGTCCTCCCCACTCTTTCCATATAGTTTTTCATAGTAACAGGGACTCAGCATGTCAACCCAAAAAAGTTTGCTTTGACCAAATAAAGACAAAAACAAAAGGAGTGGAATTTGTGTTCAGTTAACTTGGCCCATCCAGGTTCATAATTTATTTTGTGAAAAGTTAAGATCTATTCAGCTTTAGGCTTTGCCACAACTGCATGAATCAATAGTCTACCTAATTTCGGCTGAGTGAGCCTTTTAATTTGGAATGTTGTGCTTTTCTTGAGCTGCACTGCGTTTCACCAAGGAAAAAAACTGAGGTTTTTTCAAAGAATATTTTTCTCATCAACTACTATTCACCATCCTATATTCCACACCTTATGAAAAACATTCATACATCCTATAAAAAATATCCACACCTTATAAAAAGTTATAAGTATGGGGTATGTGATGTGAACAGTTATTGATTTGTTGCAAAACTCTTATCCAAATCAGGTTGGGTTGTAAAGTACCCATGAGTTGAGCTTGGTTTTCACCGAATCAACAAGAAAATAAAAAATAAAAAATTCTATTTTCAAGTCCGCGTGCAGAGCCACCACTGTTATAAGACCTATTTTCCGCGTCAGTAGCGCGTTTGGTTTGTGAATAAACTGACCTGCAAATAGATTTTTTAAAGGTAAAAAAGAAAAAAAAAAAAAAAGCTTAGTGTTCGTTTTGTAATCTATGACATACATGCATAGTCGAAGATTTTCCTTCAGTTCTTGCTCCAGTAGTGGGGTATAAATTAAGATTTGTGACCAGCTAACAACCCTTCCGCTTCTGAAGTTTGATTATGAGGCCACTGCATGTACTAGGATCCTTGAACTTGCCCATATTGGTCACTAGTCCATCCCTCCAAGCTCCAACTAATATGTGACCCTCAATCTAAATTGGGAATATGAGACACTATCCATTTACTTGCTTTGGGACCCATGGAGTTCTCTCCCCACTTCCCAGTTCATGCATGCTCCAAGAGACAGGCAAGGACTTGGTCAAAAGGGGGTTCAAAGAAGAAAGATTGAGTGGGGAGGAGAAACGAAAGTGACTTTGAAGGCACAGGAAGCTCTTATCATTTAGAGGAGTTGGAGAGCCCACATTGCCCATCCTCTTTAGGGCATGCTCTGGCCCATTCCGGCTGTCTTCCTCTCCCTCCCCCAATTTTCATTGATGCAATGCATCTATCCTCTCTTTCCCACCTTTCAAAGAAAATAAAAAATCAATAGCTTAAAATATTTCCTTTAAATTTCTTCCCACCAATCATGCACTTCATGAATAGGCAACATCCTTTAGATTTTGTGCATTCATCTATTTTGTGGGATCCATATGCTTTTTGTTCAATAGGATTCGCCAAGTGTCTTGTCATATTACAAAAACTTGTTGCCCCTCGAGTCTTTTAGCTGGTTTCTTCCTATCCGGGCCTAGAGTCTCATGGGTCATGCTCATTTTGGTTCCAAATTGGATTAGCAGTTTCCTAATTTTGCAGACAGAAGGGGTTGTTTATACTAGTTGTTGCCAATAATTTTGTTGCTATAGGCCCCACACGACATGGGATACTAAGCAACTTGTGATGGCAGCAGATTGTGATGGTATCTTTGGTAGGTACCAATTGGAATTTGCGCCCATCCCAATTACATTTGAAATGTTGAACTCTAGATTTGGTTCAAGAGAAGTGAAAGTTTCTGTACCTTATTCAATTACAAGGATGCATAGATAAGAACAAGAAAGATGATGTGTAGCTTGGAATGTACCCCGTCCAAAATTGATGAGGTAAATGATATGAAATCCATTTTCTGAAGTTTCTATTATTCCCAACACAAATCAAAGAGAATGCACTGTGCAGAGTTTGAGAACGCCAGAGAAACCTTAGCCACATTTGCAGTTGTTGTGAACTTAAAACTCCAAAAGCTTAATCGATGTTATAATTGAATATCATTGGAATTATTTATAAAGTCTAGTTCCACCTAATAAAGAGCTAATGTGAAACTTTTTTAATGGGTAAAAAGGGTAAGAGATCGGAGACCGCCTCTTTGTCTGGATATGACCATAGTAGCACCCTATTCGTTGAGAGCCGGATAGAAGGGAACTAGATTGTAGAAAGCCGCAGGGCCGCAAGTGTTCCCCCAAGTCAAGTTTGAGTCTAAACCTAGACCCCAACCTTATTAAGGAATTCAATAAGGAAAATGATACTATGTCGCCTGAGTTTACCCTCTCAATTTGACCACTCATATATTTTATTTTATTTTTAATTTTTTTACTTGATAGTTAAGAAAGTGAATATTAGTGTGTTGGTTTTTTTTTTAATTTTTCAAAAATGTTTGAAAGAAAAAGCAAAAAAAAAAGTGCAATTTGCATTAGAGGCACCCCCAGTGATCAAACGTGGGCTGCATAGCATCAACACCCATTCGGCTAATATTAATAGTCTAAAGCAAATCCATATGCCAAACTACATGAGAGTAACCCAAGAACCATTGAGCCAGCACCCTTGATGGTAAATAATGTGAACTTGACACTATCATAATTCACTCGCCCAATATGGAATTATAAGCAATCCGGAATGTCACTTAGAAGTTTCCTTTTACGTAGAATATATGATAGAAACCAAAAACAAGGAACTAAACTTAAACCCAAGAAGAATCTTTGAAATAAAACTTAAGCAGTGGGAAAAGGACTGCATAATATTTGATTGTAAGATGTTCCTTGTACGAAGCATCTCCTAAATTAGTCCTATCAAGCTCAAATACATGCATGTCAGGCTCAAAGCTCATGTCGGCAATATAACTGAAGTCTAAAGCACCTTCAATGTCTCATGGTCTTAGTTCATTTTGGATATGGAGCAATCAGGAACTATTGCTCATGAACACGAATTAAACACATCACATTCAAAGTCCAATCATGTCTGTTTATGTCTAAATGGTGCTTTGGATTATACTCATTCTTGCAGACATAAACACTGTTAGATCAGCAGTCATTTTTGCGTGCAAAGATCTAAAAACAGAGAAAGTTCAACAATACTTGGGAGTGAAATAAAAGTTATAAGCCTTTTTTTATTAATCTCAATTGAATTTCCCCACTTGTCAGGACTTGTACAGGTATGAATATCCACTTGTGCTTGTATAGCATGAAGTGGTGACAAATATATAACTTTTTCAAATTGGAAATATTGTGAAACGAAACTTCTTCATGTTGTATGGTAGTGAGTGACTTCCAAAAGTGAAGTCAAAGGGACCAGGTTGAGTGGAAGCAAGTGACTCCTCCATACCCTTCTTTCATCAGTCTGTCCAACTCTTTTGCCTCATATGCCTTGGCTCTCTGCACATTAGAATATTCCATATCACTTGTCAATAGTATGCAACATATACATGCAGTTAAGCATTTGCACATTTCAAGTGGATGAAGCGGTCAAATTTTCTATTCAGAAAGTGAAAGAAAAAGATGTGGTTTGAGCTGTTTAAAACTTTAGAGGAAGTACCTGCATTGTTTCCAAAGCATCTGTGTCTGAGTTGAAGTCATAAAATGAACTTGCTGCAGTAAGTTTCATGGAAAGGAACTGCACTCAAATTCAAAGAAAAACACATGTTAGTTTTATATTAACATCCTGTTGTAACTTATACACCCAACACAGGAATGTTGGTTGTGTCAATAAATGTGCTTGTAAATAGATTTCTCACCTCGACCTGATTTTGTAAGGACTGGACATAATTAATTATCTCATCCAGCATCACTGCCATTCCCATGCTCTGCAATTCCATAATGCAGTGTAAGATATAAGTCCTTTTTCATTTTTTACTCGAAAACAACTTGTAATTATTCTAATTCTTCTTATTCATTAGTTTTCGTTTTAATGAAATTCTTTCTCTACCTTATAGCATCCAGGGACAATGTCTTGCAAGCATCTGAGTCTTTCATTGATCTTTCCCCTTCTAACCTGATTGAAAATAATAGATTCATCAATTTCATAATTAATTTCAATATGTACCTAAGAAAAGAGATATAAAATATTTATTTTGTTATAACAAGAACGTCTTTATATTTACCCTTTCTGCTAAGCTGTGACTATCAGTAGCTTGGCCTCTTCTAGCTCTAACATGAACCACTTCCTTTGGTTTCTCTTCTTCCTTCTCGTTGCTTTTCACTCTCTTCCCTCTTCCTGAACTCTGAAAACAAACAAAACCAAATAACCATGAAGCCAAATTCAATTTTAAAGTACAGATTATATATGTTCTTCCAAGTGGAACAATATAACAAGGTAAAAACATAATAAATCATTACGTTTTTCCTCTTGATTCCAGCTTCAGAAACTTGGGGACTTGAGGTGCCAGAGCTGCTCTCTGGCTTGTCCGTTGCTTTTCTCTTCTTACTGTCATGGAGTTCATTTCCAGCTGAAACATTCATTGGCTGAGCCACAGGCACCATATTCTGATTCAACTGATGGAGAGTCCAAGGAAAATTTTCAGCCAAGGTTCCAGTGAATTCTGGTGCTTGATGATTGCTAAAGAAATTATCAATGGAGAAAGGCATTAAGCACTGGAAATCCATGTCTGAAGTGGTCAGCACACTTGGGTTCAGTCCTGCATATTGGTTTGCTATCTCCATGTTTGGATCAATATCTGACACAGGAAATGAGACTCTAAAGCTCTGCAAATCTGCTGTGAATTCAGCCATGGGATCTTGAAAGACAGGGCTTCTTGAGAGGCTTGGCTTGGTTTATGGATAACAAGGCCAGTGTCAGACTGCTATTTATAGCGTGGGACTAAGATTGAAGTATGTGTAAGTGTAACATCACTCAGGATTTAGTAATTCACTTTCACATAAATAAATTAATGAAAAGGAAGCACTATTTTTTAAGGAGACCACGTGGCAACTCCAGCTTCTGTGGTTGTGTTTCCTGGGTGGGTCCTATATTCAGGAGATATATCCAATAACAAGATGGGCCCATGATAAGCTTTTGGCTTTTAACCAATACTAAAATTTATTAGTTTTTTTTAATAAAAGAAGAAAAAAAAAATGGATAAGCTTTTGGCCACTCGCTGTAGCTCTTGAAATTGTACAGCTAATGCTGAAATTTTTTCAAAGCTTTTTAAAAAGGATTGAGAGTGAGACATGCTTTTGATAGTAAGCATTAGCTGGCACCTTATTCTTCATCTAAATCAATGTGGTGCAAAATCTCAATCAAATGAAGGGTAGTTTTCATGCAATCTTTCTGTGTCTATAGGATGATCTTGTCCCATATTGATGATCAATTAGCAGTACCCCAGGTTCTGCATGTATTGGGCATGCCATTTCATTGATTGATGAGAAACTAGGAACTGCACTCTACAAGTTATATTCTATAGAAAACTTCACTCTTATGTATTTCAAATAAATATTATACTATTTATCGCCATCTTAATCGATGGTGCAAATTAAAAGATATTAATAGTTTGTGAATTCAAAATCTGATAATTTTTGGCTGAAAATATTAGTTTGTAATATTTTTTTTTCCTCATTAACATGAATATCTTTGGTGTACTACAATTTCAACAAGGTAACATGGCTGTACTCCAACCATTTTCATACAAGTATGGATGCAGATTGCAGATGTACAGGATCTGTTAGTGACTGAGTTGCATCCAACTGATTCAACCCTCCAATTGCAGTTCTGTACTATAACTGCAATTATGTTTAACTGTGCCTTTCATGTGGATCAATAGGGAAAAAAAAAGAGAGGACATTTTCAACTTTTTTAATAGGACTTGTTGCATGTGGGATGTATGTTTGGCATATGGCTATTTTATTCAATTCTATTAACTGCCTACATTCCTAGGGGTTTGGAAGTCCAAGTAATTAAATATGAATAAATTTTCTTATTAGCCACTATTTACTACCTCACATCCCACATTTTGTGGCAAACCGGATTCATTAACAAGTAAACCGGTTCTTGCCCCAACCCCTCCATCTCGGTCCCGCTCGAAGGAAGCACGAAGAGAGAGAGAGGTCGAAGAGAGAGAGAGAGAGAGCTTGAAGGTGATGGGTCTGACATAAAAAAAATAAAAAATAAAAAGAAGCTGTCAGGTGTGGGGTATGGGGATGAATAGTGGCTGATATATAGCAAAGCGAAACACTAAGATTTCCCACCCTAGTTGAAGGCTGAAGCCCTTAACCAACACAAACAAACACAGTCAGACTTTTTCATGGGAAGAATTTTGATGCTCATTTTACCAATTTTGACACAAACACATCCTTGATGCTCATTTACCAATGTTTTCCAATTTGACATCTTTGAAGTGTTCTTTTCATTCATGTTATGTTGTCAGCTAGCGTTTTGTGGTCTATAATAAACACAACCCCAAAGGTTTGAAAATTAAATGTAAAGACCTAACTGGCTATTTCAGTTCAAGGTATGCTGTAGTTTCTATATTTAGGAGTTAGCTAAAGATCCTCACTTTATGGTCCAAATTTTTTTCATATTTTATGGGTATGGTGGCTTGCCACCATAATTGCGATTGACACAACAGTTATTTCCCATCTTTTTGGGTTTGAGGAAAGGTTATGGTTCTCGGGCAGAGACCCGGGCAGGATTTCTAGAGGAGGATCTTAATATCAATCTATAGACATAATCACCAAAGTGATATACCATGCACCGAAGTGATGGGTTTCAATTCAAGTTCATTGACTCTATTATTGCATTATGACTACAAGATCACAACTTAGGTTCAATGATTTTAGTGTTCGTTGAGCAGCATCATTGTAAGAAGACTAGAGATATGTTTAGTCATCACTGAAATCATCTTTTTTTTTTTAAACTTTAATGAGGTGTTGAAAGCAATTCTATCGGTATCTCCCTTTTTTTTTTTTTTTTGCAATTATCGTTAGCCTAATTTGAACGAGCTAAATGGTATCTTTTCTAAAATAAGAGTAACGATTTTTCGTTAGCCTTTTACCTCCTTTTTCTTTTCTTTTCTTTTCTTTTTTTTTCCCCCTATTTTCATGGACCATTTCTTTTTAAGATGGTAGGAGATATTTGTTGGAAATTGTTGATCGAATTAGTAAAAATCCCATTAGGGTGTTTGTCTCAAAGGTTGGTATTGGACAGATTCAAGTGTCTTAATTTATACACATTTGATCTCTATTTATAAACCTACAGGCATCGGTTGGCAAGATGCACAACTGTTGGACTAAATCCAACAATTGTGTCTCTTGACACTTCCTCAATTGACATTGTCCATAGGAAACTATCACGATGAGGGTGTACATGCACTAGGGTGCACCATTTTGTGTAGTCACCTTTGTGTATTTACATCTTGCAACACAACGACAATGACGAATATAGTTGAGTATGTTCACCTTAGTACTAATAATAAATTTTTCACAACTCAACTCTCATCCGTAACTCTTGTAGATCCACATCAGATCATGACTAGACCTTACGTGCACATGCTTTCATCATTACCGTATCTGCCGCACCTTCTACCATATGTTCTCCCATTAATTATATATTAAGAGTGACTTTATTTCACTATATCTTTAGTGATTGGCATCAATTATCAGTGATTGAGTAAACATCCTCATCACAACTAATGACTTAAGTTAAATACATAAAACATGTATCGGCCTACACTAAACTTTTATCAAGTACTTCATCTAAAGCTATTCTCAAGGTTTTCCTAATTATCTTATCAGTGACATTAGAAAGGACCAACCCTTTATTTGGGTAATCTCCCATAACTCCATTTATCCAAGTGTCCATAGAAATTCTAGAGCTATGTGTGTTAACTATGTGATTATTCTACTCAGGTATTTTTAACCCCATTCTAGCCACATGCTCTCTCAATTTTTTCAAAGAAAATACATTGGTCATTGGATCCGCTACCATCTTGGTCGAGAAAACAAAATTAACTTTGATCTCACCCCTTTCTACTCTATCTAAATTATAGTGATAATGTAATCAATGTATTTTCCTTTGGAGCTTTGTGCTCCACTTTTACTAACGAGAAGTCAGACTGATTATCGCAAAATATATTGATTGGTTCATTGAATGTATTAAAACAAAAGTTTTCAATAAAGCGTCCATCCAAACTGCATTACCAATTGCAGTTTTGCAAGCAATATACTTTGCTTCTATTGTCAACTTAGCAACATGGCAACAATTATCCATTGAAAAGATAAAATATGTTTTATGCCACTTAATTTGCAGAAGTTATCCAAAACTTCAAATTCCTCCCTTATCACTATTCAAATTTTTAATGAGTTTATCCAACTAGATTTTCACTTCTACTTTATATTTTTTGAATTTCTCTATTATCTCAAATTTGTATATGAGTAAGTAGATATGCCTATATCTTGAAAAGTCATCAATAAAAGTAATAAGTACTCCATTCCCTCTTGTGTTTTTATTTTAAATGGTCCACAAACATTATAATGTATTATTTTAAGTAATTATGTCGATTTCTAATTTTTTAGAAAATGATTTACTATTGAGTTTGTATTTGATACATGATTCGCACACATCAAGATCATTTGATTTTTTTTAATCCACTTTTATACACTGTGATCATTTTATTTTTACTTACATGGCCCGATCTTAAATTTCATAAATATGAACAATTAGTAGACACATTCAAATAATCAAAAATATGTATTTTATTATTAATATCAATATTCCATAGGTATATATTGTGACTTTTCACACATTTTACTGATACATCACCCATATTAATAATAACGTTTCTAGACTTAAACTCAATTGTGTAGCCCTTTAATCCAATACAAACACGTATATTAAATTCCTACGAATATTAAGTACATACAATACATCATTTAGTAAAATAATGGAACCATTTATATAAAATTTGCAAGTAGCTTGCCCAAGATATCAAAATATGTGTTGTTGCCTTTTATACTTTGTGTTCACCTGCTTCTTTCTCTTCAAGTTTGACAAATAGTTCTTTATTTCTAGAAATATGTCTTGTTGTTGCTCAGTCAATCTATCAAGAATTTGACGTTGGTTTCATGAGGATTATTTCTGAAACTATCATCACAATTTCAATATGCTCTTTCATTTTTTCCTTACAAGTTCACTGTAATTTGTAATGCCCATTCTTTCCTCATTTAAAATAACTTCCAAATTGTTTATTTTGCCCCTTCTTGAGCCATCATAAGGTTAGATGATCTATTCTCTCTCTTCCTCCTTTTATCATTTCTTCTCCAAGTACCAAAACAATTGTGAGTGAAGTCATGGTTATTTCCTTTTCAATATGTGTTAAAGAGTAACAATGTGTTCCTAAGATAAAGGAAGACTATTGAGTATGGTTGTAACTTACATTTTATCAGTAAGAGGATGATCAACATCAAATAATTCATTTGCAATCAATTCCGTTTGAAGTACATAATAACTAACAATTTCATTCTCTTGAATGCAAGTCCTGTTATACTTATCCAATAATAATTATATATAAGTATCAGATCTTAATTCATACTTACCTTCAAATGTATTCATGATTTCCTTAGCAATTTTATAGTCTTCGAAAAGAGGAATAATATCATCATTCATGTAATGTAAAATCAAAACTCTTACCCAAGCATTGTGTTCTTCCCATTTATCTCCGATTCTTATGCCGCTTCTATTTCCACTTTGGCTATTTTTCACATTCTCATATGACTTTGGTGTTGTTAATGTATTTAAGGTCTTTTCATAGATTGGATGAAAAATTATATGCCTTTTCCAGTACAAAAGATTTCTATAAGTTAGTTTTTCAATCCCTAAGAGATTAATATTTTTCTTCAATGCCATAAATAGCAAAGCCTTAATATCAACAACAAAACATAGACATAATAATAGATGTGTACTATTATAATATAACTGTAAAATTAAATAATTACAACTTGACTAAAAATCAATAGCAATAATCCTTCCACTTGATTCAAGGCTGTCGTGGAGAAATTTTCCTACTATATTTCAAATAAGCAAAATATTGGAAGTGGTGCCTTGATTGACTATTGCCTCGAACTCCCCTCGAACTTTCTTCATTTTCAAGAAATTTCTAGCAATTATTAACATTAAAATGTGATGTATTAAGATTCGGCACAGAACCAGGGATGCAACAGTTTTTGAATGGACCAAATCAAACTTGAAACGACTCTGAACAATCAAAAACAGCAAAATCTGTCTGAATCAGACCAAAAAATCGGGTGAGCGGTTCAAACCGGAGTCAAGCGCAGTGAACTTATTTCTATTCAGAACAGTCGGCGACTAGGTGTGCAGCTTGCTAACCGGCTCGGCACGCGGCTTTAGGATCCGGGTCATAGGTTGGTCTAGTTCTTGCTCTTGGTCTAGTTCTTTATGGGCTTGGGTCTAGTTCTTTATAAGCTGGCAGGCCTCAGTGAAGTGGGCTGGAAAAAGGATTTGATTGCAGGCCGTTTGATGCCACTTGGGTTTAGAAGGAATGGCGTCGTTTGATGTTGTATAGGCTTCATTCAAAACATCGTCGTGTTACCTCTTAAGCGTAGCCTCTAAGGTCTTGGGAACGACATCGTCTTCAGCCTTGCGTGAAACAGCGTCGTATGCAACTGAAGTAGGATTGACAAGTGTAGCCAAACGATGTTTTCATTTTGGTCAAGTTTCTTTTCAATCGGCCTCATTCCAATTCATAAAAATCTATAACATATATAAGTTCTGAAGTAGAAGTTCACGCCCGTTAAGTCATGACATCAATACGTATTTAATTATTTACAGATTTAATAATTTAAGTTCAAAGTAATTTGAAACATCGTATCAATAAATATAATGTAATTTACAATTTTCAGGGTTTGAGACACATCCACTTATTTTCTATATAACTCTCTGTCTTTTTCATCTATATTTAATCGATTATAATTAGTAGAAAAATGTTAGGGAGTCTGTTTTGGGCTTCCGTTTGATTTGCCTGATTACTTTCTTTATTTTTTTTTTCTAGTTTTTTTTTATTTAGTGATTAAGAAAATATTTTTTAATAATATTGTAAATATTTTTTATTTTTTTTAAATATTTAAAAAATGTTATAAAAATGATGTAAAAGAAAAACAAAAAATCTTAAAAAAAAAAAAACTAGAAAAAAAACAAAAAAAAAACCAATCAGACAAATCAAACTGGAGCCCAAAACGCACTCCTAGCATTTTCTGGATGTAACCATAATACCATCCTAAATTCATCAGAAAATTACTCAAAAGTGCCCAAGACAATGGGCTTGAGTTTCATCTCCAAAACTTGACACGTCACAAGTAAAATCAGCTTGACCACTTGTGGTTTCAGGATTACTATTTGTGTGAACATGACGCACTCTATTTCCTTGATGCCAATCAGATCACAATAAAACCAGCCGTGTAAGATGGAAGAGTCAGATTATTATGGCAATGGACTAGTCAAACTCTACACCAAGAGGTAAGTGCAATGAATCATTTAATTATATATGTTACACTATCGTTTTCTCAAGAGGCTGAAGATCATGAACAAGCTAGCCATGCAAACATGATCATCAATAGATCATATATCTGCAGAAGTTTTTTTTTTAACAAACTTAAGCTGATATACTAGAACTATAATTACAAAAAAAGAAAAACGATTATCTGTGACAAATTATTTGTGCCCATTTTGATAGGAAATAGTCATTTTCGTCACAAATAACTGACTACATAATAAACGATTTTCTTGTAGTGTACCTAAATGAATTCTGAAATCACTTTCATATTCACCAAAACTTGGGAAGATCAATGAAAGAGATTAATTATGCTGCAATCATGTGCAATAGAAAAAATACTGCTCAAGTATACACTGATCTGCAAATGATAATGATGTATTAGCTAAGCAGATTCTAACTGAATTCTTCCTGGCCGCATACCTATTCAACAATGTGAGATGATTTGTAATCTTTCTTTGATACAATTATGAAAATCCGCCGTTAATCACGCCTAGTCCTCTTCATCGTCATGATCATTATCCTTCTCATCGTCGTCGTCATTATCCTCAGATATTGTCATCAAGTAACACTTTACCTCTGCCATTGTTATCCTTAATCCCCAATATGCCATCTTCCTTGTGTGTCATCATTGTTGTGTCCTCTTGCATCCTCTCCCATACAAAATCTTCTGTTCTGACAAGGAAAACTTGTTATAGTATGGACCTCCTGCCTTCACATTGGCGCTGAGACTCTAAATTCTTGGATCGTTTTGGTCATGTCAACATATAATAATCACAGACACTGTAAAGTGGACCATGGGGATTTTGTAGATTGAACAAGTTGGCATTTTGATTTAACATAAGAGCTGAAACTATGCTAAAGGAATACGTAATCTTCCCTATTAATATTGGTCAAAACCAAGTTCTTTATCCCCATTATGCGCAACAAGACCAAGTCCTCGTACACAGCAATTTTTGTCTCTAGTCTTATCATTTCAGCCAATTGCTCTGTTCTGCAGCCTACACATGGACTTGAAGGTTTGAACTTTCATGCATATATGCTAAACCTATGCTTCCAATCCTACCAAATCACTTTAAAAAATGGGGTTTGCTTTTATGAAAGAAGCTCTAGAATCATCAAACAGTTGATATTTGCCTGCTTATTACCCTGGACACCATTGATGCAGACCCCACAATAAATGGTTTGTTTTATACACCGATAAGCAGTAGAAGTCTTCGTCTGGGGTACATCCTTCTACTGCTTAACCTTCACTAGGGCTTAAAAACTACTTAAAAGGGGGGGAAAATATGTTCTTATCCACTCGTCCATTAACGGACCACCGCCCTGTATAATTTTCCACTCTCAAAAGTAAAATTGACAAGTAATACGTAAGAAATGTGCCACCCAGAGTCAAACTTAGCCGCACTGACAAATTTAGCAGACTTTTCAATGATCTATTTTCTTTATCTTCTCTTGAAAACTGATGGGGTTCGGAGAAACAGGAACCACATAGGGAATGACACTGTTGTCGTGCATAGCAGACATCATATGACAAAACCCAAGCCCAAACAAAAATCAGTCTGTCAGGCTCTAAGATTCCAACCAAGCTCAAAAATGCCGCCCCTCACCAGGCAAACACCAAAAACTCCACGTTTTTTCAGTAACCTATATTCAATTGTATTTTTGTTTCAGTCAAGCACGTTACCCCAAGAAAGAACTAGTCTTGGACAGCTGAATGAACCGTTACCCCATCATGACCATTATGCCTCAAAATATCGTTTTCAAGAAAATTACAACTTTTTTTTTCTTTCCCCTGTTTTGGCCTTGTTAGGGTTCTTCATTGCACCAGATCATCTTTGAGTAGATGAGTAGAACTCTAAGAAAAAAATCACACAAGATGTTACATCTTCATGTCTAATCGTATGTGTGTATGTTTATGCGTGTATATATACATATACACACACAATTTGGGATGTACACGCATGTGTATTCTGATTTTGATCCTTGGGCTTCAGCTCAAGCAATGAGATGAGGATAGTGATAATTAAGAATTATCACATAAATAAAATATTTTAAAAAAATTGTTCCTTTAATTTTCCAGTCAATTGTAATATCATCAATAATTTCAGTTGCTTAAATTTGATGGTGAAAATTAAGGAAAAATGCATCTGGGTCTTCCTCTTTGACTGAGAACCTCTAAGTAATGTTTATTTCCTACTTGAGTTCCTATAGTGATTAATATGGAGAATAATCATTCTGAAATTCTGATTGAGAACGTGTTAATTAGAGACAAAGTAATTGACCAACCAGCTTGTATTTATTGTCTACTATTTTCTTTTGATCAGGCGTCATGGAAAGTGAATGGAAATCACCTACGAATTTATCCTCAGAAACTTCTTTTGAGTTGCTGATTACCCCCAACCTCAAAAAATAATTATTATTATTATTTTTTTGAAAAAAAAATAACTATATATAGAAGTTGAAAGTCTAAAAGCTTGTGACGTGTAAATGTTGAGTTTGGCTGTGATTTGCATCACTTCAGCTTCAAGACACCAAGGCCATCCTCGTTATATATACAAACAATATATGGTTTTGGGGGACTTTTTTGTTAATAAGAATCCCCATGTCTTCTTGTAGTAAGAGTTTAAGTAGTTCTAGTGAAGATGACAGTGAGCTTCGAAGAGGGCCATGGACTCTTGAAGAAGATACTCTGCTCATTCACTACATTTCTCATCATGGTGAGGGAAAATGGAATTTGGTAGCTAAATCTTCAGGTAATCTTAATGATTTCTATGCAAGATGGTGCCGTTTGAAAGTAAGATTTATCAACTATTTTGATAATTGATATTCACATCATCAACCGTTTTTTTTTTAACTTTCCTGTTAAGGATTGAGAAGAACTGGAAAGAGCTGCAGATTGAGATGGCTTAATTATCTAAAACCAGATGTGAAGCGCGGAAATCTTAGCCCTCAAGAACAGCTTATGATTCTTGAACTCCACTCCAAGTGGGGCAATAGGTAACTGTCCAAATCTCATGTTCATGTCTGCTGCCTGTGAACTTGATCACTATTTGCAAAACTTAAAAAGAAAATCTATCTTTCCTGTGCCTTAGAAGTTGTTTTGGTACTTTTATGGTCTAATTTGAATGAGATTTCTAACACAACTGTTCATTTGGTAATATCGTATATAGGTGGTCAAAGATTGCGCAACATCTACCCGGAAGAACTGACAATGAAATCAAGAATTATTGGAGAACTAGGGTGCAGAAACAAGCAAGGCTTTTCAAGATCGATACAAATAGCACAGCATTTCAAGAAATCATCCGGTGCTATTGGATGCCAAGGTTGCTTCAAAAGATAGAAGAATCATCATCTTCTTCAGGCATGATATTCCAAAATTCAGCAATCCCTCAGCCTCTTGACACTGCCTATCAGCATTCAGCTGGAGCAGCAGCACAAGTACTTCCTCCTGGACAGGGCCCTCTTTATTTGAGCCAAAGTTTGAATCACCATGAGCAGAATCCAGACTCAGATCAGCACTGCACCAGTTCAGTGAATTTCTCTCAAATACCTCAACTTTCAGAATATCCGAGTTCTGGTCCATTTCATGCCATAGCTGACAATGAGTATGAAACATTTCTAAAGGGATGCTATCATGCTGATTACAGTAATTATGAGATGGAAACCTTCAACTTGGGAAGTATCCGAGCACCAGGGAACTTTGAGAATTTGATTAGCAATAATTCCTATGCTGTAGAAAGAAACTGGGTTGATAATGATTTTTCAGGTGGCCTTTACAACATGGAAGGATTATGGCAGACGAGGAACTAACAATGGGCAGGGTCTTGTTTTTTGGGAGAACCCACAAAACAGTTGATTAAGTTTGTGACATATATTGACTTGTTTCTTGGATTATATATTATTGGGGTAATAAGCTTTTTTGATTAATCTCTGTTGATATTTCAATCAAAATGAAAAAAAAAATATGCAAAATTTGTTGATTCAAATCCTTGTATTGCTTCTTGGCTCTGTCAGTGGCTTTTTTTTTTTTTTTGGAAAAAACAAATTATGAAACTTAAATGAAATAATATTCTACCCATGTAAATGTTTATGAGAAAGGCAAAGGTACGCTCCAAATTTATTTTTATAAAAGTAAATTCACAAATTGATAAAGTTTGATATCATAGACTAAATTATAAAGCTCTTTTTATTGTAAAATGAATCTTACGAATCTCATCAAATAACATTAGTTTGTAAATCTATTTTTTTTATCACCTCCTTTTGGACATAATACTTCTCTTTATTATCTCTTCATTCTTTGATATCAAATTCCTTGTAATAAAAGGTACCCTTTTCACATTCTAATTAATATACATTTTGCTCTTTGCACCTCAAACTATCAATACTACACATTATAGCCTCTAATTACAAAACAAATACCATAAATTTCACATTTTTATGATATTTTGAATGTCCCAATCTCTCAAAAGATTTTCCTTTTTAACCTTTTCATTTTTCTTCATAGCTTTTCTGATTTTCTCATTGCTTTAATGCAACTAAGAAATCAGAAAGCGACAAAAGGAGAAAGAGAGAGAGTAGTTCTCTAGATGGCTGGAGTTTTTGATTTTTCAGTTGTTTAATTGTCAAAGAAACTGATTCCCATTGAAGCACTTGAATTTACATCATTTTCAAATCCACCGGATTCCACCAAACAAACTATAGCCAGTTCTAGGAAACAAGATCTTCTAACAAATGCATCTTATGGAAAGACCCCACCATGGCTTAAAGCATTAAAAATAATTTCAAAGTTAATTAATTGGTTGTAAAGAAATATGTGACTTATAAAAAAAAAATGTGAAACACATTCATTTCATTGAATTCTTCTTCTTCCCAATATTTTTAGGGATGTAATAAATTAGAGTAATGCTTGATACAATTATAGATTTTGTAAGCTCCACGTACTCTTTTTGAGAAAGAGTGGGGTTCACTATTAAAAAATTAATTTTTTTCATGTGGGTCTTATGTTTTATTCACTTTTTTCAAAGCAATTATACGGCGGTTGTATAATTCACAATTGCACAATTCACAGTTACAAATATCTTTTCTCATGTGAGTCTTATGTTTTATTCTCTTGTGCATTCTATGATTACAAATATCATTTCTCAATAAATTAACAAAAAATTGAAAATATTTTTAAAATAGTAATGTTGAATAGTACTAACAAAATTCGAACTATTTCCATTTTTTTTATATAAAAAATAATAAAAAAGCCAAAGGTTGGGAATTTAGGAAATTCATTGAGAACTACTTAGAAAAATTCAACTTGAATATGTGGATTTTTTTAATGACAATAAATGTTGTAGTCTACTTCATGTGTTTATTTTCTCCTTCAAAGTTTGAATAAAAACTTAAGGGGATGATTTTCCATAATCTCATGTGACCTTTGCACCAAGTTAATATCCCACCAACCATTATGAACGATATAAAAATTTTAAGCATGTAGAACCTTGGAATTAATATTACTCAATTATAAATCATCAATGTGTTCGAACTTGAAAGTCTCAAGCATAAGAGAGATAGATACAAAAATTCGGCACTAAAGCGTTTATTATTGCATGTATAAATATTTCGGACAACATTAAAAGGGAAACCAATGTTAAAATGAGTCCATCCCTCCTCAAATTCGGACAAAAATCGTAGGGAATTTTTCCCATCTGCCCATCCTAATGCAAGCTTGATGTATGGACAATATCCATTTAATTCATGAATGAGATCAAGGGCTTGGAAGGATATGGTTTTTCCTTATATTTTTCAATTGGAATTGGAATACAGATAGGCATGCATGACTATGATCATAAGGAACAAGAAAGTGTGTTTGAATTTAATTCCAAGTTGATTGGTCAGCCAATTTGCATCACAGAAATTAACGCCATAGTACTGTATTGTTGGAAAAAAGAAGAAGAGAGAAAACTCTATATATTCACATAATTTGACTATTTTTGCCCGTATATATCCTTTTTTTTCTTCCCAAAATTGAGATATGGCCCTTTTGATTTTAGGATTCACAAATCCTTTTTTTTTTTTTAAATAATAATTAAAAGAGTAAGATCAAAGTTTTGAATTCATTGAAATGACTATTCCAGTTGAAAAGATAAAAACGAAGATGAAAAAAAAAGATATAAACGCATGCATATAAAAGAACAAGTAATTCAACAAGAAAGTTGGGGCTTCTCTGATCAAAGACATATAGTTTCCTAAAGATGAAAATTTAAATAAAAAAGGATGAAATATCTGTATATACATATATAATTGAGTAATGCTAAATATAGTTATGAGTTGTGTAAGCGCCGCATACTCATTTTGAAAAAGAGTAGGATCTACAATTAAAAAATTATTTTTTTATATAGGTCTCATATTTACTCATTTTTTTCTAAAATAAATACGTGAAATTTGCACATCCTATAATTGTAAATATTAGGTCTGTTCATCCGGGTCGGCTTTTTTTTTCAGCCAAGTCCGAAACTCTGTTATCCGGGATCCAGTCCGGAACAAATCCGAGCCAGTGCCCTCATAAAAAAATCCGGATACACCTGGTTCAGATTCCAAGTTTTAAATCCGAAACCTTTATTTTTTATTTTTTTCGGTTTACAACTTTCTCACATCGTTCAATTTACTCTCTTTCAACATCGACCATTTTGAAAAATGAACTCTTCTGTAATTTGTTAAGATGCAAAATTAGTTATTCGAGAGAACACTAAGCAGCTTGTTACTGCTTCTCCTACTCCTCAAACTGTAACAATTTTCTCCACCCCACTATCATTAATCTTAAGTATTTTCAATTGCTTAAGACAACTTATGACTGGGGTTGGAAAGAAACTTTTCATAAAAAAATATTCATAACATATAAGTTTTAATTTTTAAAAAAAAATATCCAGGTGCAATTCGGAATAGGATTCTGAAATTTTAAAAATCGGTTTCAATCCATATTACAGCTCGAGATTGACCCGGGCTAATCCGGTCTAAATCCCAATCCGAGTAAACCCAAGTTTTCGGACGGGAATCCAGATAAACAGTCCTAGCAAATATCATTTCTATGTATAATTCGACTCAGAGTGGGAGAAGCCTCAGCTGTACTTGTTTTCGTCACTTAAAAGCGACTACTCACAAAGAAGGATAAGAACTTATCCATTCTGAGCCACTATTGGGCCCAATGGGCAATTTGTACCTATACACAAACTCCATTAAAGTTAGGGATGATAATTTTTTATACAACTTGTAATTTGATAGAGATACGATACGAAATAATAAAATGCTAACTTTATGTAATTTATTTTGTCACAACAAACTCGAATTACCTTATTATTAACTGAGTCAAATTTAGGTCAACCCACGTAATTATCAGGTGTTACACGAGTTGACCCAACTGGTTCGTTTATTTGATACATTATTTCTTTCTTATAGAAAAATTATAATGGTGGACTCCGCTTTTTTAAATAAGATTGCATGAGATTTTTACATTCTAAAACTGTATCTAGTATTACTGATAAATTTTTAGTAAGTGCCTTTGCACATAAGTATTCGAAGGAATATAAGGAATACTAGATTGTAAAATCTAAACTCTAGAGTGAAGATTCTTCAAAATGGAACTCTAAGGCTACGTTTAGATAGTAAAGTGATCTCAGATGATTTGTGAATAGTAATGGAGTGATCTCCCAAACACAGCCTATAAAACACTATAAAATCTTCATCAAAATGGAAAAATGTCTAACTCCGCATGCCTCTCTACCCTAGGTTCATTCAAATATATGTAATATTATCTAATTTATAATTTCTTTTTTTAGAAGTATTTGTATATAATTGGGTCATATGGATTGACCCTAGTCAACCCAAATCCCCAGTGAACCCAGATGTAATCCGATTTATAATGTCAGATTTGGGTTGATCCAGATTGACCCAAACTTGAATATGCATGCACAATCCTAACCCTATTATTTTGTATCATGATTGTGCTGAGTTGATAGGTAGTGTCAAATTTTGTCTACCTTAGTTGTGAGAAGTAATGTTTGTTTCATTTTACTACATGTGGAAGGGGGTTTTTGTACCTAGTCGGGCCTGGCTTAAGCCACTCCACCGAAGCCCGTGACCCATGACTTGGCGGGCTGAGGGATGACAGGAAAAAAGCCCAAGCCAACCCAAGAAAGGAGAGATAGATGGCCCTTCCTCAAGCCCAACGCATTAATGAGGGAAATAGCGGTCGAGATCGTATCCCCTGCAGGATCGACCACATTAAATGCGACGCCGAATGACCGGCATCGAAGTCAAGTGTCTGTTGCTAACAGGAGCAGCTGCATTAAATGCAACGCCATACCGTCTAGAACAAATGATGATCATTATAGCGATAAAATGGTTCGTGGTCCTTCGAGGGATTTAATATAAATTGGAAAAGGTTGGTAATAGAAAAAGGTTAACCACTCTCTTTCCCTTTTGACTCTCTGTAAAAAACACGTTATGACTTTGGCATTGGAGGTGTCACGGACACACTCGGCCACCACTTCTTACTCCCTTACAGGTACTCGAAGCATCGTTGGAGCTGGTGGTTACAAAACACGCCTTAACAACATGTGAGACATTCTACAAGAAAGTCAAAATGAATAGCCATTTTCAATATTTTATTTTCTTTGACCATGCAAGAAATATCAAAGAAACAAGAATGCTAAGAATTTCATGTGCCACAAGATACTAAGAGAATAAGATTAAATGATAAAAGATCATTTCTTGTCTCTCAAATAGGAAATGATAGATGATCTAGGACCATGTCTGGTAAGTCAAAGAAAAATATATAATACAATTAAACACTGTAAAGTTTCAAATGAAACTTTTATATTTAGCTAAAAAATTCAATAGGTTATTAATTAATAAGTGCTAATATAGAAACTAGATCGTTCATTCATGTGTAGTAATAACTTAAAGCATACTCATTTACTTATTCGGATCGGATTAAGGTTAAGGCCCAGTTTGGATGACCAAAGTATCTCATCTGTATCTCATCTAGGCTGTACGGTCTCAGAGTTTCGCCTATCCAAACATTGTATTTCATCTTTAAGTTTTGAAAACATCAACTTAAATAAATAGTGTAAAACTGATAGTGAGCAGTTCAAAACAGTAAATGAACAATACAACCTGACGTGAACAGTACAAAATCTCAAGAATTCGGGTATTCTATATCTCATCTCATTATCCAAACATACATTTTTTTACAAACTATCTTATCTCATCTTAATTCAAAAAATCTCACTACTATTTTTTTAATTGTGGTATATCATATTATTGGTGTGTTAATCTAAATACTGTTAATTAATGCAATGTGCTAATAGTGAACTAGTGGCGGCTTTTACATTACGTCATTAATTTATGGATTGCGGTGGCAACGTACTCTTGGCGTTAATTTATTCAATGTGTCGCCAACATACTATTAATGGCGTTTAAATAAAGGCCGCCAATTTATATGATGCGTCAGCAACGTACTAACTGCAGCGTTTATGGTAACACCGCTATTTTATGCAATGGGATGTCAATAAACTAATGGCAGCGTTTCGATAAACGCCGTTAATTTAGGAAAGTTGGCGGCGTTTAAGAAAATGCCACTAAATTGTATACAAACGCCGCTAATGAGATTTTCAAATATCGGCCATTTTTCAAATGCCGATATGTAAAAATAGCGACCATCCACTATTGGAGTTTGGTTACGCCGGTAAAAAAATCACCGCTAATTAAATAGTTGCGTTTTTTTGGACAGTTGCCGGCATTTATCGAATGCCGGCAATTCTGTCTTCTTTTTTTTGTATAGCTACTCTTTCATAACTTGAACCCAAATAGCATGATGCGAATTGTTGCCCCTAATCAAAGACAACTGTAGTTCGTGCACCAACCTACATTGATGAGGATCTCAAAAACTAATATATGCTATTTACTTTTCAAGTTTTTATTGAAATTTGTTTTCTCATGTTTACAAAATATATAACTTATTTTAAATACGCTAAATGAAATATATTGATAGTCTTTTTTTAAATAAAAATGCTGAATACAACCAGCTGGAGTAACCGCCGTGTAACCATGTCCTACGTGGTTTAATAAAACGCTTCGTTTCATTTGATATATGCTTCACGAAGACACTTCGCCTTCGTCTCCATCTACCATTCCTCCTCTGATTTTCTCAATCTCATCTCAAGATCCTGTGAGTTTCATCTCCACATTCCTCGCGCAGCGCAAACCCGATCTCAGCTCTGAAGACAACCCATAAAAAACTCTGAAGCTTCAACCACCTCTCGATAACTTATTAATTCTTCATTTATTAAGCCTAAGTATTTCTATTTCTTGGCGGGTTGTGGCAGATATGAATTGCATGGATGCCTATGTGCTGAATGAATTATCAGTAACAAGAGATTTGCATGGCGACCTCATCAAGAAATAGAAATACTTAGGCTATGTGGGCTCTTTAATCTTTGCACAATCTGACCATTGATTTTCAACCTTTCCAAAATTAAAATGCCCAAAAAAACAAAAACAAGATGAGTTAGGTGTTTAAAAATGGATACGAAGGAAGATGCCGAAGTGTAAGATGAGCTGCCTTCATCATTGATGTTGGTATTAGCTGTGGTGCATAGCTCTTCTAGATGGACGGGACACCCAAACGAAGACGACGATGCAAAGCACTTCCAAACCCGAAGACGACGACGATGACGACACAGATCTTGAGTCCAGACCCAGATGGACGCAATCCCTTCCTAAAATCTGAAATCTAAACTTCCCCTCTTCACGTTTCATCTGTTCTTTTTTGCTTCAAACTGTGGTCTGCTGCACCGAAGAAAGAAGAAAAATTTGTGAAAACATTTGCCGCAGTGATCTGCTACTCCACCGAAGAAGAAGAAAAATGAAATTCTTCAAAGTGTTGTCTGCTACCGAAGGAAGAAGACAAAGTGCTTTGTCCTTTTCCTTTGCTTTTGCTTTTTTATCTTTTTACTTTTTAATTTTTTTGTTTTAACTTTATTTTAAGTATTGTCACGTACAGCCGGTTGCATCCCGATTACGCAAGCCGATTGTACGTAGCAAAATTGTTTTTTAAATTGCAATTACGTTTTGCTTTATTCGAAAAAATATTTTGAGAAAAATCATTAAAATGATGCATTTGAAACGTACTTTTTAACTTTTTTAAAATTAAAAAGTATTTTAACATGTAACAACTAAACAATTCCAAACATGCCCTTATTAATATATATAATATCATGATTAAGGTTAATTGATTTGGTGGATAGAAATAATCCAATCTTAGGTAAAGAAGGGTAATGATATATAATTTTATTTTAAATTTAGAAATGCCAAATCAAATGGTTACATATTTGTTTAATGAGTAGTGCTAGGCTGCCACCCAGCAATAACCTCTGGACGTGATGCTTAGCACAAATTTGTTTATTTATTTATTTTTTTCTTTTCATATATTTTATATATTTTTAAAAAATAAAAAAATATTAATTTATTAAAAATCACTTTTTTAATTATTAAATAAAAAAAATTATATATATAAACGATAAAAATGAGAAAATAAATTTAAGCGACTTACTGGCATTTTTCTTTGAATAGTTTGTTAGAGAAAGTTAGAGAAAGACAAGTACGTCCCCATGCCTTCACATTTCAACTTCAACACATCAAATCACTCCAATAATTATAAGCCTCTCATTTCATGTATCTTTCACGTTGAAACGTGTACAGACCCAAACCACCCCCCCCCCCCTTCTCTCTCTCTCTCTCTCTCTCTCTCTCCCCTATATTGAAATGCTAATTTAGATGATGACTGATAGTCAATAGCACACGGGGAGACGTACGTACCCCTTCATCAGCATCTCAAATATTAGAAGTCTTTCTTTTTTGATATGCAGAGTGCATGGAAACGGGAAGATAAATGCTTCATCCCAAAAGCAAATTAATAACTTAGATTCACGTTAAAATAATTTGTATTGTAAAATAAATTTATCTTATTATATTAAATTATACTATTATGTAAGTTTATTAATCTTGAAAAAAATTCACAAAAATAAATTCATAAACTGACATGACTTTATATGTAGATACGTTATAAACTGAAATAGCTTGTGTATTTTGATCAATATACACAGATGGCTTAGATGTATTTTGCATCTAAAAACTCTTGGATTTATTTCTAAGACGCATGAATCTTAAGTCAATTCTTTAATTTAAAAAATGAGATTTAGTACTTGAAATTTTTTATTTTTTTTTATAGTCGGTCTTATTTTTATTCTCATTTTTATTGCTTCAGATCAGAACACTACTCTTGGCTGGCCGGACAAGTAGTACCACTACGAGTTGATCTTAAAGTGAAAGACCTTGAGTTGAGTCAATTCTTGGTCATAATTAGGGTATTCTTATAAGCTGGGTTTTATTTTGGAAAATGCCAAAGCCAAAAGTACCCTAAGAAAAACAAGATTGGAAAGATGGCCGAGGAGTTCTTGCACTTGCATTCACATTTATTTTCCAAAGTACAGCTAGCTCGAGCTAATAATTCCCTCAGCTGTCTTTGCTTTATCTCTCTTTAACCAGTTTAGACGTCCTGGAGTCCATGCATCTTTCCTGTACGTCTTGTTTTTCTGCTTTGGCATTAATCCACGTTTTGCTTTGTCAAGTCATTTATCATGTGCAGTGATTTGGTGTTGGTCTTTGCCTGCCTGTTTGATTATTGATTATGTGCATTGAATACGTACAGTACTCACAAACTCATGTGTTGTGACAGTCATTTTTAGCACATTTCAAATCATTAATATTGTTCCAAAGTTCTATGTTACAGGCTTCCTGTAACTTCAAGGAAAATTCAAGAACAAGAACTCTGATCATTCGAGAGACCAGTACCTCCAAGAAAGAGACTTGTATTAAGCTTTTGAATGAATATCTCCTGCCCTGTAATGAAGTGTTTTGAAAGTGTTATACAACATAGGTGCTTTTTGTAATGAAATTGTTTTGCACATGCACTTGTTGCGCGTTTGTACAACATAAGTGCTTTAGTAAATGAGTTAAGTTTGAATGCTTTGTAATGAATGCTGTTGGGCTTATGTAACAATGCTCCTATCTTTGATGAAAGTATTTTGAATCCTTTGTTTTAAAGGGGTTTTTGTGATGAATGTTCTTTGACTCATTTAATTAAGTAATATTTGTTGTTGTTCAATACATCTCCAAAAGATAAATGTACACATTTCCAGGATATTGAACTCCTTCCACCATTGATAGAAAAAACAAGCACAAGACTTCCAAGATATTCAAGTCCATCCATCTTGGAAATTTATACATGAGAATATTCAAGTTTACAAAGAGTTTCCACAAAGAGCTTCCACACACAATATATAGACTTTCGAAGTCTCAACAAATACAAAGAGCTTCCACATACATACAGACTTTTCAAGTTTCCTTTGAACATAACCCAAGTGGATATAAGTAACCAAAAAAAAAAAATGACCACGGCAATGAAATTGTTAGAGCATAAGTAGCCTTCTATAGTTGCCTCTTGCACCTCTCGACCTATATTTTTAGTCAATGATTCAAGGTTTGGATATCCATTGTTGCTTGGATCTTTTCAATTCAGCTTTTAACCTCTCAATTGAGTGCAGTAATCGTTTGAAAGTCTTTAGGCAATATGATGGTATTTTAGGGTTATACCAGCAGAAGTATCCACAAGACTTCCAAACCTGCAAAAATCAATCCTCACTTAAATTTTGGCAAACAAAAAAAACTATCAAGAAGAATGAGATATAGGGCAAGAAGAGAAAACGCCATATATTTTTGGCATCCCAAAACCTGCCGCCCCTCATTTTCCTCCATATGCGCTGTTCTTTTACGACCTTTAATTCCACCGTAACAAATTGGATACTCAACTATTGACTTTCCAGAGCTTGAGCTACTGGCACTACGTGACTCAGACATTGCTATCCATATACAAAGAAAACAATAAATGTAGTTGGTGGTCGTAGCACTTCTCAAAATGTATAGCAGAATCCCAATGGCAATTGAACAGCTGATAAATGGTTAATTATGCAGTATTAATACTCTTAAATATCTTGGATTAAAAGAATTTTATGTGTTTAAATAAGAGTTTTAATTAGATAATGTGAATTAACTTTGTTTGGCAAGTGAAATAATATTTTACATCTAATTAAATATAGATGTATTACGCTGTGGGACTGATTTTTAAGTGGACTTACAATTGAGTCTTAGCCCAATACAAGAGCTGAAGCCCATGCAAACTTGCAGGTGCAAGCGATTGTAGGAGTGACAGATTGAAGAAGATTTGCTCTCCAAAGCTAAAGCCCATGCATGAAGGTCCCCTGGACTTGTAACTAAATACACAATTGAGGCCTAATAAATGGCCACGGGCAGAAATGAGGAGCACGCCTCATACTCATGCTTATGTGCAACGTTTTGGGAGTGGAGCGAAGATAAGGGCAGCAGCTGCTATGCACGTTCGGGGAGCTACAGCTGGGACATGCAAGCGGTTACAGGTAGAGGGATTCGCACAAACAGAGGGGCAATTCTTCATACATATATTCTAGCTAGTTTTTATTTTATGGGCATTCCATTATTTTTCTTTTCCTGCTTTGATTTAGAGAGGCTATTTTTGCATTCTAGGGTTTAACCCATTTGGGTTTCTTTTGCTCTCAGATTTTGTGACGGTCTTATTTAGATTAATTTTTGCTGCTAGAAATACCATGTGTAGCTAATTTTTGACACTTGGGTTGCGGTGAAAGCTTTCTTTTATCTACAGTATTTGCTAGATTTTTATAGAATTCAAATTTCATACTTTACTTTGTTGAGACCAGATTTTAGGAAATAGAAAGTTGGATAGATCCTCTTGTTTTTATTCTTGATCTGTTGTTGATATAAGGCATGATAGACCCTTGAATTAATTAAAGTTTCTATCAACCAAATGTTATAGTGAGATTGGTTAATGCTTTAACGAGGATATTTTTGTGTTAAGAACTAGCACATATACTTTTAGTATAATATTTTTAATATGTGATCTGTTAATACCTTAATTGGGTTAATAGAAGATAAGTAGTGCCCAGAATTCTTGTGGAGTGTAGAAACAAAGGAAGCCTAAAACTGTGACCCAAGTGTTTGTTAAATCATTTCTTTGGAACTGTCATTTTCAGCTTTATATTAAAAATATTGTTTGTTACTTGTAGGAATTAGAATTACAGTTTTTATCATTTAGAATATTAAATTTTCTGCAACTATTTCTTTTATGGTTTATTCCATCTTTCTAAAATTTACAAAACTGAGATGCTCAAAGCACAACCATATATTCCATTTTCATTAAATCTTTCTTTGTGAATATATTAATATCCATTTTGCTCATTGTTTATATATAAATAAATAAATAATACAAAAAGAAAGAATTTTATACTTCATTTTACTTTTTCATACTTCTCATATATCATCATACTTTCCAATTAAATTTCACAAATACTTTGATAACCCTTTGTCCCTGTGGAATACGATCCTGGACTTATTTTTGATACAATTTGACACTTCTACACTTGGAAGCACATTTGAGACAGAGTCAGCAGCCCACTAAGTTAAAATCTGACTACCTTAGATTTTGGCTCTATCACCACTTAGACCTAAAAAAGCTTGCAGTAATAAGAGAAATTTATTGCTATAGAAACCTTTAATTTACCAACATCTCATGCTCCAACATATCGAATACAGTGTACTTCGTGATTGTGAGAAATGGGATTTTAATTTTTTTTTTAATCCATAACTAATTTTTTGGCGTATATTAGCAGTTAAATCTTCTCACCTAATAATATAACAACAAGATTTTACCACAAAATGTCCCCTTTTTCAATCTAGACGCCAAGCATGCAAAGCCTAGCCAACGAAACCAAATCTAGGTAAAATGAAAATATGAAGAATAAAATCACCAAGAACATATGAAGAATAAACAAACAATGAAGAAGGGAATGTCACCGTATGGCCATATCTGGGTTGGGAAGCTCTACCGCTACGAGAATAAAATCACTTCTTCAAAGCTCTGCGCTGCCAGATCTGGAGGAGAGAGCGAATGTTCGGCGATAGAAGGCACTCGTGAAGGTGTGATGGTGTTCAATGATGGGTCGGCGATGGGAGGGCGACGAGAGGCAAGGGATTTTGATTCCTTGCTCTCATCCAAATTACATCCGACTTGATTTTATTCAACCTTTATTTATTTATTGTTATTTTTATATTAAATAATATTATGTGATGTGGCATGACACGTCAGGCGGTCATCTACAAGCGGTATAGTAGCACTACTCTAGAAAAATTGGCACCCCATGTAAAAATGTCTGGTTTCGCCTCTGGCTATTTGACAATCCGAGTAATTAACTATGAGTATTGATATGTTCTAAGTCTATATAGTCTTTGGGTCGATCTTGCTTAGAGCCCGCGACTTTCACTTTCATATCAGTAGGGTCAACTTTATCAACTTCACGAATTTTCAAGTGAATGAGATCGTTTGAGTAAGTTTCAATTGGAGTCGGAATTAAACGAGATTCAAGGTGGGAGTCTAAAATCAAACCATTTTTATTAATCTGTGAAATATTTTCAAAGTAGTTGAGCAATGCCCCCCTTTGTGTATCTCCTTTTCTTGTAAAATGTTATAGGTATGTTATTATCATTAAACAATATAAATAATTAAAAAGTAATGTTATTCATCATCTATTTTTTCATCGGCATCTCATCATTTCATGATGTGGCATTAGATGATTTGAGATTATTTATTATATTTCACTTACGAGCTTATCATTTAATGTCACATCATGAAATGATGAGAAAAATGATCATGAATAGATTTTTTTAATAATGAAATCTATCACTTTTTATCAATTTAAATTTTTATGATAAGTGATGATTTTATATGGTATAATAATAGATCCTAAGTTGAACTTCGACCCTACACTTCGCCCAATTAAATGATGATTTTATATAGTATCAGAGCAAAGTCTATCTCACATATGAGAGTGAGTGTTAATGGATATAAATAATTAAACCTAACTCTTCTCATCAATTTAAACTTTTAAGACAATTGATGATTTCACAATTATCCTCTCTGAATATTCTGATTCTGGTTTCTTCTTTAATCTTCCACCTAGATCATCTCATAATTTTTTACTTGGATGGTGATGGCCCACAGATAGTACTTTCAAATATATTTACCTTATCTCATCTCCATGTAATTTTCTTAAAAATAATAAATATGGATAAATACTTTGTATTCAATCACAATTGAGAATAGCAAATATGTAGTCCTTAAATTCTCTCTCCCTCCTTCTCTCTTCTCCATTTTCTTTACTATTATATTTTATTTTCTATTATCGTATCAGAGCTCTTGGTTACCGCCTGGTTTGATCCTATGGACTAGTTCTTTTAAAGTTCTGAAAAAATTTGAATTCTGCCATGGAAGTTTCTAGAAGAAAGATTCAGAGGAAAAAGAAAGAAAGATGAACATAGAAGAGAAAGAAAATTTGGACTTTGCTTGTATTGAATCTGAATACTTTTTCTTATAGTTACAGAAATACATGTAAAGTATTTATGTTAAAGCAGAGCATTTACAGTTACTGAAATTAAGCACATTACAACCAATAGAAATTAACTGAAGTGCCAACATGGTTATTTCTAATAGTCCCCCTCAAGATGGAGTGTGTATGTCCAAAACACCCATCTTGTCAAGTAAAGAATGAAACTGAACACATCCAAGAGCTTTAGTGAAAAGATCACTCAATTGATTATGAGAACCAACATGAAGAGTCTTAATCACATTGGCTTATAATTTCTCCCTTACTATATCGCATTCTATCTCAATATGTTTGGGTCTTTCATGGAAAACTGGGTTAGCTACAATATAACGGGCAGCTTTATTGTCACAAAAAAGAAGTGCTGGTTGAGAGTGTTGGAGGTGAAAGTCTTTTAATAATGCAATCAACCAAGAAAGTTCACATGTTGTAGAAGCCATGGCCTTATATTCTACCTCAACTGAAGACCTTGAAACAGTTTGTTGCTTCTTTGATTTCCTAGAAATCAAAGATTCCCCAAGAAAAACACCAGACTTGCGAGTGTCTACATAGCCAGCTCAACCCGAATCACAGAAAACTTTAAGGTGAATATCATAAGTGGCAAAGAAGAAAATTCCCTGACCAGGTGTGCCTTTCAAATACTTAATCACTCTATGCATTACATCTAAGTGAGGTTGTCTTGGCTTGTCCATATACTGACTGAGAACCTGAATAGCATATGCTAAGTCAGGTCTGGATATGGTAAGGTAGATGAGTCTACCAATGAGTGCGATAACTAGAAGGATCTACTAAGAGTTCACCTTCAGTAGAAGAAAATTTTACATTTTGTGCCATAGGAAATTTTACTGGTTTGGATGCTAAGAATCCTGAGTCTTGCAAAATATCCAATGCATATTTTCTTTGACATAAAGTAATGCCCTTAGATGATCTGGCCACCTCTAAACCAAGGAAATATTTCAAAACTCCCAAATCCTTGATTTTGAACTTGTTATCCAGAAAAGTTGTCAGCTCAGTGATAAATTGAAGATTATTGAATGCTAAGATTATGTCATCAACATAAACTAGCAAGGCAATAAAAGAGAAAGCATCATATTTGATGAACAAGGAACGATCTGAATGTGCTTAATGAAACCCATAATCAAGTATAGCAGCAGATAATTTTTGAAACCATTGCCAGATGCTTGCTGTAGGCTATAAAGAGACTTTTTGAGTCTGCAAACACGATGTTCCCCCTCTTTTGCATAACCAGGAGGTATATCCATATAAACCTCTTCATTGAGGTTACCACATAAAAAGACATTATACATCTAATTGATGTAAATGCCAATTTTTAGTAGTTGCTAAAGCTAACAGACATCTCATTGTGGTCAGTTTAGCAACTGGAGAAAAGGTTTCTTGAAAGTCTAAACCTTCAACTTGAGTATACCCCTTGCCTTGTATCTTTCTATGCTACCATTAGCCTTGTATTTAATTCTATAAACCCATTTGCAACCTATAGATTTCTTCTCTACTTGTAAAGAAGTAATTGTCCAGGTTTCATTATCCTCAAGAGTCTTGATTTTAGCATTCATTGTTGTTTGCCATTCTGGTATATGGGATGCTTAGGAAAAAGATGTAGGTTCTGTGTGTGAAGAGATAGTTAAGGCAAAGTGTTTATGAGAGGGAGAATGTTTATGATAAGAAAGGAAATTAGAAAGAGGAAACTTTGTACCTAAGGAAATATCTACCAAGGAAACAGATTGTAATAGGTGAGAAGCAGCTAGGTGACAATGATAGTCTTGCAAGTAACTTGGTTGTTTTCGTGGCGTGTTGACTGTCTAATGGAAGGAGAAGTAGGAGAAATAGTAGAAGTAGAGGAGAAATGATTTGTATTTGGTGAAGAGGAATTATGGAAGCAAGAATTAGCAACGTCTGAAGTAGTAGAAGAAGAATTATAGAAAATAGAATCTGCAATATCTGGGACAGTTTTGGGTAAAACAAATGAAAATTTTTGGGCAAAAGAAGGATGAGAAGTAGGGGAAGAAAAAGGGGAAATTGTTTCATGAAAAACAACATCCTGAGAGATAAAAAACAGTATGAGTCTTAAGATCAAATAATTTATATCCTTTGACAGCAAATGGATATCCAATAAAGATGCACTTTCTGGCTCGAGGATCAAATTAGGTTCGATTTCTGGTTAAGGTGGATGCAAAACAAAGACAACCAAACACTCTAAGATGCTTATATGAAGGAGAAGTGGAATGTAAAACTTCATTGGGTGATTTTTTTGGCAGCAAAGGAGTTGGAGTTAGGTTAATCAAGTGGGTTGCAGTTAGTACACAATCACCCCAAAATTCTAATGGTAGACAAGCTTGAAAACGCAAGGAGAGGGCAGCATTTAAAAGATGCCGGTGTTTTCTCTCAACTGTACCATTTTGTTGATGTTTTTCCACACAACTTCTTTGATAAATTACACCCTTGACTGAGACATATTCAAGAAAATGAAATTCAACTCCATTGTCTATTCTAATCTGTTTAATCTGAGTTTGAAATTGTGTTTCTACTAAACTAAAGAATGATTGCAAATAGGTCTTGATTTGGGATTTGTTTTGCATGAGGTAAACCCAACTAGGTTTTGAATAATCATCTACAATGGTTAGGAAATATTTAGAGCCATCAAGTGCAGAAACAGAAAATGGACCCCATATGTCACAATGGATAAGAGTACAAGGAGATGTAGAGATACTATCACTAGGTGGAAAAGACAAGCACTTTTGTTTAGCCAATGGGCAGATTGTACAAGGAAAGGAATCTGACATGTATATATCTGATACAGATTTATTAAGAAATTTCAATCTAGTATAAGAAATGTGACCTAGTCTATAATGCAACAAATCAAAATCTTGATGAACTGAGGAGGAAGCAATAGATGAACCAACCAAAGGTTGTTGCAAGAAATGATATAGACCAGCTCTTTCCTCACACATCCCAATCGTTGTCCAAGTAGATAGGTCTTGAAGAAAACAAAGATTAGAAATGAAAATGAGACAACAAAAAGAATCATGAGTTAACTTGCTAGCTGATATAAGGTTAAATGAGAAGGATGGCACACAAAGGACATTGTGTAAAACCAATTTCTCAGAAAGAGAAACTATTCCAACATGAGTTACTTCAACTAGATTACCATTTGGTAATTTTACTAAAGATTTAATTTCAGATTTAATAGAAGAAAAAAATTGAACGGAGTTGACCATGTGGTATGTTGCTCTTGTGTCGATTATCCAAGGTGTATGGTTTAAATGAATTGTAAATGCTTGGGATATGGATTTACCTAAGAAATTCTCACAAGGAGAAGATAGTGGAGTTGGAAGAATGCCAGCTGAGAGAGATGTAGAATTTGAGTCTTTTGGAGAATAGGTGATCCGATTTCCAAAGTGAGAAGTGGAAGTAGAAGGCTTAAGAATTGCAAGCAATTGCTGACACTGCTCTTGAGTAAATTTTAATTGTGGAACTTCATTCCTTTCTTGACTTGCAACGGAAGAAGATGTTTGATTTACTAAATGAGTTGTTGCTCCTTTAGACTTGAATCCAGGTGGGAAAACCATGGATTTTGTAGCACTTATTAGAGGTATGTCCTATGTATCCACAATGACTGCACACAGGACAATCTTTGCGGAAGCTAGATTGGTTGAAAGATGAGTTGCCAGGTTTTCTAGATTTAGCCATCAATGCAACAATTGACTCAAGATTAGGTGCTTGTTTCGTCAGTAATGCAGCAATTGATTCAAGGTTGGGTGCAGAATCAGTAAGCACCTCTTTTTGTTTTTCTTCTTGAAGCACAAGTGTAATAGCCATGTTAATGGAGACAAATTGTTCAATTAACAGAATTTGACTTCTCAGATTATTGAAAGAATCACTCAAACCCATCAAAAACTGCATCACATATTCCTCTTATTGTGATTCTTCAAAAAAATTTAGGGTTTCATTGGAACATGACGGTGGATTTTTCTTGAAATTAGCCAATTCATCGCAATGTGATTTCAGCTTTGTGTAATAATCTCTAACCGATTTCTATTCTTGCTTTAGAGAGTTAATTGCTTTCCTTAGTTGAAAAATTCTTGGTCGATTTCCTTGTGAAAATCATTCTTTGAGATCTCTCCACATATCAACCGCCACATCAATGTACAAAATGCTAGATCCAGTATTCTTAGCAACAAAATTGATAATCCACGAAACTACCATATCATTACATTGAATCCATGCCTAACAAACAGGATCTACTTCCTTTAAGGGTTTCTTGAGAATTCCATTGACGAATCCCATCTTGTTCTTCGCACTAAGAGCTTTAGACATTGATCTTGCCCAAGAGTGATAGTTATCTCCATTTAATCGATCTGTCACTAGCACAACTCCTGGATTTTCTCCATGATGGAGAAAATAAGGATTCGATGGATCTTCACGATTATTTTAAGAATAATTAGAAGAGGAAGTCATCGTTAATTCCACAGAGAATTCAGAAATTAACTAATCAGATTGCTCTAATACCATGACAAAATCTGAATTCTGTAATGGAAGTTTCTGGAAGAAAGATTCAGAGGAAGAAGAAAGAAAGATGAACGTAGAAGAGAAAGGAAATTGGACTTTGCTTGTATTGAATCTGAGTACTTTTTCTTACAGTTACGGAAATACATGTAAAGTATTTATAGTAAAGTAGAGCATTTACAATTAAAGAAACTAAGCACATTACAACCAATAGAAATTAATTAAAGTGCCAACATGGCTATTTCTAATTTCTGCTACATTTACCTCTCAACAAAACTTTCGTTGCTGTTCAACCATGTTTCATCTCAAATTCATGCATTTGGAATATCTTTACTAGTTGTGAGCCATTTTTATTGTGTTTTGATCTATTGCGAACTTGTGAGCATTGTTTGAAACCTCATCTCATCGGTGATCAATCAACAAATATAAATACTACACTCAATATCAAACTCAAGATTTCAAAGTTCTACCCATTGAGTTTGAGGTAGGATGTTGAAGATAATATCAAATCAAGAATTTTCTTTATTTGCTTTCATAATTACCAAATCAACTTATTTGATTTTCAAATATATTTACCTTATCTCATCTCCATATAATTTTCCTATAAATATGAATCAATACTTTGTATTCAATCACAGTTGAGAATCGCAAAGATATAGCCCTAAATTCTTTCTCTCCTTCTCTCTTCTCCATCTTTTCTATTATCAGCTCTGCTAGGCTCAACCGGGGTGGGGAATCGTTGGGGAATTGGCTGAGCCAATATATTATTAAAAAAAAAAAGAGTAAACAGACGAATGAAATTTCATTCCATTTAGATACACCTCTGTGTGTGTGTGTGTGTGTGTGTGTGTGTGGCTTCAGAGTCCTCTGCCTTCTCATTATCTCAATCAAGTATGATAAAAATTCTCATTTTGATTCAGTTGATAAAGGAAGGAAGAAGAAAAAGTCGAATCTCATATTTCTAGGATATTCGATTGTGATTTTCCTATGTTTTCTCGCCAACCAAACAAATTGTTACAGACTATTGCAGACTATTGCGTGATTTTTCTTTGTTTTCTTGGCAACCAAACAGACTAACAAATGTTGTCCTACTGCGAAGTTAGTGGTGATGATGGTGCCAAGCGTGCGCATGCTGGATAAAATTCAACCTGGGTTCTCAGATTCATTGGAATTGTGAAGGAAAAAAAAAGAAGCTTGTGGAGAAATAAAAGAAAGAGGCTTTCGGTTGAGTTTTCAAGAGATTATGAAGAAGTAGAAGAGTTTTTGAGGATTTATAGAAAAATAGAAAAGCTTTTGGATGGCAAGATGGCAGAAGGACCCGAATGGACTGGTGGGTAGATACATTGACTCGGTTTTACGGAGGAACTTTTCCTTCTTTTGATCTTTTTCATGCTTATGTAGAGCTCAGTTCTCCACTCTATTCTCTTCTTCCAGTTTTACGCAACTTAAAAGACTTTTAAAGAATACAAATAAAGATGAAGAGTCGTGGAGCTGAACAAAATGAAAAGAGAGAAGTAGAAAAAATAATTTATTTTTTTTAATAAAAAGTGAGCCCGGTGACACGGAGGTTTCCCCATACAGTTGCAAATAGAATTTGTCTTCAAATATATTTTATTTTCTATCAGTTTCAATGAAGATTTTATTTAGAAAAAAGTCTTAGGAGGATGCATTTTTTCCTTTTTGATATATAAATGCACAATACAAGTCTTTGAAACACTATGTCCCATTCAAGTGACACGTTTGTATAGAAAAGTAAGTCCGAACAAATTAGAGAGGGCTTTTACCATCCTCTCGTACTTGTCAATGACGAAACGTCAAGATGGAAGTTTTAGGATTTTTTAGAATTTTCGTTAGTTTCTAAAAATAAAATGAGATTAGTTGAGTTTAAAATTAAAAATAAATTAAATTAAAATATTATTAGAATATATTTTTTTACATATTATTTTAAAAAGTTGAATTGTTTATTTTATATTGTATGGGAATTTAGAAAAATTGTAATGATTAAATGAGATGAGATGAGATGAGTTGAGAAGAATCGTGAAAATCTTGAATCTTTGATTTTGGAGGATCTTCTGTCTAAGATTCTTTGTAACATTAGGGAAATACAAACATTAAGGAGGGTCCTTCCCACTTCCCACTATCAATATACAAAGTTATTATGACGGAATATAAACTGACGTCACTTCCATATTGATAAAAATATAACGATTACTAATAATTAATCAGTTTCGTATCAAATTATTTTGGGTATAATTAAGACTGATCCTAACCCTATTATTTTGTGGTCAAAAGTTCTCAACCCTACTTATAGGGGTGGCTACAATTATAAACTCTAATGTAAACAAATATTGGAGACTCTAAGCTCTAATGATATCAACTAACTCTCTCCTATTTAAAAAAGAAACAAAAACAAGCATATTCCCTCTAAAAAGAATACTAGAAAAACGAAGTCTGGCTAGTTTGGTTACATAAAATTAAGCTATCTCATTTGATTATTATAATTTTTTAAAATTTTTACAAAAAATATAATAAACAATTCAACTTTTCAAATCTAAAAACATAAAAAAAGTATATTATAACAATATTTTATTCAACTTTTAACAAAATATTTCATCTCATCTTACTTGAACTGTGTCACCAAACAAATAAATATTAGAGTTCAAACTCACATCGTTTGGGGATAGGATCATAGCAACCAACTACCTTTGTTATACAAAAATAATCAGAGAAAAGAAAAACAAAAATACTAAGATAACTAAAATAAGAAATTATATTTGCCGTCTTAGGACGTGTGCACTCACTTTAAAATAAATAAATAAATCTAAAATTTATATAAAAAAAAATTTAATAATAAATCCGACTTTTAGACAAAGGTAAATCTACCTCTATCCTTCAACCACTCTTTTCTAACACACCACTCTCTACGACAAAAACAACCTGGCAACCATTGACTAACCCATGTGAGGTCCACACGCATTTCCCAGGCCACCGACTTACTCTATCTATCAACTTCCAGTTTACGACTGTGGTGACGTCGAAAAGGTTAGAAGAAAAACGGGAGACAGAAGAGTCGTCGCCACCAACACAACCTCAACAACTTGGGTTTTGAACCTCAAATCCCCTTGCAACAGGACATGTTGGAACTCGGATACTAACACGCTATAATCACCAAAGCCAAACAACAAATTTGACCGGGATTTGGTTTTGAAGCTCTCCAGATGATGGCATCAAGCGGATAAGCACAGGACGGAGTGCGAGCACCAAAGTGCCTTCCCAAGTCGAAGTGCTGCCCCCATGCTGCCGTCACCAGCACTTGTAGAGTTGAAAACAAGTGCAAATACGTAGCAACACCCAAAGATTCAACACCTGAACAGGGATTTGTAGCAGACAGCTTGCCAAAGCTTTTTATGGGACTATATCTTGCAACAAATAGATCGGTAGTTGAGATCCAATGCTTGATCCGAGAAAACTAAAAGATTCAACAGATGCTCCATGCCATTTGCTAACCGTAATCGATGAGGCATAAATGATTTTAATGCACAAAAGATAGAACAAGAAATAGCAAAAAATTGGAAAAAGATCTTTACATGATATGAATAAAACTAATTATGCTATACAGGATATAAATGCAGGTCATCTTCCTTCGTCAATGGAAGAAACAGAGATAGAATTTCTAGAGAACTCCTCCACAATACTACTGCCTCCAGAAACCTTGGTAGAACCGGTATTTGTGTTAGCAGTAGCATTGGTACGAGTGAAGGTAGACCCCGTGGTAGTAGTCCATCGTCCTCCACGGCCTTGAATTCCAGGCTTACCCGGTCTGGGCAAAGTAAATGAGTCACTTGAAAGCATGAGATGAACAGTGTTCATGTCGGGTCTCTCAGCAACAGTTTGTTGACAACATAACAATCCTAGCTGAATGCACATTGCTGCCTCATCATTATCGAACTTGGTGAAGCTTGGGTCAACTAATTCCAAAGCCCTCCCTTTTTGATGCAGCATCCATGTCTACAGAAGATAGCAAAAAAGAAGAAGAGGTAGAATGAATTGACCAGCGTGAGGCAAACAAACAAGATGAAATTGATAATGGTGACTCAATACACAAGAATTTCAAGGCAATACCAAAAAGGATTGAGGCTTGTCATAAATGCCAAAGGGCCTTCCTTTTCAGAAAACTTGAGAAAGATATATTTTTTTTAATAGGTCAGAAAACTTAATAAAGATAGATTAAAGAGTAAGAGATTGAGAAGAAGTGGGTATGTTTGGGTAAAACCAAACGTTTCCAAAATTCCCAACCATTGTCAAAACTTTATTCCCAAGCATCACTCAATCTCTATTTCAAATTTTAAACTTTTCATCTAATCATTACCTAATCATTACTTAAACGCAAAAATCAATACAACTTTTACAAACTTCAAAACAAAAATTATATTAAGGTTATGCTTGGAAGATGAGATAAGATGAGAATTTTTAAAAATTTTGTGAATAGTGTTAAGATGAAAGTTTAAAATATTATTTTTTAATATTATTATTGTTTTGGGATTTGAAAAAGTTAAATTAGAATTTGAAAAAGTTGAATTGTTTATTATATTTTGTATGGGAATTTGAAAAAGATGTAATGATGAGATGAGATAGAGATGAGATTTCTCATCTTTATTTCCAAACATAACCTAAAAAATTATATTCAAACAAATTTTTAACTTTATCTATTCACTTTCACAAACTCCAATACAATACTTATTTTTAAAAATATTTTTATTCAACATTTTCTCTCTCATGTTCCAAAACCCAATAAAATATTTTCACTCAAACCATTTCACTATTATTCACAAACCTTGAGATGGGCAGGTTTGGGGGGTGAGATGAGAATTCTTGATCTCATCTCAAGTTTAAAATATTATGTTTTAATATTATTATTGTTTTGATATTTGAAAAAGTTGAATTGTTTATTATATTTTGTATGAGGATTTGAAAAATGTGTAATTATGAGTTGAGATGAGATGATAAGAGAATTTTGTGTCTCATCTCACCCCCAAACATGCCCGGAATGTGCTTGGCAGCTGCATGCATATCTTAGAAAACATTCAGTAATTTTGCTAATATTGGCATTGATCATAAAACATATGGAGCGGAAGGTTACAATTATAGAAGAGTGCTGCTAAGGTACTTCCACATTCGCATCCCTATACAAACTTATGGTGAAAATTTATGTGGAACATACCAAGTCAACCACTAAACTCACACACTCAAAGACCAGATAAGCTACAAAATAAAAGAATAAAAATAAAAAACCAAAAAAAGAAACCAAATTTTTCTAAAAACTAAAAGATGGGCTGGGGCAAAAGGTAAACCCCAACTCACCCCCTGCAAGGCCACCAGCCACACCAATGCAGCCTCTGTGCAGGTAGCAGCGAAGGGGGAGATTTCCCCTTTGTACGGCTTGCCAGAGGTGATGGTGGGTGAAGGGGATCCCTTACACTCAGTACCTCATATTAGGTATTTTGTGTAATATTTTCATCAAAGCTCTCAAAAGAAGAAACTTACATAGCTCAGAAGGTCTGCCTTCTCTGCACCAAGCTGTCCATCGTGGTTCTTTCTGCCACTAACAATCTCTAACACCAAAATTCCATAACTGAAAACATCTGTCTTCACGGACAAATATCCATGCATTGCATATTCAGGGGCCATGTAACCACTGCATTCAACGAGGAGGATTATTTTTTTATTCATTTGACCTAGCTACTAACGTTAACAAATTAATTCTAAACATTGAGTAATATCAACTGAAGCAGAAGACAACAAATTAAGAACAAGATGCAAATAAGTGAAGTTGAATTGCAGAATCTACTCACTGAGTACCAGAAATCCTAAATGTATTTACATGGGTGTCTTCCCCAGGAAATAGCCTTGCCAAGCCAAAATCTGAAATTTTTGGGTTCAAATTCTCGTCCAGCAATATATTACTAGCTTTGATGTCTCTATGAATGATTCTTTCTGGCGCTTCTTCATGTAGATAAAGAAGACCTCTTGCAACACCTGTTACTATCCGAAATCGTGTCGTCCAATCCATGCATGCAGACTTGCTTTTATCTGAAAAAATTTTCACCAGTTTAGCTATATTCCTCCTCATTCCCTCCATCCCCTTTCCCAAACAAGCAAGAATAGACAAAACCCACCCCTTCTAATGGTGACCACATAAGGTAATTGATATTCAATATACACAAATCAATTGGCAAAATATATTAATCTCTAAACGGACAGGAGTTTTTACCAAAGAGAAAGTAATCAAGGCTTTTGTTAGGAAGATATTCATAAACAAGCATCTTCTCAGGTCCTTCTGCGCAACAACCCAATAACGTGACCAAGTTCTTGTGCTGAGTTTTTAGTAACAGTTTCACCTCATTAGTGAATTCTCTCAGCCCCTGTCTTGAATCTAATGATAACTTCTTCACAGCTATTTGTTGGCCGCTTGGCATCAAGCCCTACACGAAATAGGCAAACATAACAAATTAACGAACGTATCAACGAACACGCATCTAAACATAACAGAGAGGAACGAGGACAATGGTATACACTGTTGATTAGTATATAACATATTCAAGCTTTTGGATTGATTCCATTAAAGGGAAAGGTACAAAAAGACCAGGATAGAGCTTCGTAGCGAGGTTTTGATAAAAAAAAAAAAAAAATTAAGAGAAAGGGAGAAAAGAAAATGATATTGATGGGAACCTTAGGTGCAGAAAGCCTGATCATCAATAAGAATAGAGTACAATGGGAATGAGGATAGATTTCAGTGAGTTATTTTTGTCAAGCAAGTTCCGTGTAGGGAAACTGGGTGCGGTGCACGAGATCTGGGTTTATTCTCCAGGAATGGTCCGAAGGAGCTGCCTCGGAGAGGTTCCCGACATCAAAAAAAAAAAAAGTTATTTTTGTCGAGCACACAGTTCCCACCATTGACAGGAACAATCACCCAACAACATTCATCCTTTACATCATTCCACCCAGACTTTCACTCTTAACAAAAAAGGGACTCATATATTTTTGAAAAGCTTTCTCTTTCTACAAAACTAGAGAGAGAGAGAGAGAGATTGTGGGTTTCTCAAATTACCTTGTATACGGGACCGAAGCCTCCGTGACCGAGCTTATTAAGTTCAGAGAAGGCATTGGTGGCGATGTGCAGGACACGGAGCTCGAAGAAGAGGTCCCACGAGTCGGCAACAGCGTCGTCGTCTGCTGCGTCCTCACCGGCTGTTCTGCTGCAGGCTCTCAATTTCTTCTCCCAGAAAGCACGGAGACCAGGGAGACAACTCATGAGAAGGCTCTCAATCGGAGGAACTAGCCGGCGTGAATCGCGATGGGAAGCTTTTTTCTTCAAGTTTCGTCTAAATCGGCGTGCGGAAAGGCTAGGTGCTATCGCAGTCTCTGTTCTATTATTTCCGATGATTGGCGTGAAGTGTAGTTCGGTTTCATTTTCTTAACCGATTTATGTATTTCGGTGAGTGAATTTTCATTTCGGCTTAGACGAAGCTGTGAAATGGAGGACAGGGAGTCTCCTAGTCGTACCCCTGATGACAAAAATCTCAAAGAAGAGCTAGGAGGGCAAAGAAAATCGGGTAAAAGAACGAATGCAAGACAGATAGAACGGAGTAAACAAATTAATGAAATGGATATTGTAAAATATATGAAATAATTACATGAAATTGTACATGGGTTCAAGAAAAGGTTAGGACAAATATTGTAAAGAAAATATTTAAAATGGAGAAATAAATATTAAAAAAATTTAAAAAAAAAATTCATTTCGACTTTTCTTTTCGGTCCTCTTTATTAGAGTCTTGGAACTTGACTTCTGGCTTTAAGTTGGAAGGAGTGTCAAATCATATTAAAATATCGTGTTTGTACTGTATCAAGACAGATATATTATATTATATAGATCAACTCTAATTCGATCCATTAAATTTATCGTGTCAAAATTTTAAATTCTAATATGACTCATTAATATAACGGGTTGTGTCGTATCAATCCGTTTTGATCCGTTTATATAAATAGATTGAACAGACTTGAAATTAACCCGTTTGACCTAGTTAAGTTTAGTATAATTTTATATAAATGTTAAAATCACAATATTTATAAAAAATATAAAATTAACTACAATTCCAAAATTACAATCCAAATAATAAAAATATCAAAATTAAAATCCCAACAATTTTATTTTTAGTTATAAAGGTATAATTGTAACTTTCTTAGAGTATTGGCAATGGCCTAGCCATTGTCAAGTCTAAAATTTAGCTAGAATGTTATCTTTTGATCATAACATGAACTAGCTAAAATATTAGTCTATATTAGACAAGCTATCTTAAAATCTAAATAATAAAAAAATATTATTATTTTTAATAATATTAATTTTTTTAAATATTTACAAATACACTTCATATATTAATTAATTACATTTTTTCATATAAAAAAATTTAACTATTTATTCTCGCATCCTAATTATTTAATAAATATATTCTACCCAATATGTATTGTGAAAGAAATGTTGCTATCTACAGTTATTGAGAGGTAGAGAAATATTAAAAAAATAATTTAGCCTATGTACAGGAGCTCTCTAAATTTGGAGAACTCAATTACTGTAGCTAAAATGTAAAATTTATCTATTATAACTTGTCCAATGCAAGTGTTTTTCTTCACATTTTCTTTCAATTTGGACTTGTATTGGCAAATGGTTAGGTCATTGCCAATGCTCTTAACGGGTCATAACAGATCAAAACAGATAGACTCATTATCAACCCATTAAGCAATCGTGTCTTAACGGGTTAATCCATTTTAACCCAAACCCGTTAAGGCTAAATTCTAACCTATTTTTATCGTGTCGTATTAGTGTTGAGTTAACGGAACCACACTCAAATGAATTGAAAAACACCATAAATTCTTGATATTAGGGCTCTAGTTGTTTTATTTTCTTCTAAAAAAATTGTTTTATTCGATTTTGAAAAAGTAAAGAGAAAAAGATTAAATAAAAAGATTATTAAAAAATTGTTTAAATGTAATTTTTATTTTAAAGTTTGTAAAAGTTTTATTGATTTTTTTATTTTATTTTTAAGTTTGTAAAAGTTGTTTTGATTTATGTATTTGGATAATGATTAGATGAAAAAAATTAAAAAATGATCTTGTGTTTGTGTTTGTGTGATATTTAAAAATAAAATTATAAAATTTTTTGCTAATTTTGTATTAAATACTTAGGAATTAATAATATTTCTCCGATCGAAATATATTATTCATAGAAATGTTGATTTTTAGATATTAGTTCGCATCTTAAAAATGATGGAGAAGAGAATTTCTAGTGTTTGGTTGTATCAAAAAAGATTATTGATATTTGACCGATTGGACGAGACACATATGCCTCATCCAAAAATCCAATTCACGAACAAGTACAAATAACAAGATTATATATGAAAAATGATAGGATTACTATTTTTTTACTATTTATTTATTATTAATTTTGTATTTAATTTTTTTTAATTTTTAATTTTACTAAAAATTAAGAAAGTAATTATTAGTAAAATTATATATATTTTTTAATTTTTTCTTAATGATTAAGGATGTTAAAAAAATACTTAAAAAAAATAATAAAAAAATAAAAATTTGAAAATAAACTATAAATAGTAAATAGATATTAATAGGGTGGTAACCCTATCAGTACCTTATAATATTCCCCAACCATCCTCATTAATTATTCAATAAAAGGTAAACATGTTACATGGAGCCCAGATAATTCTCAAAAAAAAAAAAAGAAATCTTTACTACCAAAAGATTAGGATTGGTGCTACTCTGGGACATGCCCAATCTTTACGTGGCTTAGTATAATTTGTATTTTTCTTTCTCTTTTTAACTTTTTTTTAAATATTCTATAAACATATTTAAAAAAATTTTAAAAAAATACTAATACTCTAATAGTCATTTTTTTATAACTATTAAGAAAAAAAATTAAAAAAAAATTAAAATATATGATGAGATAAAATGAAGAGACATACTAATATTTCTTAAAGATTAGAAGATTATTCAAAAAAAAAATTACAACCTTACAACTATTTTACAACTTTACGTAAAATGGAGGGTAGTTTTAAAATATCAAATTTTAGTTACAATAGAGTGGCATGATTTCATTGGTTATTTAAAAATGAGTTTGAAAAAAGATGGTAAAAGAATTATAAGTGTATCACTACCGGTAAACAAGCAAGTACTATCAACAATAGGCAAATGTTATTTAAAAAAAAAAAAAAAAGGCAAAATCATCAATATTCTCAAATCAATAATTGTTTAATTAATGTTGTTGTTTAGTCTAGACTTTATCATCTCCAATCATGTTATTTAATACAGAAATACTAAATCTACCGAAAATATGTTCCAAAAGTGTGTCCCGAACTTCTTTTTCTTTTTCTTCCTTATTTAATGATTAAGGAAATGTTTTTTTAATGATGTTATAATTTTTTTAAAAAATTTTTTTATGATGATTAAAAAAATATATGAAAAAAATAAAAGAAAAATAAAAAAATGAAATGTACTTTTCTGGACATACATTCGGGACAAATTTTCAATAGGTGTAGTGTTACTCTATTTTAATAATTTATTATTTTTTGTTCAGAATAATAACTTATGGGAAATTGCTTCATCTACAAAGTAATTTCATAAAAATAAATTAAAAAATTGATATAATTTGATATGATACATCAAGTCTATTTTACAGTGAAAAGAATTTTACAATCTAATGCATTGCATCAAATCACGTTAGATTGTGAATTTACTTTTTTTAAAATCTTTTGTGGATCTAATAATTCTTATTTAAGTGATTGAAATAAAAAAAATACCCAAAATATATATACATTATTTTATTTTATTTTATAAAAGTGGATCATCATCATCTTTCATTAAGATAGGACATACAACTATGACTTGAAAACAAGCCAATTACAATCGTTAATAGCACCTCAGGACACATACGTGTCTGACATAGTTTAGTCCAGACTGTAAATCTCTAAAGACCTAAGTCTTAGAGAAATTATCACCTCTATACACGACAGAGGTTACACAGCCCCCATATCCCGACTAAGCAGGGTAGGGTTCACCAAACCCCACCATCCGACAACACGAAGGGATGACTTCTTTTTTGAGTTTTTATTAATCTAAAAATAACAATACACAAAGAAAATTACAAAACACAAAACATAACAAAACACTGGCGCGTGCACTACACAGCAAATTGCATAAACAGTGCACAAAAGGAGCTGTTGTGGCGCGTGCAGCCCACGCGCCTAGCTGGACAGAGAACCGCTGAACGATCTTAAAAGTACCGGACTCGTAGACTCCAGAAACGCCACCTGTGGTGACGTCAGAGGGCTCCCTAGTGGCGCGTGATAACCACGCGCCAGAGGATTTCGGGAACTTCGACCAGCGCGTGCGGGTCACTCACCGCTCCGTTTAACGCCGCATTCGGTGGTCTTGTAGATCGGTAGCTGGTAAACACCATGGCGTGGCGCGTTCGTTTATATACATTATTAAACGTGAACAAAAAAAAAAATCAAAACTCAAACTATCTATTGGTGATGATGTGTGACGTTCTACTAAACTTATCCTAGTCAACCTTGTTTACTTGTCAAATGAACTTGTCGCACTACTCCTATTTTCCTGTTTTTCTGTATATTGCATAGTTAGTAAAATAAAATTTGAAGTATAAATCAAGTCAATTTGAAGGAGATTCTCAACAAACAATCCATGCAATCATATGGGAGCAAAAACCAATTGATTGGGAAATGCAAGCAATTACCAATGAAATTCAGTTCATCTTATCAGATTTTGAAGCTTGGTCAGCAGCAAAGATTCATCGATCCAAAAATTAATGTGCGCATTATCTAGCGCAATGGGCAGCATCCAACCACTACTATGGAAGCATACCCCTCTCTACAATCCCCCCCTCACATTTTGAATTTTCATAGTAGTAAGGACCCTCCTATCTTGTAATATTTATGGACAACTATGTAATCTCTTTTTGTGTAATGCATTCTACTTGCCGAGAAAAAAAAAGTCAGAGTTTCATGAAAATATAAATATATATATTTATCATCATTTTTATTATCATCCTTCAAATATTCTTTGATGTGGCATTAAATAATTGGTTCATAAGTAGCACATAACAAATGGTTTCCAATCATAAGATTGCATTTAGGTGCTAAGGTGATTTCAGATGATTTGTGTTAATTTATAAATAGTAATATTTTATGAATCTCGTTAAGATGTGTTTAAATGTATGAAAAAAATTGAGATATTGTTTGAATGAATGAAGTAAGTTAAGATATGTTTAACTTTTCATGAAAAGTTAAAAAATTAATGAGTCTCATTAATGATTAGTTTAAGATAAAGCTATAATCGAGCCGAGCCAAGTCGAGCAAATTTTTGGCTTGCCTAGCTCGACTCGACTCAAAATACTCGAGACCGAACTAGAGATTTTTATTTATTATTTGTTCGAGCTTGACTTGGTAAGCTAAACTTTCAATTCGAGCTTGAGCTCGGCTCGAATTTTTTATTATTTATCATTTTAAAAGGATTTAATAATTAATAAATTAGATAAATACAAAAAATAAAAGAATCTAATATTGAATTTGTACAACTAACAAGTAGAACCTCTATTGAATTATAAGATTTTAAAAATTTATAAATAATTAATATCTAACTAGTTGATATTTATCCATAATAACAATATATTATATGCCTACATAAATTATTAATACATACAAATAATATGATATATAGCATATATCTATTTTATATATGGTTCCCACTTACTAACATATGAAATTATTAAATCTTTTTGACTAATTATTGTAAAGCATACAATATATCTATGAAGTATATTCAATATATAGACATAAGTAATTAGGTTATATATTATATATTAAATTATAAAAGTACTGTATTTATATTATTAGCTAATACATATATGTATATATTTATCAATATATGGATTAGTTTTAATCGAGTTAAGCTAACGAGTCGACTCGGGTATAAAAGAACAGTTTTTCACGAGGTTTAGCCAAGTCGAGTCGATTTTTGTAGGATATGTGTCATTTACTAATCGAATGGATATCTGCTTTGAAGGACAAGTTTTTTTTTTTTTTCACAAGTCAAATTCAATTGGAATTTAATCGGACGAATACCAAGCAGACTATCAACCAGATTGATTCATTTATGACCCTAGTTTGAGATAAGTTAAAATGAATTTGACACCCACATATACCCTCAAAAGTTAAAACAATGCCATGAAATGATGGGAGGATTTTGGTAAAATGGATGGTGTTTGTAGCATTACTCTTCATAAAATAGGCCTAATCTTTTTGCTGAACTTATATCCCATTTGTAATATAAATTCTAAGCTTTTAATTGAGTATTATTAAGTTTATACAGAGATTTTACATAAGAAGAATTTATGTACTAATGTGATTTATTACGTTAGATTAACTTTATAATAAAAAAACATTTGATAAATCACATTAAACTGTTTCAGTTCATAAAATTACTTTCAAACTAGGCATTTGTCACATCTATCAAGAACTTATAATGTCCATAGCAATCTGCAACCTGGAATAAATTTTCAATTTTAAAATATAATTCCTTTTGGGTACTCTCTTTCTGTCCTAAACTTATGAATCTTATTTTCTAACGATTTAAAAAATCCAACGACAGAAGTTGTCAATTTGGTCACAATGTGACCAATTGATTTATTGTTATTATTATGTTTTCATATTATTTTTTGCTTCGACGCATTGAATTCAACAAGCAGCTAATTTTCCATAATTAAAGCATGTTTTGATGGAGATTGACAAGTGGCAACTCCTCCCAATGTAGGAGCATTGGAGTTCCAAACAAAGTCTTTGGTCAATGGAGCAATTGGAATTTGATTTCAATTTGGACATTTTGTTTGTATTTGTTTTGGCAAAGACCAGACAGATTTAATGTTGTTCAAACTAAATATGTATTGTATATATTAGTAGTCTTGTTTTTCTATTTGAGTTAGTAAATATATAATTTTTTTTTAAGAGAGAATGAGGCTGACTCTATTATTAAAAATTGAAAAGTATTATAACTATAACGAGATATTATAAAAATAAACTCACAAACTGACATGACTTTATATGATACGTTAGATCTATTTTACAATAAAAACATATTTACAATCCGAATAATGCTAGTATGCCCTCTCATTTTGCCCCTTCATTTTGACCGTTCATGTATTTAATTTAATTTTTTACTTGCTGATTAAGGAAATTGCTATTAGTGTATTGATATTTTTTTATTTTTTAAAAATGTTTAAAGATATTAAAAAAATGTGAAAAGGAAAAATGAAAAAAAAGAAAAAGAAAAAAGTTCTGCCTGGATGGCACGCCCAACAGTTACTGTTGGACGGTAGCTTAACATCACTTTTTATAATATAACGTATCATATCAAACAACATCAATTTATAAATTTATTTTTATAAAATTTCTTTATGGTCAAATCAATGCCAATACTATAAGAGGGGTTAAGATTTTAATCTCATATATATATATATATATATATATATATATATATATATATTAACCAAGTACACATACACATTACAGAAGATGAATTGAAATGTTCAACACGATGCAAGTAATAATAAAGAAAGTTGTAAATTAACAATAGCAATACTCATGAGGACCGGTGTAAATTTCAAATTGCCTGCGACAAAGATTGTATGCATAGAAAAGTCAAGAAAATGACAGAGTAACTAACGTGATTAATTAATATTAATTATGAAGAGAAATCAATATATAGTTTGCTTGCCCATGTACCTGCTGTACCAATACTTTCTAATACTTTTCTCCTTCTTGACTTTACCACCCATTTTATATATATATATATATATATATATATATATATTTATATATAGAGTTTTGCTACACAACCTCCTACTATTCACTCACATTCTACACTCCACATTTTTTTAAATTTTTTAATATTTTTTTAATATTTTTTTTGAGTTTATTTTTTTTAAATTACTTGAAATTTTTTATTCACTATTCATATAAAAAATATTTGATAAAAAAAATAAAAAAAATATATAGAGTGTGGAGTGTGGGTGAATAGTAGAAGGTTGTGAAGATTTTTTTATTATATATATATATGTGTGTGTGTAAGCGAAGCAATCAAGACATGCATCAACGGTCGAGTTAGGGCAGTTTGACTCTTAAGATGATCTCAGATTATTTGAAATAATTTCGTAAATAAATATACTCTCTATTCAAACACACAATTTATTTCATTTGAAATAATCTCACCTTTTTCTTTCTTTTTTTTAATCTTAACCCAGCACTGTTTATTTATGAGTCTTTTATTATTATGCCATCACTAGTAACTACAATAACAAATCAATAATTGATGTAACCCATTATTTTTTTAATTTCCTATAAAAAAGTTGACATATCTCAATTTTTTTATATATCCAAACACATTTCAATGAGACCTATAAAATTTACTCGAATATCATCTTAACTCACTTCTATTTACAGATAAACTCAAATCATCTAAGATACTTTTAGCATCCAAACAAAGGTACTGAGATATTTTCAGGTATTTTGAAGATACCTCACTACTATTTATTATTTTTTACTTAATTTTTTACTACTGCACTATTATTCAATATTTTACCATTATTTTTTCATTACTTTTTTTTAATATTCACAAAATATCTAAAAATACCTTATTATCCAAATGCAACTTTAATCTCACACCTTCAACACTACTAAATACGAGACCCCCTCTTTCACCCTAGATGGCTAGATTCTTCAATTCCTTGGTCAAAAATCCCATATTCAATAGCTGAACCCTAGCGACAAGAATTCAAAGTTTTTCTTCAAAATTCTGAAGAATCACTATAGTCGAGCAGGATAGTATCTATTTGTGGTGAGAACAGAATAAAGATCGACAACTCTAAGGATGTCAATGAAGAAATAGTGAAATACTTTAAAAACTTGTATTTTAAGAAAGTCTCGAAGCAATTGTTTTGAGACATATTAGGTAGTCCACTATTATTTATTATTTTATCATTATCTTTAGGTGATTTGATTCAAAACTCACCTCAACTCATTTCATCTCACCATTACAGTTTTTTCAAATTCCTACACAAAATATAATAAACAATTCAACTTTTTTAAATTTCAAAATAATAATAATATTAAAAAATAATATTCTAATAATATTTTATTCTACTATTTACAAATTATCTAACTCATCTCTGAATCCAAACCATCCCTAACCTACTTTTCATTATTTTTTATTACTATTAACTACTATTTAATATTTTATCACTATTTTTTTACTGCTTTTTATTATTATTTACAAAATATCTGATATTACCTCGTTACCCAAAACGCAACCTAAATCACATAATAATTGAGTACTCCATCAACTTTAGATAAGAAATTATTCAAATTAGCCAATTGAACAATTTAAGAATATAAAAAATTTGAGTCTTGATAAAGTTACAAGACTCCCATTATTTACATCGACCCTCTCACACTTGAGTAGTATTATGCATTGTTCATGTGTGCTGGGTTCGTTTGGATCAAATGAGAGCCTCGTAATTCTAGAATTACGAATAGGATTTTTTTTATATATATTAATATATAATATGTGGTGGAGAGTAATGGAATTAAACAAGCTAAAATAGTAATAAGAATATCGAAATGTACTCAATTTGAAAATTATTAGTAAAAAATTTTATGTATAGTTACTTTTATGTACTTCTTTACACATAAATCGACGTGATTGGCTATGTCACTTCTTTTTTTAATATAAAATAACTGTTAAGTTCCGCCATATTAACAGAGTACATAAAGAATACATGTAATTGACTATATGTAGCATAATTGTTTTTATAATGTATAGACATTTAACATGTGTATTGTACCTTTAACATATTTTACTAAGAAAATTTATATTCTGATCTAATCAACTATACTTGGCAATTTTTTACATGGTTTGTGAACCTAAAAAGAAATTATTAAGTTAGGGTTGAAAGTCTCGCTTGATTAATTAAATAGGTCGAGTGAGAGTTCCTTCATATATGACCCTAATTCGATTTGATATGATCTGAACACATAACACGTGATGTTAGCACAACTTGAATTTGATATTCTGATCTAATTAATTAAGTTGATTGTTATTGTTACAATCTCAAATTTGATATAAAATTAACGAGTTAGAAAAGAAGCACCGTTAAATAATTAGAAGATTCGTATATACGGTACGGATTTAATTTGACACAACTTGAACGGTAGTAGGAATTGCAAACCATCGTTGAAATAAATCTGGTTTTTAAAAAATTTTATTTCTTTTTTCAAAAAAAGAGTGTTGATGTGCATCACACCTATCTTAATTAAAAAAAAAAAAACATTTCGTATTATTATGGCATACAAAATCAATGACAATAAAGCATTTCTCGGTTTGACGATTCTGTAGACTCGCATGAGCCTTACTTGTCGTTGATAAATTTTAACGACGACTATTTTGAAATGTAATGCCCCCTAACCCCCTTTTGAGATTTGATGGAGATCGAATGGTGGAGATATGCAACACTGGATTACATACCCTCGTACATGACAGTTAACATACAATGCATCTAATATGTATATAGCATTATGAATAAATCGTAATAGAAAATAACTCAATCAGGATAAACTAATATCTCCAAATTCATACATAACTTCAAAATACAGCAAACTTGTTCCTCATCCATCAAATAAAACACGTAACAGAAAGCTTAAATCATTGTATTGGAGTATCATACTCCTTAGTTACAAGACCCTCACATCTCGTTCTCAAATCTCATCAACATAAACGAAAAGTTAATTAAAAATATTATCAGTAGATGCGTCATTCCAACATAACCGAATTCCTCTTAGTCAATTTTCATCCAATCCAATTTCTCCTTTTTCATCTTGACTTGCTAGCTCTTGACCTCTCACAACTTATACTATTTCAGGGTGGAACTACTACGATAGGATTTTTCAAAACTTCAATAATGTATGGCACAAACATACAACAGAAATAATATAAACGTAACTAATAGTAAACATGGGCATGTATGCATGTACATGAGCTTGCATTCATAGAATTGTATTTTTCTCTCATCTAGATTCTTTTACAAAAACTTAGAGAACTTCATGGCTTCATAACATGCTTTCTTTCATAAAAAAGCTTCCATCTTTTCTTCTTCTTGCTCATGGTACCTCACGGCCCCCAATATAAACCACATGCACCTATTTTTTATCTTCACCACATGTCAGTAACACCCGCCTGGCTTTATCTCAAGAACACTCAGGTTTCAGGAAACGTCCTTCACCATGAGTATTCTAGCACACCCACTAGCAAGAAAGCTCTTACCTTTGCTTTGGGACCATTACTATCCCATTCAAAATCTTTGATTGTTCTTTATCAATTCAGGAGATTCTACTTCATATTTACTCACTCGAAAGTGGACACAAAAGTTTCATTAGGATAATCCCCCATCATAACTTGTGGTCTTGACAAAATAATTTTCAATGCATGACTTGTGCTTCCTTGCATGTATACATACTGATGACATTTAATCATGACCTGACATATATTAACTTATAGCAAAATAAAACATATACAAAGATAATGAAACATTTACACATAATCATATTTATCTTATCCAAGTGTAAATTAGAAGTTAACTTACAGATTGTTGCTGGTGTGTGTTTCATGTTCTTGTTTTTGTGTAATCATCATGTTAGCACTCAGCATTGAAAACTTTTTATTAAAAGCTAAAAATAACCTTTCTAATATCTTGAAGACTTTTTGCTGAATGAACCTTCGACTTTTTACTAATTACACAATAACTCCCATACTTTTTTTGACCATTTGTAATTTGACCTCAACTTTGCCCATCTGCATAACTTCCAATTTTTTCTTGCTAAACATAAGCTTTTATCATTGTTATTCTCATGTATTGCATGTATAACTATTAATATTGACTCAAGCATTGGCATTGGTTTCTTCAAAGTCATTTTCAAAATTTGATGAAAATAATATGTTTTCCATAAATCCAAAATCTCCCTATCCATAATCTCACATTGGTATTAGCCATTGAATTCATCAAAATGATAATATAATATTATTTTTTTAATAATAATAATAATATTATTATTTTTATATTTTGCAATTACACTAACCATATGTAGATTAATAATTTAATTTGATACTTAAAGTATTGTTTCCCAACTAATTTTTTTCTCAACCTAATTACCCATATCATACTTTTATGGCCTCATCATCCATTACTTGTTTACTATAATTATTGCGTGCCAGATTCAATGATTCTCATTCCATCACTATATGCCAAGTAATTGTTTACATATATTGGTACCTACACACAAAAAATAAAAAGACGGTTGTGGATTAAACTGGAATAAAAAACACATTTAGTTGGTGAATAGCAACACTCCAAATATGAAGGAAAAGAGTGTTTTACTGTAGCTCAAAGTTTCCAATTTATTTTTTGGCTAATCCAATACAGTTGTGTTTGGAAGAAACAAGCTATTTTTTGCATTTGGCTAAACTTTTGATTAAGCCAATACTAATACTCTTACAAGTTTAAAATAGAACCTACATCCATCATTCTCTAGTAAACTTGCCACCCAAAAATCAATGAGCAAAAAGGCACACATACTCTATTCATTTGATCACTTAAACCTAACACAAATACGTCGGACAACCATTGTTCATGCATAACACACCCACATACTCAAATCTGTCCAATCAACGTTCATGAACACTTTACCCAAATCTATAAGCCTCTTGACAATTACTTATTTCCAAATCATGACCCAACACAAATGCATACTTCCCTATCTTTCTCCACCCAAGCATTCAATTACAACACCATTTAATCTTATAAACATATCAATCCATATATAACTTAAACCAGAATACAACAAACTAACACAATCACATGACGTCAAAATCATAAATTTGTCTATACTATAAACTTTTACATATTTAACTTTACATATACACCAAACTACCATAATTACATAAACCTACAAGCTCAAATCATGGCCTTCCTTGATCCAAGAAATCTAACCAACACCACACCATCAATAGATAAGATATGTCCATACCATTTATACTCCAATACAAGCTTTATAAGCTTCATAACATCCCAAACATATAGTCATATAAATTTCATCCATACATATTACATTCAATATGCACATATGAATCTATCCATTATTTAGAAACCAACACAACCATCATATTTTTCAAACTTTACTTGTATTTCCATTTTTTAATCCCAATAGTTCAAGATGATCCATCTCAATCCAAAATCTATCAAACATTTCAATATAATTCAATTAGGTAGAATGGTCCAAGATTAAGTACAATCAAGCAATTATAAACCACTCACATGCTCAAATATCAAGTACAAGTGAAGCCAAGGATTTAACTTGAAATCTGCCTAATGCATGCAACCAACCCAAAGAACTCATACTCACTTCATCTATCATTCAAGTTCAACATAGATCCACCATACAACCGCATAGTCCTACAACCTTTATTCGTACCTAATACATTCATGATACATTAAATCTGTCTACCTTATAACCAACCAAAAATATAGTTGTATCCTACTCATTCACCACCTAAATTCAAGGTAAAATCCATTCAAAACTCTCATTCTATTTACAACTTCATCCACACAATATACTTAATACATACAATTTTCTCCAACCAATCTTCACAATAAGCCCATTGACAAAGCATGCTCATGATTTCATAATTTCAAACATTGATATTCCTCTGCTTATACACTCAAAACACCATATTATTTAATCACATAAACATAGTATTCCTTGATATAAAGAGATAAGGGTTTATACCACAAATTCAGAGGTGGTGGATGGTGGAAAAGGGAGGAGACATGCATTTTGCTTTATTTTTATCATAGAAACAGGGGATGTTGATGGGTTTATTTCATGTGATGATGATTGTTGGCTATGAAGAAGGGGTGCAACAAGCAGTGGGCAGTGTTGCTGAGGTGCTTCTTGGTAGCTGGCCAAAGCCCTTACTCTAAGTGGCAGTGAATGTCTTGCAGTGGCTTCACAGTCGTTGGATTCATTGGTGCTAGGTCTCTAGTGGCTGCAACTGGCAAATGAAGAAATGGGTGGCTTGGGCAGACAATGGCCGAGGTTGTTGCGGTGATAGACAGTGCGCAAATGGGTTGTTCTCGATTCAAGAACAGAGGGGCTCTGGCTTGGTTATTTCCATGGTGGCTCAAGGCTAGGCACGAGCTGTTGGTTGTGAATGGAGACTACGACTACTGGTGGTTGTTATTGTGGGTTTGGGTAGATGTGAGGTGGCTCACGATGACGTCTGTGAAAGCTAGTGGCTTTCAATGGTGGCTTGCGTTGCAACTGAGAGGGTGGAGGTGAGAGATCTACTTGTGCGGTGGAGAGGAAATTGATACTAGTGATCTCAATGGTTGTCTTTTAGGGAACCAAGCCAAAATCGAGTTGTTGGTCCACTGAAAAGGGCAAGAGGCCGACGACGTGACATGAGAGACTTACTCAAGACTTAAAGAGGTTTTTCTATCACCTTGAAGGGCAAGGTGTTTTGAAGAAAGGAGGAGTTTTCACAGGCCAACTACCAGATCTAGAGTTTCATCTTAGAGGTTGTCTATGTGAAGGGGGAAGTCTCAAAATAGACAGTTGGGGTTTCAGTGTACTTGAGTTAACTTCAACTAAAGCTAGTGGCATATAGGCTGGGCCGGACTGATGGTCCTCAAGTTAGATTTCAAGTCATTTAGTTATTTACTTGTTTTAATCTATAGTCATTATGTGGGCCGGTAGTTAATATCCAATCTACTTTATTTCAGTCTTTAATTTTGAATTGGCTCTAAGCCTTATGTTACGGGCTCATGGCCTTAGGTTTGTTCTTGTTAGTGTGCCTGACAGTGTATTTGCTGGAGGCAGTGTCTTGTAGTGATCATTTTGGAATGTTACAGACCTTTCGTGTCTTTCTTTTCTCCCATTGCCCCCCCCATTTTCCTTTGGAGGAGCTCCCATTGAAGGGACACTGATCTCTGTGTTTTTTTTCTCAAATATCTGATGTATTACAAAAGTGGTATCAGAGAGACACTGATCTCTGTGTTTGCAAATTTACAATCCATGGTAGAGGGTACTAGAAACTCAGTTATAAGATGGGCTTAATGCCCTAAAGAAAGCAATAGATGACCAATATAACAACTTGGAAGCAGAGATGCTTGCCCTAAAAAGGAAAACTTACTTCCATTGTCCGGCAACTTTCAAGTTTAATAGTTGTGCTGCAGAGGAGAAATCACAATTAACTCCTCGGTGTGTCAACATCAGATGTCCATACTAAGGAGAAGGAAGCCAACTCGAGGAATGGAGGAGAGGTGCAGGCAAGGATAGGGCGTTTGGACTTTAGTCTTCCATGGAGAGAATCCAGCTGGTTGGACCTACAACGTACAGCATGACTATGTTATTATTGTGATGCAAAATGGAGCCCTGGACATAAATTCTAGAAACCTAAACTTTACCTTTTAGAAGAAGTCCTTATGGAAAAGGAATGTGACATTTTTATTAAGAATCTTTCAACCAAGAAGGAGGAAGAAGTGGGGTAGTAGCTGGAAATGATAACCTTGGAAATCCTGAAATATCCTTGGATGCTTTAACAGGTTCTCAAAACCCAAAAACTATAAAGGTGATGGAAAAAATTGAGGCTCAATGGATGACCATTTTAATTGACACTGGATCTACCCACAACTTTCTGGACCTAGTAGTGTTAGAAAAAGTGAAATTGCCACTTAACCTTACTGAAAAGGTTAGAGTAAGGGTTGCAAGGGGTGAAGTGATTCCCAGTGAAGGGAAGTGCATTAGGGTCTAGATCATGATTCAGGGTACCATCTTCATAGTGGAGGTACATGTGCTGGTGTTAGCGAGGTGTGACATGGTTCTTAGAATTCAATGGCTCCAAGAGTTGGGGCCTATTTTATGGGACTTACAAAAGTTAACTATGAAGTCTTCCATTGAAGAGAAAATAGTAGAAATGCAAGAGTTGGCAGCCTCCAAGTTGATTGAGAAGGCCTCCCTTAACAAATGCAACAAGTTAGAGACAAGAGGGGTAATCCTACATATGCTAGAAGGTGAAGACAGGGGAAACTATTGAAAGGGATGGTGAAGTTCCAATAACCATACAAGATCTATTGAAACAATACCCAGAGGTGTTTGAAGAACCTAAAGGTCTTCCCCCTACTCAAACCCATGGCCATTCTATCAATCTAATAACAACAACAAACCCATTTCCATAAGACCATACAAATATCCCTATTTACAAAAGGATGAGATTGAAAGGATGGTTCAAGAATTGCTAGCCTCGGGAGTGATACAACCTATCCAAAGCCCTTACTTTTTTTCGGTGATGCTTGTTAGGAAGGCTGACAAAATGTGGAGGTTATGTGTAGATCATATGAGGTTAAATGGGATTACCATTAAGGATAAATTCTCAATACCTGTATTGGAGGAATTGATGGATGAGTTTCATAGGGCTGTCACTTTTTCTAAACTAGATTTGAGGTTCAGTTATCACCAAATTCGGGTTAAGCCCTCTGATGTACCCAAAACAGCCTTTAAGACCTATGAAGATCAATTTGAATTTTTAGTTATGCCATTTGGACTAACTAATGCCCAATCCACCTTCCGATATTTGATGAATGAAGTGTTCAAGTCCCGCTTGAGGAAGTTTATCCTCGTGTTCTATGATGATATATTGGTATGAAGTAAAACTGAGTCTAACAGCCTCTGGGTGGTGGCTAATAGACTCACCAAATACAAATATGACACCCCTCAAGCACCCTTACATAGTTAGTCTATTCCTTAAGCACGTTTTTAAATTACATAGACTTCATTTGTCTATAGTCCAAGGCTGGGACAAAACATTTATAAGAAATTTCTGGCAAGAACTCTTCAGCTTACAGGGGTCCAAATGTCATTGAAAATTGTATATTACTCCTAGATAGCAAACAGAGGTAGTGAATAAGACCATCGAGAACTACCTAAGGCGCTTCTCAGGGGACAGACCGATGCATTGGTCATCATAGATACTCCTAGCAGAGTGGTGGTACAACTCTACTTCACACATATCCACAAAAATCACGCCCTTTGATGCCTATATGGCTACCTCCCTCCCAGGTTACTTGAATATATACCTGGAGTAGCTCGTGTAGAAGTTGTTGAAGAGAGCCTCTGACCACGTGACCAAATGTCCAGCCTACTCCAACATAATTTGCATAAGGCTCAGGACAGAATGAAGAATGCTAACTTAAGAAGAAAGGACAGAGAGTTTGCTGAGGGTGAATGGGTCTACCTGAGTCTGCAGTCGTACAGGAAATCCATGGTGGCTCACTGACAAAACATCAAATTAGCCCCAAAATCTTTTGGATCATTTTAGATATTGCAATGAGTGGGAAAAGTAGCTTTCCGACTTGATCTACCCTCCTCCTCCAAGATTCACCAAACTTTTCAAATTTCTCAACTTAAGAATAAATTGGGGTCCTCCACTATACCTATGTTGGAACTACCACTAGTGGAACCCCCTCCCCACCCTCTGCCCCGCACCATGCGAGTGGCAGGGTTTCATACCCCACCCCGCCCAGTCCCCTGCTTAACCCATTGTTTAAAAAATTTTTTAGTCTAAAAAATTTTTTTAGACCCAAATTATAATATAATTTAAAATACAAATTGAAATTTATACATTTAAAAAATATATATAAACTCATTAGAGTTATATTTTGGATTGTCTTGACCTCCTGCATAATGGTTGGTTTAGGAGGCCAAGGCAATCTATTAACTTGAAGTTGAATTCAAGTAGTTTTTAACAAATTGTATATATCTATATACAATATGTTTATATAAATATTAAAAATTATAATTTTTTATATTAAAAATGGGAGGAGTGTGGAGCGGGGGGCGGGGGGCGGGGCCCCGCTGGGGTTAATCCACAACCTACCCCCATATGGGCGATGTGGGGTAGCTTGTCCGCCCATGCGGGGGTGGGGCGGATGGGGGCGGGGCCCCACTGCCTACTCTACGAGATCCTCATGCCGAAGTAAGAAGAAGTTTTGGGTCATCGTATGGTAAAGTCAGGGAACTGAGCCAAGATTGAGTTGTTGGTCTACGAGCAAGGGCAAGATGGTGACAATGTGACATGGGAGACTTACTCGAGACTTAAAAAGGTTTTCCCCCACCTTCCGGGCAAGGTTTTTCGAAGGGAGGAGAAGTCGTGACAGGCCCAACTACTAGATTTAGGGTTTCATCTCATAGATTGTTTGTGTGAACAGGGAAGTCTTGAAATAGAGACTTGGGGGTTCAGTGTACTTGAGTTAACTTCAATTGAAGCTAGTGCTGGTTGGGCCAGATTGTTGGCCCTCAAGTTGGATTTCAAGTCGTTTAGTTATTTACTTGTTTTAGTCTGTAGTCGCTACATAGGTTTAGAGTTTGTTCCTTAGGCATTTCAAGATGAGAACCGCTTGTTTGCAGAGTCAAAAGTGAAGGAGAAAATGAAGAGAGAGTGACCATGAAGCTTAGAGTGTATTGCCCAAGGCATTTTCCCACCATGTCCAACCTTTTTGACAAGAAGGTATAAGATTGAGTGGGAGTGATCTGAACCAAACAGGTGGTTGTTGTTGCAGCAAGGGCGTGGGACACTTGATGGTGGATGGAGAAAACAATGTAAAGAGTTAGTAATGATTGTTGTCACGTGGCACACTCGGATTACATCACTTGGCACCACAATAGGAATCCTATTACTCTATAAATTTTTTAAAATTAAATTAGAGTAATGGTACCAATCTTTTTTGTCTAATTATGATCCTAAGTATTTCAATTAAAATCAAGAAGTTTTGATGTATCCTTAAGGATCATATATTGACATTGATCTTGAAATGGAAATTTCAACTAGCTTAATCCTAACATACCTATGTTTCATATTAGATCAATATCCCTCAAATCGAAGAAATTCTTTTGATCTAAGTTTTCTCTTGGTATATCACAATATATGCATAATTAGTTTTACAATCTTATTTTCAAATAAATGGTAGTTATATAAAATCTAAAATTCGAATAAATAAAAGCTGATAATTTAATGAAGTGTAGTGATAAAATGTAAAAATTCTATATATAGCCACTTTTGCGTACTTTTTGTACACTATATTACTGTGATTGGCTATATGACTTTTTTTAAATAAAATAACTGTTTTGGTTAATCACATCAATAAAGTGCACAATTAGTATGCAAAAATAACTATATTTAGTAGAACTCGATAAAATAACACTATTGTAAGAACTATTCACAAAGTAGATTGTAAAATGGTTATTTTAATAAAAAAAGATAATTATTATGTATTTTGGCTTTCATTCAAACTTCAATAAAATCTAGAGTTTTTGGAAGGGGCCAAAAAATACAAACGATTGCGAGATTATGAAGGAGGACACTAGGATAAAGAAAGGATAATGCCAAAATGTTGCTGTCGTGCTAGTGAGCTTTGTCCAATTAGTGCAGGGCTACTGTTTTGGTAAAACTCTCTTAATAATTTTAGAATGATATTCTCAAGTCGTTATATAAAAGCATACCATTCATATAATTTAAATGTCAAAGTTTGTTTTATAAAATTTAAATTTTAAAATTTATCTTTAAAATTAAATTATACCAAGTAAGTCATGTGTAGTGTAAAAGCCTTAAAATAGTAAAACTCATAATTTTATCTTATTTGTAATTAAGATACAATTATCTTAAACAAAATATACTTACTCACATATAATTAAGATTTCTAATTTTTTCTAAAAAATAAATTGATTTGTGTAGGTTTAGGACCTAGATACCCTTTCAAAAAATGAGACTCACTCGAGAAAATCATTTTTTTTTTTTATGGTGGGTTTTACTTTTTCAAAAGAGGCTGTTCGATGCCGATGCTTACCAGATTTCGGCTGGTGATTTTGGAGTTCCAGTTGTTAGAGTTTGCCAAACTCCAAGTTCTGACGACCCTGACAGTCGCCAAAACTTGACCACCTCTAGCTTCCGTTCAATGGATTCTTAATAAATGTGATTAATTTGACGACCACCTTAAGAGATGGATGAAATGGTAACAGAATGGAATCTAAAAATTAATTGACGTAAGTAGTTTTTGGGGTTGAAATTTTTTATTTTAGGGTTTTAAGTTTTACACCAGATCCTGAACGCAAGTGCTCCCTTTGAATAATTTGGATAATGGGTATTGGTGGATTTTTGTGAGTTTGATGCGTAATTTATTTTTTTATACAAGCGGATGGGAGACTTAAAATCTTAGTTCTCCTATTTAGAGACTAGACTTTATGTCATTTGGTCCAAAAGACCTTGGTTGGTTTGATGCGTACTAAATCTATAACAATGACTCTTAGTATGCATGCATTTATGAGCTGAGCCAATATAAGCATCATATATTTGACCATTTTTAAGAGAACAAAAGTCTGATCAAAACGTATAGATTGAGTTTACTCTTTCCAAATTAACGCCATTGTCATTTTCACAAACACCTCCATGTCAATATTGAATTTATTGAAAGTAACAACTCTTTTATTCCTTTTTTTTGTGTGTTCTTTTGTATACTTTTACCCTCTAATTATAAGATATTTTACTTTCCAAAGTATCAATATGGCGCAACTCAAACTAGTAAAAAAGTTATGATATGTCCAATATATTAATATCTAACCATTACGATTATGTCACATGGTCTATTTTCATTCATGTTAACTATCAAAATCAGATGATGGTACCATACATTCTCTTAGAATATTACCATACTTGTGATAGAATATTGTTAAGGACGTGTTTCACCGCAGCCACCTCGTGATCACTTGCAACCAAAGATTAAATGGCTTCAGGGTTTGATGGGAAGCTTTCAATACTTAAGTCAGTAATAATATGAGAATAATAATCTCCAAGAATCCGATCCCCTTTACATAGTTGGGTTCTCCTCTTATATAGAACTTTTATATCATTCTGTTGCTTAAGAGATAATAGATATATCTATTATTCAAATTCAAACTTGGGGATAAGGGTTCCTACTTTAATGGATTGTCACAATAACTGCTCTTATCTTTTATCGCCGCTAGATGGTTATCTAGTTGGCAATGGGAAGTGGGCTGGGCCCTTCTTGGATTTAATGGGCCTCTTCGGTATTGGGACTCAAATCAGGAATAAGTGAAGGCCCAGGCCCATACTGCGAAGGCGAAAGGAATATCCTCTCCAGTTACCCTGCGAAGTCTCATTACATCTGATGTGATGGGACTTGTAATCAAGAATCTTTTTTGTTTTAGAGGCGCGTCAAGGCCCTGTTTCATCTTCGTACCTCGGGCACGTCAATCATCACCTCACGTACATTCCTATTTAATGCCCATTTGTGATTCATTTTCCCTCCTCTTTCGAACCTCTATTTCTTTTGCATTTCTTGCCCTCTTTTTGAGTTCTTGTTCTTCTTCTAAGTTCTTGCTCTCCTTTGGAGTTCTCATTCTCTTTTCTTTCTCCATGGCTTTTTCATCTTCTAAAGGTAAGGGCATGGTTTCTACTTTTGAACCATCCCACGACTCTTCTCCTCAAGTTGTTGTTGCTGTTCTAGCATCAAAATTCGTGGGTTCTCGTTGGTCTTCCACCATTACTTCCCGTGAACTAGAAAATGGTCAAAACAACTTCAATATACCTGACTTTGTAGATTTGAGGGCCCCTACTCCAAACCAGAGAGCTATCGATGCCAAAGGTATGGTCATTTCTGTTGCCCTTTATTTTGCTATGTTTACCATGGGGCTTTGACTGCCCTTCTTGCGACCAGTCCGAGATGTGTTAGACGTCCTAGAGCTCACCCCGGCTCAATTGGTGCCCAACGCCTGGAGGATTTTGATGGTTTGCTGCGTTTTATGGTGAAGGGTACTGGAACCCGTGGGCGATCAATACCTAGATTTAACAGCCCGTGAGTTTTTGTCCATTCATGGGTTTAGGCGTTTGGATGGGAATCTTTGTAGTTTTAGGGCCAATAGGGTATTAGTTGATTTGGAGTGCAAGTATTTGCATGTAAAAGATTGGACCAATAAATTTTTCTTGAATACTTGCAAGGTTTGGAAATTTCCCGCCAATGAAGCTCTTAGTCAGCAGTTTCTTATTAGGGCGTGTTGGTATCCCGTTCCTGATGGGGATGACTTTAAGGTTATTCTCTCTCCATGTGAGGAGGCCCGTGTGAGGTTGGTTGAATCCTAGTCTTAGGCTCATCCCAAATTATGTTTTTTGGATGTGCTTTTAACCCCCAGAAATATTAAAAAGTTCCTAATGGTTCCCAGTCGGACCTATATATTAGGATGTGAGTTTTTGGGTCCCCCCTCCCCCTGGCGGCGGGGGACTTGAGGAAAAAGAAATGCCTTGGTGCAGATGGATCAAAAAAGAGAAAACTCAAAAGGGCTCGTGTCTCACCTCGTTCTGACAAGTCCATCTCTTTGAAGCGTGACTCCTTGCTCCCCCTTGCGCTGAGTAGAGGCAGTAAGTTGGCTCCTCTTTGGGAGCAACCGAGCAAATCGACACTGAAGGCGAGTGGAGGTGATATTAAATTGGTCCCCCTCGGTCTAAACCGAGTGGAAAGACTTCCCGAGCATGTGGGAGCATAGAGGTGGCACCTCTAGAGAGAGTGAGCAAACTATCTACTTTGTGGTGCCATCAACTCTTTCTATGGATGAGGTGATGTCTCTGGCTGGTGAGGATCTTAAGGCCATTATCACAGCAAAAGCTGCTACTACGGTCGCTATTCAGCCATTAAACACCTCGAAAAATGTTCCTATAGAGAAAGGTGATGATAATCCTTCAACAGAGGATGATATGATCCTTTTGAATCTTGACTTGCTAGTGCCTCCACCTACTCAAACAGACTCCCAATCTTTCAAAGCCCCTATGCCTGTATTGCCTTTGTCTTCGCCTTCTGCTGCTCAATCTCTTGATGTTCCTGTGGAACTTCCTAGGGTGGAAAATATTGAGGGGGAAAATGTTGAGATGGGCACTAGGGAAAATGTCGAGGAGGACTATGTTGAAGAAAAAGCAGCAGGTTTTGGCTCGCCACTTGCTTTGATGACATCTAGTGGGGCTACTCTTGATTTACCTTTTGTTATCCCAGCCCTTTCCCTCGTCAGTGGGAGCAAGGTTTCAATCCCTTCTCCTCCCTTCAGTGTTTCTCCTAGGGGGAGGGTGAGCCGCCCTTGATTGTTCTTGAGGGAGATTTTCAAGTTACTTAGGGACCATTACATCGAATGAGGCTGAGGTGTGTTCGGGCCCATACGTTGAGGCATCTGCTAGTCTCTCGCTTGGACAGGCCGATAGAGCTTCTCCTCGAGGGCTTTTTGCTGCTACTCCCGTTCATGCCTCTAACTTAAGTGGACCTTCTAGCCCCCATTTTTTGGGTCCCTCGCCTTCTTCACATGCTCGTCGTGAATAGGCTTTCAACATCGCCATTCAACATCTTCAGAGTATTTTGGCACCGGCAATCTGCTTCCCCTTTTCTGTATGTTTTCCTTTTCATTACTATGATTATTTTTGTTACTAACATTCAACACGTCCTGTCTCTTGCCTTCCTTTTTTTTTGGGGGGGGGGGGTGGGGGTCGACCAACTTGCTGCTGACTTGGTGGAAGAAAGTTTACGTTTGGAGGAGGAAGATCAGATGGCTCACGAGTTGGCCCTATTGGAAGCTCATTCCCACTCTGCTGACAACGAATTGGTTGCTTTCCGTGTCCAGGTTGAGTCGCTTCGAGGAGAGTCGCTTCATCAAGCAGAAGTGGCCGTTCGGGAGAGGGACGACTTGGCCGCCCAAGTGGAAGCCTTCAACAAAGAGAGGGATGAGTTGGTTGTTCGAGTGGCGAGTGCTTTGAAGGAGCGAGATGATTTAACTGCGAGCCATGACCGAATAAGGGCAGAGCTTGAAGAGGCGATGGTGGCCAATTATGACTATGCCTCTTGCATTGCTTCCCTAGAGGATTAGCATCGATGACTACTTATAAACTTAGGTGTGCCGGAAGGCGTGACAGCATAGGCTGAAAATGCTATGACCAAGGTGAAGAAAAAACTCAAAAATGGTAATCACGAGTATCTTCAACTTAGTTTGGGTGTCGATTCTGCCAAAAAGAAAATCTCTATTTTTGAGAAACAAGTATCCTAGCTGACTCTCGCCTTGGAAGAATTGCAATAAGACCTCAACCGGGTTCTTCCTCAACTGGCCGCCGCTCCCAAAGTTCGGGTGCAAGCCTGGAGCATTGGTTTCAAACTTGGTGTGAAGCAATTGCAAGAGCTTCTTCTTGCCAACCCAGAGACGAACCTACAAACATTGGACTGGAAGTCTATTCGTGCAAATGAGGTTGCTTTGCACTTATGTGACTCCTTAGACCGGGTTGAAATGCCAAACGCTTTTCCTCGCCCCAGATAAGACTTGTCTATTTTGAAATTTTTGTACCCTGCGAGGGATTTGTTTAACATTTGTAAAGCTTTGTATGCGATGAGACTTCCTGCTATTATTAATGATACTTTGTGATCATCCTTATTGATGCCTTGTTTAAAGGTGTTACCCGCCCCCTACTGGGCGAGGCCACCCCTTCCCCTTCCCCGCTCCACATGGGGTGGGGGGTGGGGTTTTCACCCTCATCCCCCGCCCTCGGAATGCAAGGGCGGGGTGTGGGATACTGGGCAAATTCTCAATCCGCTTCGCCTCCGTCTACTTAAAAAAAAAACACTACATTTTATTTGGTCTAAAAATAAATTTTTAGACCCAAATTATAATTTAAATTTTATAAATATGACTATAATTTAAAAACTATGTAATTTTTAAATTTGCTAGTATATATTTTGTGTAAATTGTAGTGTATTAGTTTTTAAACTATGTATTTTTTAAATTTGTCAGTGCATATTTTGTGAACAAGTCTAATAAATTGTAATGTATATTTATATATATACAATTTGTAAAATATAAATATATATTTATGTTTATAAATAATACATATATATATATATATAAATGTAAGCGAGGGTGGGGTGGGGTTGGGCTCTCCCCGCCACCCGCCTTCGCATGGGCAGAGCGAGGTTGCCCGCCCCGCCATGCGGGGGTGGGGTGGACGGGGAAGGGACATCGGGGTGCGGGGCCCCGTTGCCCACCCCTAGCCTTGTTTCCTTTTGCAATAATAAGTACTATTTGTTGTTTCTTGGTAATCTGTGTATAGATATAGGCATGATTTTGCTCAAATTTAAGTACTAGGCGAAGTTTGTTCATACCTTAAGTGTTAGGCTAGCGGGTGAGTTCCTGGACCACGTTGCCTTTTTGGACAAAAAGGTGTTAACTTGTGGGAGATTTCTCGACCATGTCACTTTTTGGTGAGAAAGTGTTAACAGGAAATCCCTTGACCATTTAACCTTTAAGTTATTAGGCTAGTGGGAGATCCCTCAAGCACGTTACCTTTTTGGTCAAAAAGTGTTAATGGGAGAACTCTCGACCATTTTAACCTTTAAGTTATTAGGCCAGTGGGAGATCCTTTGACCATGTCACCTTTTGGCGAGAAGGTGTTAACAGGAGATCTCTCGACTATTTTAACTTTTAATTTTTAGGCTAGTGGGATATCCCTCAACCACATTGCCTTTTTGGCGAGAAGGTGTTAACAAAAGATCACTCGACCATTTTAACCTTGAATTTTTAAGCTAGTGGGAGATCTTTCGACTACGTAGCCTTTTGGCGAGGAGGTGTTAATGGGAGATCCCTTGACCGTTTTAACTTTTAAGTTATACGCTAGTAGGAGATCCCTTGACCTCGTCACCTTTTTGGCGAGAATGTGTTAACGAGAGATCCCTCGACCATTTTAACCTTTAAGTTATTAGGCTAGTGGAAGATCCCTCGACCACGTCACATTTTGGCGAGAAAGTGTTAACTGGAGATCCCTCAACCGTTTTAACCTTTAATTTTTAGGCTAGTGGGAGATCCCACGACCACATTGCATTTTGGTGAGAATGTGTTAACGGGAGATCCCTCGACCGTTTTAACCTTTATTTTATTAGGATAGTGGGAGATCCCTCGACCACATTGCCTTTTTAGCAAGAATGTGATAACGGGAGATCTCTCGACTGTTTTAACCTTTAAGTTATTAGGTTAATGGGAGATCCCTCAACCATGTCACCTTTGGATTTTTTATTTTTTTTTTAGTTTGTAAAAAGAACCAAAGAAAAGGTGTAAAAAGCATGTGAGCATTTATTATTGAAAAATGATATCAATAAACAAATCGGCAAATGAAAGAAAAACTACATATCTTTCCCTTAAACGTAGTACTTTCTTAGATGCTACGCATTCCATGGGTGAGGTAGTTGATGCCATGTGGCATCCTTGAGGTGGTAGACTCTCAGTCTGTGGCTTGCCACTACACTATAAGAGCCTTCCTATTGAGGGCCTAATTTCCCTTCTTCTCCCGTGGTGACACCGGTCCTCTTCAGTACTAAGATGCCTATTTTGAAAGATCTGGGCCTCACTTGCTTGTGGAAGTATTGCTCTACCTTCTTCTTTGAAGCTACAACTCTAACTTCTACATCCGCCCTTATCTCTTCCAGTAGGTCTACTGACTTCCTCCTATAACTTGGTAATCTACCTTCCCCCGGTGCCATCGCCTCGCTTCTATATGCTAGGGCGAAAGGTTTTGTCCCATTGAGGTTTTTGGTGTTGTTCTGTAGGCCCACAAAATTTCCAGGAGCTCGTCAGCCAATAGCCCCTTTCTGTCGCCTATCTTCTCTTTCAATATGCCCATGATGGTTTTATTAGTGGCTTCAACTTGTCCATTTGCTTGGGGGTGGCCTGGGGAAGAATACTTGACTTTGATTCCTAGCTCTGTGCACCATTAGCGATAGTGTTTGGAATCGAATTGTTTTCCATTATCAGAAATGATGCACTGAGGTATTCCAAATCTATATACCACTACCTTCCATAGGAACCTTGTCACACTTTGGGCTATTATTGTTGCCAATTCCTTAGCCTCTGCCCACTTCGTAAAATAATCGACGACCACAATGATGAACTTGGTTCCTCATTTGCTAGGGGCATAGGGCCTGCTAAGTTTACTCCCCGTTGGGCGAATGACCATGCTGAAGTTATTGATCCTAACTCTTTGGGAGGTGCGTTGGGAATTGGTGCATTAATTTGGCACTAGACACACTTTTGGCGAACTCCCTCGCATCTTTGAGCGTGTTTGGCCAATAATATCTTGTCCTTACAATTTTTGGGGCAAGTGATTGTCCTCTCGAATGACTCCCGCATATCCCCTCGTGTATTTCCTTCATTACGTATTCTGTTTCTTCCTTGGTTACACATCTTAACAATGAGTTTGAAAAACCCCGCCTATAAAGTATCCTGACTATCATGGTAAACCGAGTCGCCCTACTCTTTAGCTTCCTCGCCTCTTCTCAGGATGGGGGTAGGTCGCCCGTCTCCAAATACTTCCTTATATCATTAGCCCATCTTGGCATATTTTCTTTGATCTGAAAATTCTCCTTTCTTACAACTAGATTGGTTATCATTCATAGATCAACTTTCAACGGCACCACTTCCTGCCTTGCTAAGGCTGCTCGTGCTAATCGATCAGCTCTGAAATTTTCTTCCCGAGGTATTTTCTTGATTTGAAAATATTTGAGGCACTTGCATTATTCCTAGACCTGTTGGAGATATTTGATGAGTTTGACTCCTCTCACCAGGTATTCCCTAGTGATTTACCTGACTACTACTTATGAGTCTGCTTTCATCTCAATCTCCTCCCCCTTAACATTTTCGTTGTTGCTAAACCGGTAAGCACTGCTTCGTATTCAGCCTCATTGTTTGTTACGTTGAAGTCTAATCGTACTGCATGGTACGACTCTTCTCCTTCATTCATTGCCACGTATACACCAACTCCTCCTCCTACTCAGCAGGATGACTCGTCCACATACACTTGCCATGGATTCTTCTTAGGTGACTTTTGAGTTTCTTCCCAGAAATTTGAAAATTCGATACGAAATCTGCCAAGATCTGCCCTTTCCCAGCATTCTATGGTATGTAAATGATGTCGTACTCATTTAATTCAATTGAACATTTAACCAGCCGCCCAAAGGTGTCTGGTTTTTGTAACACCTTTTGTAATGGTGATGAGGTAATCACCTTTATCGGATGTGCTTGAAAATATAGTCGTAGTCGCCTTGCTACTATTACTAAGGCGAAGGCAACTAACTCTACTTTTGGGTACTTGGTCTTAGCTCCTCTCAGGATTCTGCTTATGTAATATACCGGCTTTTGCTCTCTCCTTTCTTCCCGAACCAAGGTTGCCGACACAGCATCTAGTGTCACTGCCACATATAATGACAACGGCTCCCCTTGTTTGGTGTGGCTAAGTAATGGTGGTTTGGTCAAATATTCCTTCAGCTGAGTGAAAGCTTCCTTGCACTTGACATCCCAATCTTATGCACCTGAAAGAATGGAAGACACTTATCTGTCGATCAGGATACAAACTTGTTAAGAGCTGCTATCTTTTTTACTAGCTTATGTACTTCGTTCAGATTTATGGGCGACTTCATTTCAATTATTGCTCTTAGTTTCTTAGGATTTGCTTTGATCTCCCTTTCTGACACCATGAAAAGAGGAATTTTCATGATTGTACTCCCAATGCGCATTTCGTTGTATTGAGCTTCATTCGATATTGCAGTAAAACTTGGAAAACCTCCGTAAGGTCCTCCACATGCTGAGTAAACTCCATAATTTTTACAAGTAGATTATCAACGTATGCTTCCATGTTTCTCCTAATCTAGTATTTAAACATTTTGTTTACCAACCTTTGGTAGGTCACCCCAGCATTCTTCAAGCTGAAGGGCATCACTTTATAGCAGTATAATCCTTGATCAGTTATGAAAGTTGTCTTTTCTTGATCAGCTTCATTCATCTTGATTTGATTGTATCCCGAGTAGGCATCCATGAAACTTAGCATCCTATGACCTGTTGTTGTGCCTACGGGCTTCGTTTGGTTACCAAACCAAACTCAACTCATTTCACTCATCATTACAACTTTTTCAAATTTCAACACAAAATATAATAAACAATTCAATTTTTTCAAATCCCAAAATAATAATAATATTAAAAAATAATATTCTAACAATATTTTATCATCTAAACTTAACTCAACTCAACTCACTTCAACATCCAAACGCACCCTAGTCTATTCGTGGTAATGGAAACTGTCTTTCAGGCAACCTTTGTTTAATTCAATGAAATCCACGCACATACGCCACTTCTCGTTAGACTTCTTTACCAGTACTATGTTGGATAACCACTCTGGATATTGTGCTTCTCTAATGAATTCCGCTGCCAATAACCGATCCACTTCTTTGGCGATTGCCTTATATTTCTCGGTACTGAAATGTCTTTTCTTTTGCTTAATTGGGCATGCCTTTCGGTCTATGCTCAATTTGTGTTCTATGATCTCCTCGCCTATCCCTAGCATATCCTTATGACTCCATGCGAACACATCTTTATGGTCAAGAAGGAATTCTTTCTTCCCCTGATAGTTTAGTCCCTATTTTTATGTAGCTCTTAGGATGACCCGTTTTGAGGGTGACCAATTCTAGGGGCTCATCTGCCTCCCTTTGCCTCAGAGTACTTTCATCTCTATTTTCCAGCTCCGTCATCATTATTTAATTTGCTGGCAGGAGAATGGCTTCCTCCTCAGTGCCCACCTTGCTAACTTCCCCTTGCCCTGTTCTGAGCTCCTACACATAACATTCTCTGGCCAGGACCTGTTTGCCACGTACCTCGTCTATTCCAGCCCTTGTCGGGAACTTTATTTTTAGATAATAGGATGAAGTAATAGCCTTCAAAGCATTCAATGTGGGTCGCCCAATAATTGCATTATATGCTGACCGAGTTCTTACCACTAAAAACTTAGTTAATGTTGTGGTGATATAGGGATCTGTGCCTATGGATATTGGCAACGTAATGGACCCCATTAGCTATACCGCATCTCTAGCAAGATGGGGATCTCCATCAATCCCCATCTTGCTGAAAGCATCCCAGAATAAGATGTCTGCCGAACTTTCATTGTCAATTAATATCCTCATTGTGGTAAAGTTTGCTACCACCTTTGTCATCACCAAGGAGATCCCCATCTTGCTGAAAGCATCCCAGAATAAGATGTCTGCCGAACTTTCATTGTCAATTAATATCCTCATTGTGGTAAAGTCTGCTACCACCGTTGTCATCACCAAGGCATCATCATGTGGATACACGACCCCTCAGTAATCCTCGTCTCCAAAGGATATTGTAGGGGATATATGCACTCGAGGTTGCTTGACGGGTCTCTCCACATTAAAAACTTTTTCATATCTCACCCACCTAGCATATGCCTTCCTTTTTGAAGAAGTTGGGCCACCTCCTGCATATCCACTGGCGATTGTATGTATTTCGCCCAGAGGTGGGTTTCTATGGGCTTCATCTGCTCTCGATTTTCGGTCACGAGGTTCATGTGACCTTCTCCCTCTTCTCAGTGATTCTCGTCACCTAGGGCTTTCACTCCTCCTTTTCCTATACTCGAGCTTCCGATCGTTTGTGCGTCGTGGGGGGGGGGGTAATGTTCTAGGTGATCAAGCATTCCAACTCGCCACTACCCCTCATTTCTTCTAACTTTCATTTTAGGTTGTAGCAATCCTCAGTTCTGTGCCCTTTTGTTTTGTGGTAGGTGCAGTACTTCTTGGTCTATTGCTCATTGGTTAGCTCTTCCTCCTTTGTTTTGTCCCGATTTTTCGTATTGGAGTAGTGCACGTAACTGTCATTGTGTCTTTTTACGTTACTATCCCGCCTTAACTCCTGTTGGTCTTTCTTCGCCTTTTGACCCCCATCTTGGTCTTTCCTCTGTTCCCCTTTTAGTTCTCGTTCATACCTTCTTTTCGGTTGGGTGGTTAATGCGATAAGGGTGTCTTCAGCGTTGACAAAGTCGTCGGCCCTGTCCATGAACTCTCATAAAGTGGAAGGGGTTTTCCTGGCCAGTTCGACCATAAAGGGGCTTCTTGGCCAAATACCTCCCAGTAATGCTGCTAACATGATTTTCTTGTCTTGATCGTCAGCTATCATCTTTTCTTTATTGAAGCAAGTTAAATACGCTTTCAAACTTTCATCCTCCTTTTGCTTAACTGTTAGGAAGTATGTGGTTGGTCTCCTACGCCTTCTACTCGCCATGAACTGGGTCAAGAACTGCCAGCCCAATTTTTCAAAACTTTCTATGGAATTTGGTTGTAGTGCACCGAACCATCCTCTCGCCGATCCCTTAGAGTCAAAGGGAAAGCTCTACACGCGATTTCTCTTGGGAAACCATGCAACATCATATAGGCTTTGAAAGTCTCCAGATGCTCCATAGGATCTTTCAAGCCGTCATATAGGTCTATGGACTGGACTTTAAACTTTGGTGGCAGAGGCATTGTCATAATTTTCGCAGAAAATGGTAGATTTGTGCTGGACAGTATCTGATCAACCATGGAGGATGTTCCTATCTTTTTGGCCATTTTTTCATATTTATCCATCAAGCTACGTATGTCGTGGTGCAGTTTTTTCTCCTCCTCTTTCTCCTGATGGCCTTTGCCAATGCCCGCACTATTTGCCTCTAACTCTACACTATCAGTCTGACTGGTTGTCGTGTCTTCTTCTAAAGGCTCGTTTCGTGACTAGAGAGTCTCATTCTCCTTATACAGTGAGTCCACCTCTGTGGAAAGTTTCTTTATTATCTCCTCTATTTCCGCAAGTTTTTCTTCCATGTTTTGTAAAGTTTCTCCTCGATCTCTAGTTGCCCGAGATTGAGTGGTGATGGACATGTGAAAAGCACGCTAAGTGTGAGACAAAGAGTATCCCACAGACGACGCCAACTGTTAAGGACGTATTTCATCGCCGCCACCTTGTGATCACCTGCAACCAAATATTAGATGGCTTCGGGGTTCAATAGGAAGCCTCCGATGCTTAAATCAGTAATAATATGAGAATAATAATCTCCAAGAATTCGATCCCCTTTACGTACTTGGGTTCTCCTTTTATATAGAATTTCTGAACCATTCTATTATTTAAGTGATAATAGATATATCTATTATTTACATTCAAACTCGGGGATAAGGGTTCTTGCTTTAATGAATTGTCACAATAATTGCTCTTATCCTTTATCGCCGCTAGATAATTATCTAGTCTGCAATGGGAAGTGGGCTGAAGCCCTTCTTGGATTTAATGGGCCTATTCGGTATTGGGACTCAAATCAGGAATAAGTGAAGGTCCAGACCCATACTGCCAAGCAAGAGGAATGTCCTCTCCAAATATATTGATAATATTCTAGCATTTGTATGATAATATGACTTATTTTATACTATCTTTAGTTTATTGTGTAAATCAATTAACATCAATCAGTATATTTAATTTATTGTAATTTCCTTCTTTTTCATGCACAAACTAAAGAGAGCATTTGAAAACAACATCCGCAAGGGTTACTCAATCACAAACTTGTAACCACCTTTTCCTCTTTCTCGCAGTGTAAAGAAAAAGTGTTTAGGTTTATAAATAAGTTTTACAAATTGGTGTGGTTAGATATCATACATTAAATCTCTTTTACACTAAAAAGAGTTTTGTAATTTGCGGTATTACAACAGAGTAATTCTAGATACAGTTCTAGAATATACAATTCTCACAAATTCATTTTGAAAAAAAATAGATCTACCATTAAAAAATAATTTTTCATATAAATATCATATTTATCCATTTTTTTAAAAAGAAATGTGCGAAACTTGCACTATAAAATTATAAATATCATTTCTCATCATAACAAACTATATAATTTATAGTTTTACTTTTACGAGATTTCTTTATAAACCAAATATTTCTCGTAAGTAAATGTTGATGTAGAAATCAAGCTGGATGACTCCTTAGCAACAGCAATATGCCAAGACCATGAATAAGTCATGCATTGATAACAATATCAACGACACGAGCATTAGTATTGCTTTTGCAATTCCTTTGTTTGGAAGGTTTCCAAAACGTCCAAGTCAGCAACTCACATAACACATCGTTTAGTGCGATGGTGCTCTTATGTCGACATGATTGCCGCTGTCCCCTGTCATTTATTTCTCTTTATTATATGGTTTGCATGAAAAATAAAAGGACCAATGCTTCAATTTTGCTGTTTATGGTGTAAAATCAAACCTCAATATAGTTTGAGGGTACAAAATCAAAGTATATATAATGTCATCATGACATGTGAGTCAACGTCCATCCCATTTTCCTTAAATTGTTCCAAATTTTCTACAATTTTAAATCGAGTTCTTCTATTCAGCAACTCTACACTACATACCTATTGAGAGAAAAAAATAAAAAATAAAAATAAATGTATGGTGTAGGAATGCTAAATAGAATTTTTCTTTTAAATCACCCATAACAATTTCTCAAGTTCCTACAATACATGGTGTGAGTTAATTAATGGTTTAGGATGTTAAATATTTTAACATGAACATTAATAATTAGATTTTTAATTTTTTATAATCCACAATAATAAAATAAAAATAGATAAAAGACGTACATTTTTCCATCACAGTGTGTCAGTGTGATGAAGAATCTGATTTGACTATGAGAGAAGATCACTCTAGCACGAGTCTCCTCACGTGAAGATATGCACAATGATATTGTAGATGAGAACTTTAATCCCTCTGCACCTTTTATAGACTTCTGACCATCAAGAAATTTATAAACTTTGTGTTTTATTGTGATTAGATATAGAGTTAATTTTATCTCATTGGAGTTAATCTTATCCCATTGTGACTCATCAATTAAGTGATAAATATTGAGTTATTTTAAAACCCTCAAGATATGAATATGTGAGACATAGAGTTTAAATAAAACTTTTAGATATGATATATGGTTAAAACTCTTGATAATTTGAAAATACAAAGTGTATTTTTTTCTTAAAAAATAATAAAATTTATCATTTAAAATCGTGATTTGCCTCGATTTAGTCAAAATTAATCATAACCTTAAATAATTAAGAATGCGATATATAGCAATATAATTTCGAACATATATTAAAAATTATTTACATAAATAAGTGAACCAGTCAGAAACTAACAAGTGTGTATTCTCTACCTTTACATGAATCTTCCATGACAGAAAATTAAATAGAAAAAAAAAATGTAAAAGAAAAAATCAAAATAATAACTGGAAGCACTTAGATAATCAAAACACAAAGAAAAAAAAAAACTAAGAAAATTAAGAAAGAAAAAGTGCAAAACAAAAGAAAAAATTTATTAAAAATAATTAACGTCACCGAACGGTGACCCCACTGAAAGTAATGGATTTCCAATTTTCTTGTTAGCCAAACAGACCACTTTGCCTATTTGCCACATTTACCCTTGTAAGAAAGCCAAATGACCTATTTTTTTCTTGTCTCGCCGATCGCGTACTTTCTCTCCCCCTCCCTCTGTTCTCCGAGTCCTAGCAGGAATTGACGACCCTAAACCTCGCACTCAGATTAAAGACTCAGAGGGAGTCCAAAATTCCCGACCCTAAACAATGTTGTTTGGCTAGAAAGTAAAGGAAAGAGAAGAAGAAAATGAGGTCATCTTCAGATGGAATTAACGTCGCCGCCAGCGCTCAGAAACTTGATGTCGATAATCGGATTTCTCTCCGGTACTACTACCGGATCGCTGATAATGTTCTCAAACAGGTGCACTGCTTCCTCCTTAAAATTTATTGGTGATTGTGAAATTTCCACTTCTGGGTTTTTCTATTAAAATATTTCTTAATTTTGAATTTGGTTGGTCATTCATACGAGGTTTCCATATTGATGCTATGTTATTTTTTTCCTTTTCTTTGATCTCGGATTTAATTTTTTAGAAGTGTGAAGGTAGCTGAAAGATCATGTAGTATGAGAAGGGTTGTTTAAAGTTGTGATTGAAATAGTATTGGTTGCTTGTAGTTTAGTGAGCTACAGAAGAACTGTTAGATAAATATTTATGGAATTTTTGGTGGTGCTAATGCACATACCAGAAGAGAGGTAAATTTGCAATGCTTTGTTATTGTGCATGTTGATGCCAATGCATCCAATCTTGGACCTTTGTGGACAGTATTGTTTTGAGTCCTTCTTTATGTTCTATGAAGTTTAGGGACGATGCCTATTTAGTGGATGGTTGTATTCAACACTTCGAATTTCTTCATTAGGTGACACTGGAGTTTTTGAGGTCACATTGTTGAAAATTATATGCCTCCACTTATCAAAAAAAAAATTATATGCCTCCCATTCGTGAACATAGGGAGCTAAAATGATAGTTTTCGAATTTCTGTAGACATGCTCCTGTTGTGACTAATGTGGAGTATTTGGACTGAACAGACGCCCACAATTTTGAAGGCCGCGACAGAATGCTATCGTAGTTAGAAATCTCATTCCTTTGTACGAGTGGTCAATCGCTTGCAATAATTCTTGTAGATTTACGAATCCTTGTTCCCATTCCCTGCTTAACTGGGAGTTCTCCTATATATTCCCAGTGTATTCAGGTTGTGCTTTAGTGTTGTTTAGTAAAATTCGATCACTTTACTTAAAAAGGAGTTTGGCCAATCAAGTATCTGAAATGGCAGTGAAAAGTGTTGGACTTTGGAGGGTCTAGCTTGCTCTTTAAGATTTATTGAAGGAAGATTTTCTTCTTACTTATAAAAAAAAAAGAAGAAAAAACAAAGGATTGATTGAAGGAAGATCTTGTATGCTCCTTGGGTACTTGAGTTGTGCGTTTGGCACATATCAATAAGGATTTGTTACTTATAAAAAAAGACTTATTGAAGTAATACAGGTGTGGAATAACATGTTGCAAGCGAAGGAAATATGTGAACTTTGTTTTTAAGTATTTTCACCATCTTTGCTCCTTTATATGGGTGTGTTTATTTTAATTGAAATATCTTGATTTATTACCCTCTAGGCACTCAGATTGATCCCTAAACCCTTGCCACCTTCCATATATGCCTCCATCACTGGGTCAGATGCCTTGTTTAACAGTTTTTCTGCTTATGTTTTCCAAGTTAGCTTAATCAAAACCTGAAGCCAGCCCAAAGCATCCCAATGCATCCACTTTCTTGGCTCTTCAGTGGGGACTTTCTTTTGTTTAGGTTGTAAATTTGGAACCCAACTTATGGTTATTGGTAATTTAGTTTTGTTCTCTGCTTGTGTCTGATTCATTTACACTACATGTATGTATTGGTGTCTTCAACAAGAACACTTGTTTTATACATCACTATGAGAAATTTATTTAGAAGCTTTTGGCATGAAGTGTAGTTGTTTTCTAGAGTAATGAGATTTTTTTCGCGGATATAAAACCTGTTTAGAAATGGGGGTCAACCTCTTTCATGACCCATGGCCCCGGTGTCCCTTGGTTAGCATTCTCAGAAGATTTTCAAACTGAATTTGACACTCATAAATGGGTCTTACCATGTGTTGTAGATTATGGACTAATAATCTTTTTTCTAGCGGTAAACAAAATTTTAGTGATCATAAGAATGGACTAATAATCTTAATGGTAATCTTGAAACCATTACTGTTTTGGCCTCCTTAAATTAGAAGAGAACCAACAAAGTCTTTTATTGGAAGTATTTGGGAAGTTTCCTGATTCAAGTTACTTACTCTTGAAATTGGTAGGCTTTTTATTACGGGTCTACTTACCGAATTCTTGCTTGGGTTTAGTGTGAGTCTTGTATTTTTATTGTCAGAAAGTTTTTTTTCCTTCCCTAGTAAGAGTTTTTAATTTCCTATTTTGAGTCGGGACTATTCTTTTGATCAGTCCTATAGACTTTCTGAGGAACTTTACAGGTGTATGGTTCCATTAATCCTAAACATGTGTGCAAATTCAACAATTGGATGCTTCCACATTATCCCATCACTTATCAGAATTCTAAACTCTTGTCATTTTGATTGGGAAGAGAGTAATAAAAAATACTATTGACCTCCCATATTGGTATCAATAAATTGAGATTTTGTTCAATCCAATAGTTATGTTTGAAGCGAAAAAAGGCATTGGAGGTCTAAGCGCTATTCTTTGCTCCTGAAAACAATGCATTGCGAGTATTGATAACTTAAAAAAACTTTACCAAAGAGCATCGAATTATGTGCGGATTATAACTAGGAGTGCCGTTCAATGGCAAGTGGGTAACTCGCCAATATATGATGCAGCTCAGAGAATTGGGGTCCATCTGACAAATGTGAAAGAGGTGGATGATGATAAAAGCTGCAGAAAGCAGAGAACCTGCTGGCTAGGAGAGGACTTATCATCAATTAGCTTCAATGACCTAAACGATTTATTGTGCTTATTATTGTTCATGGGTTCTTTTCATATTCCCAGAACATTATCCTTAAACATAGTCTTTCCTTGTTAAACTTCAAAATTTTCCTTTTCTTTTTGCACACATTTTAAATTCTTGAACCTACATGCTTAAGCTTTTTCTTTTCCATTTATTTTTCTTCCAACGAGTAATTATAACTGACATGCCGGAAGGATTGACCCTTACCCTTACCCATGCCATTTCTTTTTACCTATTACCACTAGAGTCCCTGTTTTGAACATTCTTGAAGTTTGTATTTAACTGCTGACAGTAACATCCTACTTTCTTTTTTTTGTTTCCATTATATAAATAACTTGAAAACATACTCAATCTAACCCTTTCCTGTTCATAACATCTACATCCAAAGCCTTAGGCCACATATACTCATGATTTTTAGGGTGACACATCACTTTGTAATATAGAATAAGGGAAAAATCCTACTTCTCAGAAAGAGAAAAAGAACAAGGGAAAATTTTCCTCTCTTTTCTAACGACCCAGGGGGAAGTGCTAGCCACATCTGTGCTATTATCCCCGAAAGACTAGTCAATTTGAAGCTTCTTTAGGGGTGTTTTGGATTCAGAGATGAGTTGAGAGGGTTTATGAATAGTAGAATAAAATATTGTTAGAATATTATTTTTTAATATTATTATTGTTTTGAAATTTGAAAAAGTTGAATTGTTTATTATATTTTGTGTGGAAATTTGAGAAAGTTGTAATGATGAGTTGAGATGAGTTGATGTGGGTTTTGAATTCAAACGAGGCAGAATCGTTTATAGATCTCAATTTTACCCAATAAGTGGCCAGTGCGGAAATTAGCACTCATGATTACTTTTTTAACCTACTTAATCTGTTATTCATATTCTGGGACTTGGGTGTTTTTTTATTGGTATTTTTAATGTGGGACTTGGGTGTTACAACTTTGCTCCAAACATTAAAAAAGGATGGGGTCTGTTATTTTTGTTTCTTCACACTAATGCCTCTTCTGTGACAATACCTTGAACAAACCTAACAAAATAAGGAACGTAAAAGGAAAGATCTTTGATTGAATGGAACACTCTTGTTTCTTGGCTCACATTTGGGCTCTTGCAGGATGGCACTGTTGGATTATTGTCACTGCAGGGCATCTCAATGTTTTCATTCATTCATTTGGTTTACATTGACATTGCTCTTACTTTATTCTTGCTTTTGAAGGTGCTATGCATAATGATTCATTTGCTCTTACTTTATTCTTGCTCTTACTTTATTAACCGAGATGGCTGATTGGCGACCTAAACTTGATGGATTGGTTTTCGATTCATTGGATCCTATTTCTGCAAGCTGGTTGGAGAGACCATTTGAGGAAAAGGAGGTGTATCAGGTGGTTTGTGGAATGGTAAAAGATAAAGCCCTTGGCCCGGATGGTTTTTCTATGGGTTTTTTTCAAGAATGTTGGGATGTTGTGAAAGCTGATGTGATGCTGGTTTTTCAAGAATTTTTCACTTATCAGAAGTTTGAGAAGTCCCTTAATGCCGCATCCATTGCTCTTATTCCTAAAATAGTCGGGGCCTCTGTGTTGAAGGATTTTTGCCCTATTAGCTTGGTGGGTGGTGTTTATAAGATAATCTCGAAGGTACTTGCCAATCGGTTGAGTATGGTGATGGAAATAATTATTTCTAAGTCCCAAAATGCTTTGGTTTGGGGTAGGCAAATTCTTGATTCTATCCTGATTGCTAATGAATGTCTAGACAGCCGCTTGAGGGAAGGGGCTCCGGGTGTCATTTGTAAGCTGGATATGGAGAAGACGTATGATCATGTGAATTGGGATTTTCTTTGTTACATACTTGGGAGATGTGGATTTCGGGGGAGGTGGTGTGGATGGATTAGAGATTGTGTCTCTACTGCTCAATTTTCAGTGTTAGTTAATGGGAAGTCCTTGTGGTTTTTTCATAGTTCTCATGGTTTGAGACAGGGGGATCCATTATCTCCCTTCCTTTTTGTTATTATCATGGAAGCTTTGAGCCGAATGGTGAAGGCTACTATAACCGCGCGTGCGTGCGCCGGGGGGGTGGGGATTTCTTTATGGGTTTAAGGTGGGAATTGCTCATATTGGTTTTATTTCTATTTCTCACCTTTTATTTGTAGATGACACTATTATTTTTGTGATGCTGATCGTGGACAGATTCAAGCCTTAGGGGCTGTTTTATTATTTTTTGAAGCTGTATTAGGTCTAAAGGTGAATTTGGGTAAGTCGGAGATGGTTCCTGTGGGAGAGGTGCGGAGTATTAATTGCTTGGCAGAGTTGTTGGGATGTAACGTTGCTGCTTTTCTATTAAAGTATCTTGGTCTTCCATTGGGGGCATCTTTCAAGGCGAAGAATATTTGGGATGGGGTAGTGGAGAAGATTGAGAAAAGGTTGGCGGGTTGAAAGCGGCTTTATTTATCAAAAGGGACTAGAATAACTCTCATTAAAAGTACACTTTCTAATATTTCAACTTACTATCTTTCTTTATTTCCATTGCCAGTAGAGGTGGGAAAACGGATTGAGAAATTATTTCGTACATTTTTGTGGGGTGGTATGGGTGAGGAGATGAAGATTCATCTTGTTAGTTGGAAAAAAGTTTGCTCTCCTATTTCAAATGGAGGTTTGGGGATTCGGAATTTGAGTAGTTTTAACAAGGCTTTATTGGGAAAATGGTTGTGGAGGTATCAAGTGGAAGGGGTGTCATTGTGGAGGGAGGTTTTAGATCGGAAATATGGTTGTGAGTTTTTTTTTGGGGGGGGGGGGGGTGTTCTAAGGAGGTTAGGGGGACCTATGGAGTGAATCTTTGGAAATTTATTATAAAGGGATGGGAGAACTTTGTAAAACATACAAATTTTGTTGTTGGTGAGGGTACAAGGGTCCGATTTTGGCTTGATACTTGGTGTGGTGATCGGGCTCTTTGTATCATGTTCCCTGCTATTTTCCGTATAGCATCTAATCGGCTTGCATCTGTTGCTGATCTGACAGTAAATTCTAATGGAATTTTGAAGTGGGATGTTGGTTTTACTAGAGCTGTTCAGGATTGGGAACTTGATGAGGTGTCTGATTTTTCTGCTTCCTTTATTCCCTGCGGGTTGGGGGTGATTAGAGGGATAAAATGATATGGAAGCATATGAGCAGCAAAAAATTCTCGGTACGGTCTTACTATAAGGTATTGACTATTCAGCAGAGTGATTCTTTTCCTTGTAAGTGCATTTGGAGGTCTCATGTGCCTTCCAAAATTGCATTTTTCATTTGGACAGCATCACTTGGAAATATTTTGACAATTGATAATCTGAGAAAGAGAGGTTTTGTTATTATGGAAGTGATGTTTTATGTGTAAGAAGCATGGGGGAATCGGTGGACCATTTACTTTTGCATTGTGAGGTGGCAAAGGCATTATGGGATGGTGTTTTTAGAAGAGTTGGACTGTTTTGGGTAATGCCGAGGACAGTAGTGGATTTGTTTGCGTGCTGGATGGGGCTTCGTAGTTCTAAACAAGTGGTTGGGCGTGGAAGATGGTTCTTTTATGTCTCATGTGGTGTCTGGTGGGAAAGGAACGAGCGATGCTTTAACGATAAGGAGCGCACCTTGGAGGAAATCTAGAAATTCTTTGTTTTTTCTTTATTACAATGGTTTTCTGCTATAGGACTTGATGGAGCTTCTGCTCATGATTTCTGTTTTCTTCTTCTTCTCTTTATAGAATGTAACTAGGTGTTTTCTTTTGTGTACTTCCTGTGTACATGGGCTTCGCCTATTACATTCGTTCAATAAAATTTCATTTTACTAATAAAAAAAATGATTTATGGAAAAGGCATATTGACTTACAAAGAAGGAAATTTGTTACCATCATAAACCTTGGGAATAATTTCTTTTTCCAAACACGTGCTGCCACTTGTGGATAGCTTACATTGAATATATTGCTTTACTGATACTATGTTGCTTCTTAATCAGTTTAGCCTCTTGATCAATTTCTTGTTCAGTTGTCCTAAATGGCTTCTCATATTCCAATTTACTTGTCACATTGTAGGCTGACATCTTTCGAAGAGAGAGGAATATCATAGACCTATACGTTATGCTTCTAAGATTTTCAAGGTAAGAAACATAAAACACTCGACAAGCCTTGAATCTGAAATTAAATCAGATAAATTTTAACTGATTTTAGTTTATATCTTGTCTGTTTAGACTCAGCAGCAGTCTACATGCAACTCATCCAAATTCAGTTTAAACTTGTTTGAGTTAATGTTCAGTTTATTTATGCTATATATTGTAATTAGCTTTTAGCACGTATATTTAGTGCAAACGGATTCCAGTATTTTTAATAAGGAGAAAAAATAAAATTTCAGAACGGACAGAACATATTGATGATGTCAGTTGATTTTCACACCCGCTCATGCACAGCGCAAATGTTAACATATATGGAACTAATATGCTTTCTTCCCACATCCAATGTGTAAGCCTAATTTAATTCCGAAACCAGCTTGTGATATTTCCCTTCTGAATCATTGTTAGCCTCATCTTGACCAACAAGTTCTCAAATTTCTTCATTGTTCTATGACAAATAAAAGTTGGGGCTTTTCAAAAGTTTTGAAAGGTAAAGAAACACATTTTAAAACTACTTTTTACACGGAATATGCATGTGGCCGTGCCTAATTTAAAGCTTTTTATTTTTTGGGGGAATAGGCATGTGAAAAAAATCAATTTGAAAATTTGCTTATGGTGGGAATGCACACCTGAAAGAATCAACTAGTTTTAGGACTACATTTGGTCCATTCAAAGCTGTCTCGGTTCTATGAAATGCCAAACATCCCCTTTGGTATCTTTGGAAAAGGCACCAGTAACTATTTTTGTACTTCTTCTGCAGTTTGGTCTCTGAGACCATACCAAACCATCGAGATTACAAAGCCTCTCTTCAAAGCCAAAAAGTTTATTTGAAAAAGGTAGTTTTCTCTGTTCCCTCATACTAAATGATAGAGTTTTTTATTAAGAATTTTGTTGCACAATTTGATTTGATTATTTTTTGTAGAGATTCTTGAATGCATTGGCTGAGCTGGAGGAGTTGAAGCCTGCAGTGCAACTGAAGATCACTGAACTGAACAAAAAAGACACATATCAAGTAAATGGGCGGGGCCAGTTTCATCAAAATAACTCATTGGACTGGTCTCCAGTTAAAAAACAGACCTCAACTAATTATGACTTAGTAAAGGTGGAGTTCCTGCTTCGCCATTTTATCAGAAATTACTCTGTTCTTTCTGTTTCTGAACTATGCTTCATTAATGTCATCTTAGAGTGAAACCTTGATGCTGAATAATAATTTGGTATACAATCAGTAGCCCTTGCAACGACCTTTATCTCTTATTACTATTTTTATTTTTTTTTCCGACGTTGCTAGTGTTATCTAATAAAATTTCTGCTTCAATATGCTTCAAAATGCTTTCTGTGTAACAGGCAGCAAGACCAGCTACACATCAATTATTGTATCAAGGTTCGAGGGCTCAACAATATTCATATGCCAGGCCAGTGGAACAGCGATTCAGCAAAATGTAAGCTATTTTATATACTAAAAGGGTTCTCCTCAAAGTGATTGGAGTGTAGCTGCTTTCCCTACTAACAATTTGCAGTGCATAACTACTATTAGTTGCAATTAAGGTGTAGTTGAATTGAGTTGTTTTGTATACTGATGTTTCTAGAATAATGTACTACTAGGCATGGTTACTTGTAGTTAAACTGATGCTAAGCTTGCATGTCTGGGTCCAAATCATGCTTTTAATCTTTTCTAGATTCCTCTTACTTAGAATCCTGGAAATCTTTTTGTTTGTTGCTATCATTTCCTTTTTTTACCATACGGAACATTGCAGCTTGTGAAAACATGATATTTTTGTTGTAGTTCATGCAACAATGCTATTGCTGTTGATTAGATTGTAGGAGTGCTATATATGGGAATATCCTTATCGTACATACTTGGTATGTATTTTGCAGGATTACAGTTCTAAGAAAAAAAAGGAGAAACTAGATTTGCTTGTGTTAATGAAATCTTTGGTTGTCTTGAATTCTTCTTTTTCTAAATGGTATAAGTCACAAACTGATGATATTTTGAGTGGCTCCCCAATGTGCCTTGTCGGTTAGTTGCATTTGTTGGCAAAATAATATAAGCTTATTATAAATACAACTCAATTCAACTTGACTCAGTGTTAATCTTTAATTAAATCAATATTCTGTTAGTCTTGACACCCTATGGGTCATTCTAATATATTCTGTACATATTATCAACTTGGGGTAAGCTAAATACCTTTGTGCTTAATGTGGTGTATATGGTCGGAAAGGAATGATAGGTGCTTTAACAAGAAGGAGCCTGCAGTGGGGGAAATCTGGAATTTTTTTATATTCTCTCTTTTATAGTGGTTTTCTGCTTTTGTATTGAAGGGTGGGAATGTCCATGAGTTTATATCTTCTTTTCAGCTTACTAGAATGTAATTAGGTGTCTCACTTTGTATACTTCCTGTGTACTTGGGCACTGCCTAGTTTCATTTTATTCAATAAAGTTTCTTATTTACATATAAAAAATAATAATAATAATATTGACTTGCCAACACAACACTCTTCCAGGTAGTAGGGTCAGGGATAATGAACATAAAAGAAGAATTTGGTGGCTAATTTATGCTAAAGCGAGATAATTCCATGGAAATTTGTTTTTAAATATTTTAAACGAACATTATGTCATTGTTTCTTTTCTAGATTTTGTCTTCTGGGATATGTAGTTTAATAGTACATGTGACAATGAAGAAATGAGTTTTTAAATCATATGAATTATTTGGTTTCCTTCATTACTAGCTTGTTTGCTTGCTTCTTGTAGGTCTTTAGGTTTTCCACGTCCGAAGGAGGAAACTCTCTCTAGACATTCTATATTGGGTCCTAATGGGCTTTCTGGGCATTGGCACCCCCCTATAAGTGATAAAGGGGTATGACTGTATCTGGTGATTTCTTTCGCTTCAATGCGGGAACCATGCTGACATATTACTTCTGGATGTAGGTCCAATATCCAAGCACTGTAGACCTGACTCCAGTTGAAATTCCAAGGTTGGCCTCTAGTTAAGTTGCTTTTGCATAGAGTGGTTGTGCACCTCCCTTTTTTTTTTTTTTTAATAAGTGTGGTGGTTGTGCACCTCTTGAATAGATCAAATCTCACTTAGTGGAAAATATATAAAGAGACACTTTCTGAAAAGATTGCTTGATGGTAGAAAGACTTGATTTGTTTAAAGATTAAATCTTATAGTCATTTCTCTCTGGGATGTCATTTTTTTTATTTTAAGAATTGATAGCATATATTATTTCATCTGGTTGCCATCTGGGCAAACAGCCTGCAGGAAACCATAGATGATGGACTATCAGTTAAAACAGATAGTGGAAATTCTAAAGATGAAACATCAAGTGCAGAGTTGATTCTTACCCAGGCTGATAATACTCTGATGCATCATGTTGCGGAACCTGGTTCACTGATTTCCTTTGAACCAACAGAATCCCCTGCTCAGCCAGATATTATCAGACAGCCTTCTCCTCCGCCTGTACTTGCTGAAGTACAAGATTTGGTTCCTGCAGTGTCACAGCATAACTCTTCAAATGTACTTGCAGAATTACAAGATTTGATACCTGCAGTGTCATCTCAAGTTAGTGAGGTACAACATGGAATGGGGACTTCCCCACAAGATAATTTGGTTGGTGCTGAGTCTCCGCTGCAATTGCACATCGTGAGCTTACTTCCGTCAATCTCTCCCCCCTCTGCCCTGAGCCTCACTCTCTCGCACTATTTTTTTTTTTTAAGAATGAATTAAACGGTATCACTTTTATTCGTCTTATGATAATTATTTTATATATAAATCAAATATCATGATGAAAGTGAGCTGTGATTTTGTCCTAACAAATGTTTATACTTGCAGTCAACCACAATGATGGAGACCTTTATGAAGCTTGCTAAGTCAAACACAGATAAAAACTTAGAAACATGTGGTGTCCTTGCAGGTTCACTTGTAAGTGTTGATAATGGTCACTGGTTTTGATCTAAACACTTGTAGTCCTGATGTTTTCAAATATTGCTTTTCTGCAGAAAAACAGAAAGTTTTATATTACGGCCCTCATCATTCCTAAGCAGGAATCAACATCAGATTCTGTATGGAAATTTCATTACACATTTTACTGGACTATTTGGTGAGACTTCCATTTATTAGATATCTACATATGTTATATTGAATTTGTACATTTTGATCAGTGTCAGGCAACAAATGAGGAGGAAATATTTGAAGTGCAGGACAAGCAATCTCTCTTCCCACTTGGTTGGATTCATGTGAGTAAATTGTAATGTAACGAATGATCCTAAGCTTATGCTAATACCCTTTGCTAGTTTGTTAATTGGATAGAAACTTATCAGAATTGAAACAGAATAATTTTCTTTTGAAATTCTATGAGTTAATTTCTTTTTCAAGTGTCCTGCTATATACATCAGCATCCAGCTATCTAGTAGCATTGTCTGTTAAAGAGTCCTCATTAGATCAGTCAAATCAGTTTCCAGAAAAGGCTAAATTAAAAAAATGTAGGATTCGATTTTTTTTATAGGTGAACAAAAACTTTATTGATAATTAGACCTAGGGTTTAAATGCTCTCAGTAGCACCGATGGTTTAGAAAGTTATTATTGCGAAGATAGGAAAATATCAATGCATTCAGGATTTAAATGCTGATAATATACGGAAGAATTTACAGCTTATGAATTGTTGAGACATATTTCATGCACAGGTTTTGTTGTTTTTGAGTTGGAGATAATAAAGATTTCCTTGATAAATCTGTAAATCGCCTCACATAAAGTTCTGGTTTTTACTCAAGAAAGGGCATGTAGTTTATTTGTAACATAAAAAAATGTGATGACTGGTTGCATCTGGTACGGTTCCTGTTCTGTTTATGGCATACCATAATATGCCGAGACATAACTTGACTTTATGCTGACTGATTAATTATTAACCTTGGTGCAATTTTCAGACACATCCTTCTCAGTCTTGTTTCATGTCATCAATTGATGTTCACACCCATTACTCATATCAGGTGTGTGCCTCTTCCTGTTGTTATAATTGTTATGATTGTTGCACGTTGAAGTCAATTGATAGTTAAAAGCTCTGTTACCCATAACAGTTGTGGGCATCTTCATGTTACCACAAGTGCGTGTTAGAAATGGTAGTTATTCACAACTGAAACCCCTCTTTTTTCTTTGGTATTTGATTGAATTGCTTTAACTGTACATGTTGGTTCCCTAGGAGTTGGCTCAAGTGGTAAGAGCCTTGGTCTTGGTGGTATGCTCCCTAGCTTCAAACCCTTGGGTACAAACAATTCCTAGGGGCCACGTGACCATGTCCCATTGGAAAAGCTGATGATTTACTTGATCCGTGTGATGTGGACGCGTTATATGGTTCTGGGGTTTAATAGGATAAAAAGACATCTTGCTTTGCACACTATCCAGAATTCCTCGTCATAAAAAAAAAAAAATTGTATATGTTCGTTGTCTGACTTCATAGATAGGACTAGTTATCCAAAATTATGCATGGTCTTGGTGGTCTGGTAGAGGTGAACTCTTTTACACAGCTTGACTGTTGGAGAAATAAGTTGTGTTATTGTTTCAGTGCCTATTTCTCTTGTTGGCATTGACACCATGAATTGAAATAAGGGAAAAAAAGTAATGGGGTAAATAAGAAAAAGCATTATGGACAAATTCCTTTAACTAATGGCTTCACCCATCAGACACAGGAAAAAGTTTTGGTAGTGCTCTTTACCAATGGCCCGTGGAAAAAAGTGGCATTTTACTGTGGGAAAATAAGTAGAGGGTGACATCGTGTGTTTAATTTCATGCGAAGACAGGAGTTGTGTATATACTAGTGAAAGTAAAAAGGGTTTATTTGCCATGTCCAATGTGAAGGATTCTTCGATTGTACATTTGGAGCATTTTTTGGTCTGATTTGAGGGAACATTTTATTTTCAACATACAGAAGGCTAAATGTACGAGTTTGCTTTTATTATTTATTTGTAGCTCACACGAATTCTTAATGTCTTTAGATTATGTTGCCTGAATCTGTTGCAATCGTCATGGCACCTAGAGATGATTCAAGGTAAGACCAAGATCTGATAGAATTGTGATCTTGCTAGATAATATATATTGGATCAATTATCTTTGCTAAATAAATTATTTACTCTTTCATTTATAAACACTTTATTTTCTATAGATAATCTCTTGCCTATTTATTAATCTCTACAGAAAGCATGGCATTTTCCGGTTGACAACCCCCGGTGGGATGTCTGTCATTAGACAATGTCAGCAGCGTGGCTTTCATCCACACGATCCACCTCCTGATGGTGGGCCCATATACAAGACTTGCACAGATGTTTACTTGAATCCCAAACTAAAATTTGACGTCATTGATCTTCGGTGACCATGATCACAACATTCAGATGGGTAACATTTATGATGCAATTGGTCATATACTGCATATACAATGATATCAACTTCGTCATTAGTAAGCCTTTTGAATGCAAGAATATTGGTGTCTATATATTTTGGATGTTTGTGTAAAATATAGGGGAATCATGCCAGCTAACAATACAACCGAGTACATGTATATGCCCTGATCGATTGGCCAACACTGGAATTGCATTGGCCTGCTTCCATTTGGAATGAACCGGAAAATCTGTGGTTCAACATATAAATATACTTCCATCTTAAAATTTTCTGTCAAGTTGTTTAAACAGAAGCAGCATCATTGATTTAACATAAACACCTTGTACATTTCATTGCCTGATCACTTCAAGCAGAGAAGAGTTTGATGCATTGAAGCACTATACTTTATTCTCTTCCTACAAAGGAGGTTGTTCATTCATCTCTTTTTCTTTTCTTTTTGTCTTGATATTTTGGGGATGAATTCTCATTAAGCAAACCAAACATAACAGTATATGCTGCTAATACAAAAACAGGGGAGATAGAAAAGTAGCAAACAAATATGATTAGCATCTTGTTTAGAAGATTTTAGCTGGGCAGTGTACGGATCAGAGTTTACTTTGTAAGATGAGTCCAAAGGGTCCAGTCTTGGAGAGGTTCCAACATAAATAAAATAAAAGATTTTAGCTGCCTAACAATTTTGAACACCCTTATCAACAAACAAAAATACATTATGGATCAAGACTTAAGGTGCTGGCTATATCTCTGAAAAGATACATGGTCTGTGATATTCTGAAAGTCGAGGAATGAACTCGTCTCGTCTCTTTCTCCTGCCAATTGCAGTTCACTTTTCAACAGTGAAAGAAAAGCATCTCAGAATGGGCACCACCATGCATACGATGGAATCATTCCACATGACATGGTCATGGAAATCTTTTTTTTGTGCATGCATCTTTCATAAGCGACGTCCACTATCATAACCATCACCAATGCTACACCATTTGATTAGAGAAGCATCATTACTCAGAGCTGTGATGGTGAGAAGAGTAATGTACAAAGGTTTTTCTGCCATACTTTGATTGTACTGTCAGTTTGCAGAGTGCTACTAGAAGATGAGAGGGAAGTAGGGCCCTGATGATAAGGAGTGGTTAATGTAGGGGACCCGTGAAAAAGCAGAGGATCTTTTCTTTCTTCTTCTTTCTTGCATCAGAGGGTTCATCTTTCCATGCTCATTTCACGTGGACAGATAGCTCACACGACATAGTTGCACCAATAAATGCATATCATTGCATGTTTGTTTAGAGTAGGAGTTAAAAAACTTTTTCCAAAGTGTAATGGGTTTTATCCATCACCTAGAAGAGGCCCTACCCCTCCCATATCATCTGGTTTTCTCATCATTTCACTGCTCCTGGCTCTGCAGTAGAAGTGACTCAGAACAACATAATTTGGGAATTCTCTGGTTTTTCTGTTTTGGTTTGTAGAATTCAGATGACATCCTTATAACTTCTTTCAAATCATTACCTTTTTCTTTAAGGACCACATTGTTTTTTACTGACATAATTCGAAAATATTGGGTAAAAGATTATATTTTTCCTCAAAAAATGATCAGCCCCATTTGCAAATGTCCTTCTACCCCAACTTCGAATTTCAAACAATTGGCCTAATGGGAATTCTAGAAAACTGCACTTTACAAGCAAGTATAAAAATTTGGGAACGTGTTGTCGATCGTCCATAAAAATGGTAGGACTGTGATGAGGTCAAGATCGTTGTGAAGTTCTTATTAATCAATCGTCCAAGAGGTTGAACGACGTGATAAGAGGAGTTCTTTTTTCTTTTTTTTCTTTTTTTTTTAATGAGAAATAGACTTCATTCATTCATGAAAGCGAAGTTATAATTGTAACTGATACATGCACGGAAAAACCTAGATTACAAGCCAACTACTCACGATGGGGCTCCACTAGTACACATTCTTTTATGATTGGTATAGTTTTAACTTCTAGAACTCTCTATAGACAAACCGTCTGAGAGACCACACTTTGCTTAAAGTAAAGATTTCAGACCCCTCATCCAGAGGAGGAGAGGACTTTCACTCTATGGACAAAGTCCAAGAGACTATTTTATTATTATTATTATTATTATTAACCTAAAAGAAAGGAAATAACAGAAAATGTAAATAAATGGAAAAATAGCGAAATATAGCTTGGAGAGTTGTAGATCCGAATTTTTAACTTTAGAGGAAATAAAAAAAGCAAACACAGGGACTGTGGTGGCGTGTGAGGGATATGCACTATCCTGAAAGTATAGAGGACAGTTGAGTCTGAAGAAACCGATGGCCCTGGTCTCATAAATGTTGCTTGTGGCGGCAGTAGAGATCTCCTTGCAGTGGTGTGTGGATGACATGCGAGCACTTTGGGCCACGTGTGTGGCTCACGCGCCACTTCATTCGACGAGATTTTTCGCTTGTCTGAAATATTGGTATCTTGGAAATCTTGCGGTGGGGCATGTGGTGATTACCGGGCTTCAGAGAACAACAGATAGACATTTTGCCCTATTTTAAAAGAAAAACACGCAAAACTAAAAAAAATAAAAGAAAAAACTAGAGACAAAAGGGCGGAGGGATGAGGGAGGGAGGAGCCGAAGCTCCAACCCCCCTCCTCTGGTCTGGATTTTTTTAGAGGGCTGCTCTAGAGAGATAAGGGAGAGAGCGAGAGGCGTGCTAGGGTTTTCTCATTTTTCTATGGGTAATGAGATTCTTCGATAAGAGGGTTAAGTGTATATGAATCTATTATATTACTAGGAGATGTGAGTCATGCTATTATGTCGAAGCACATGAGTTTCACGTGCCATGCTGATGACTTTCGGGTTAAGGTGAAGGTGGAATGATGATAATGGTGGTAGAGAGAGAGAGAGAGAAACCATGAAGATCGACAATGCAAACATAAGATTAGCACAATATCATATTGTTTGCCATTGAATTAAAATGGAAATATAATTGTTCAACAAACCCATACCAACTACCCTTCTAATCATTATTGTTTCGTGTAATCACATATTCATGAGTCATGACACCTACAAGTACCACTTCCATTACTGCAAGAAAAGCAGCAATTAATTATTCAACAAAACAAAAAAAAGTAGCAATTAATTATGATTAAGCAAAATCATTATTTCATGATCCAACCAATATTGTTAACAAGTAGCCATTGGAGGATTTAAGTGATGTAGGCTTTAGAATAATTATGAGAAATTTGGATAGCAACTTAAATTGTGGTTGGAGGGTCCTTTCTTCGTCTCTATCTGCAATATTAATTTATAAGGTTCTCTTTTTCCTTTGACTTGCAGCTTTGTGCAGATCATACTTTATACATTTGACTTCAAAATATGTTCCTCAAGTATAGGGCAAATATGTCTTTTTACCCATCTCTTTGAATTCCTATTTTCCTTTTTGTATTTCTAATATGTCTATATATATATATATATATATATTTTTTTTTTTTATATTATGGTAAATTTTAATTTATATACTGAAAGTTTCATTCTTCCAAAAGTATATTTGGGAGTCTGTATTAAACTCATTACTTACTTTAGAGGATTATTGCACTTTTCATCCTCAAATTATTAGAAGTTTTGTGCTTTATACTCAAACTAAATAAAAATTAATATATTTCACTCTTAAATTACACAAAGCTTACACTTTGCACCTTTATCTAATTCTAAGCACTAAGATTGATAAAAATAGGTAATATTGTCGAATCTTTATAGAAGATGCAAAGGATCGGTTTTCAACAATTAGAGTGTAATTAATGTAGGCCAGTGCTACTCACACCGAGAAAAGCCACCGATAATTTGTAACAATTGTGTTAAAAAAAATTAATTTTTCTTAAAGCATTTTCTTGTGTATCTTTTTTAAAATATAAATATATAAAAAGACAATATTAAAAAATAAACAAACACAAATGCTAAATATATATATACATGTATACTAGGGAACGGCCCCGGGTGCGTTAGCCCCAGGGTGCACCTGACATAGTAATTTAAATAAAATAAAATAGAAACTTATTTGTCAGGAAAAAGAAAATACAATGTTAAAGAAAGACAAAAAAAAGTTAAAAAAAAAAAAAGCTAAATTTCAACAAAATATCTAACCACGGGGCTATTAAGGACTTTTTCGTAAAACATGATCTTTCATTAAATTCTATAAGAGAGCTACACGTCAAATGGTCTAGAGTTTTAAGAGCATTTTGATAAAATAAGACTTAACAGATTTAATGAAAAATAAGAAAAGTTAACGGAAAAATAACAAAAGTTACTATTCACAGTTAGATAACCACTTATTATAATATAATATAATAGAAATATTTTGGTACAAACTGTCGACATGATTTCTCAGTGGCTCTATCATTTTTCATTAATTTATCACCTTTTGTAGTTCAGAGTACAAATATATAACCTCACATAATTTGAGTATATATCCTTCTACTTTTAAAATAATCAAACCAAACTTGAACAAACACTCGTAGCTCTATTAGTTAAACTAACATGAGGTAGGATGCCACAAGACTTGACTCATTAGGAAGTATTGAAGTCAGGTGTCATTGTACTGTAAAAAAAAAACTTTAAATGGGTGCCATTAATAAGGGTCAAACAAGAAAATGGACAAAAGATATGATTTAGGAAAATGAAAAGCACATAGATTTGTCAGTAAAACATTATTAGAAGTGGCTCAAAGTTTCCACATACAGGTCAATACTAACTCCATTTCTTAGTCTTCTTTGCACACATTGGTTTATAATTATGGCACTTGTGGAGTTTGTTGACAGAGAGACAACCTTAGCTAGACTAGGATGGCTTATATAAATATATATATATATATATATATATATAATATCAATATGAACAACATTACTCTTCATTTTAGATTTTATCATATCCAGTCATATTTATTGATGTGACCTACTTTAAATAACTACCCGTGTAAGTAATTGACATATGAATCCACTTAAAATATGTCATATTAACAATATGACAAAATAATCATATATAAAATAAGAGCGTCTTTTAACTCTTATTACAATGTTTTAACGCATAAAAAGCAAATGAGATGTCACAAGAGCATCTTGATATAGCATTTGACAAGTCGATGGACAGGTAAAAGGTCTTGATCACGTATTGTTAAAAAATAAAGAACTCCTACCTACTTAAAAATATATATATATATATATACACAATGCCGTGAGGGACTGGAAATTATGGTGGATAAGAGTTAAAAATCTGTTGATTTTGTTGTATTAAATAGGAGGCACCAGAGGATTTTGTTCCTCTATTGATGCTCCATGTTGTCTCATTTCTGAGAAGTATTTCTAACTTCTTTTTAGAGAAATTTAATTTGCAAAGAAAAATACTTTTCTTACCTTCTAGATTGTCGTCATCAATTACACTTATTAATGTGACATATTTTAAAGGGCCACTTAAAATATGTTACATAATAAGTAGGCATGATTGAGAATGACAAAAATTTAGGTCGAATAATATTTCTATTTTGCAAAAGAATATCGCCCGAAGCGTGGGTGGTTGAGATGGTATCTAGATTGTCAAATCTCCGGTTAGGATTTGAGTTACCTCTACTACACCATGTATGTTACAAACAAACAGAGAAAGCTTCAGGATACAACATTTTTCTTTCCTCCTCTTGCGGTCACAAAAGGGAAAAATCTTCATCACTATACTACTGACTACACATATATATTGTCATTTTCTCATCTGTTGTTTATCATTTTCTTGTGACTTTTTCTTTTTCCCTTTTGTGCAATTTGTCTTTGCCTTTTGAAATAAGGTAACCCCCTTTGAAGATTTTTCACGTTTTCCTCACTCTCTCTCTCTCTCTGACTCTCTCTCTCACTCACTCTCTCTCTCTCTCTCTCTCTCACACACACACACAAACGCTCTTCATATTAACGATTCTTTGGCATCATTTCCCATCTTTCTTGCTACCTTCAATTGATCTAAATCAAGTTCCCCACAAATCTCTAACCACCTATCTTTCTCCCATAATAGCTTCTGCCATAGATTTGTTCTCAATCTTTTTATATTTCTGTCTTCATATCTCTCTTATATTTCCTATCCTTGTTTTTTCCCTATAGCATAGATTTGTTTTTTTCTTCAAATCTCTAACACCTCTGCTCCATTGCCATAGAAGAAGAACATTCCCATCTGATCTTATATGCTTCACAGAATCCCATCAATCATCCTTGAAACTTGAAAAAAGCTGCTGCTTCCTTGGAGACTTTTACACCTGCTCTGCAATTTCTTTAATCTGCATGTCCTCATGGTGTTGAATTATTCAAGTTCCTGAAAATCTTCTTGATGATAATCGTCTTCTCCTAGTTGAAATTTCTACCTTTTCTCATTGTCTTTTTCCTTGGTGGGAATCGTCGGAGACTGGGATTGATATGCCCTCAGAAACGAGTCCTCCTAGATTATCTTTCTCCCATGATGTTGGACAATCAGAAGTTGTGCCAATTGAACACAACTTGAATCGAAGAGACTCATCACTTTTGGACCCAGATTTTGATTTTGAGTTCCGCATCAGCAGCAGATTTGAGCAGGAAACTTGTCCAGCAGACGAGCTTTTCTCCAATGGGGTACTTCTTCCAGTTCAAGTTAAAGAGAGAATTGATGCTGCAAAAGAAATCCTTATCCGGGAACCTCGGTCTAAAGCTCCACTCCCTCCCCTTCCTTGCGATAACTCATCAAAGAAAGAAAGCATGAAAGAAGTCATGATTATGAACTCAGATTTGGCACAAAAACATGCATCCAAATCTTTCTGGGGCTTCAGAAGAAGCGCCAGTCTCAATTCTGACAGTAAGAGAAGCTTGTTGTGCTCATTACCGCTCTTGTTAAGGAGCAATTCAACAGGTTCAGTCTCAAATCCAAAGAGAGCAGCGTTGAAGGATGTTCACAAGCAGAATTCTTCACAGAAACAAGTGTCAAGATCATCATCTTCTTCATCTGCTTCTGCAATGCAGCAGAAACCTCCATTGAAGAAGAATTATGGAGGATCTTTGAATGGTGTTCGGATAAGTCCTGTATTGAATATTGTACCA